>JAHRHZ010000231.1:377115-438387 GCA_024137785.1 Ginglymostoma cirratum
CCAGGATGTTGCCTGGTCTGGAGCGAAGATCTTATGAGGAAAGACTGAGGGACTTGAGTCTGTTCTCATTGGAGAGAAGAAGGCTAAGAGGGGATTTAATAGAGACCTACAAAATGATCAGAGGATTAGATAGGGTGGACAGTGAGAGTCTTTTTCCTAGGATGATGACGTCGGCTAGTACGAGAGGGCATAGCTGCAAATTGAGGGGTGATAGATTTAAGACAGATGTCAGAGGCAGGTTCTTTACTCAGAGAGTGGTAAGGGAGTGGAATGCCCTGCCTGCCAATGTAGTTAACTCAGCCACATTAGGGGCATTTAAACAGTCCTTGGATAAGCATATGGATGATGATGGGATAGTGTAGGGGGCTGGGCTTAGATTAGTTCACAGGGCGGCGCAACATCGAGGGCCGAAGGGCCTGTTCTGCGATGTATTGTTCTATGTTCTATGTTCTATTGTGTAGCATAGTGGCTCAATGGTTTGTACTGCTACCTCACTGCACCAGGCACCTAGGTTCAATTCCACCCTTGGACGACTGTGTGTGGGGTTTGCACGTTCTCCCTGTGTCTGTGTGGGTTTCCTCTCAGTACTCTGGTTTCCTCCCATAGTCCAAAGATGTGCAGGCTAGGTGCATTAGCCATGCTAAATTGCTCGTAGTGTTCAGGGATGTGTAGCTTAGATGGGTTATAGGGGGATGGATATGGGTGGGATGCTCCAAGGGTTAGTGTGGACTTGCTGGGCTGAAGCGCCTGTTTCCATACTGTAGGGATTCTATGATTTTAATGGTTAAATGAAGTACTAACCATTTACAATGATCAGAAAATCTAAGCCAAATCCTTTAAATGTCTCTGGAGGCTATGGCTAATGGTTGTTTATTCCTTCAGATCAGACAATCAGATATTGACAAAATCAAAGATTGTCCTGAATAATTTTCCGCACAATTATTGTTTCTATAATTTCTTCATGAAGTAAAACATCTTACAAAAACATAGTTAAGCAGTAAACGCCACTGAGCCAAAGAGAGCCTTAATAAAGAATGTAGTGAGGCAAAGATTTACAGAGAGAATTTAAGAGTTTAGAGTACAAATGGTGTAAAACACTGTCACCAAATGATGGACAAAGTAAATAGATTGGAATGAAAGGAACAAAGATCTCAGAAGAGATTTTGCAAGCATTGTTCCCAGGTTATTCGTTGTGCATAGCTTGTTTGTTGCACCAGGGGTACATTCTTGCGTACTGCGCAGTCTACAATCAGAACAGGCCTGGAGGAGATGACAGAGATAGAGACAGGCAAGGTCACGATGGATTCGAAAACCAAGGATGTTGAATTCAGGGTGCTGCTAGACTTGGAGCCAATAGGGTCAGCAAATACTGGAGTAATGGATAAGCAGGACTTGGCCTCAATTAAACATCATAGGGATCTACAGCAAAAGGCCTTTCAGTCCATTATTAATGGATTGGGCCAGATACCCTGCGCATCCACTCCCCTCCACCCCCAAAAGAGTAAGGAGATAGCTTAGACCCTTAACTTTACATTTATTTAAAAGGCAAGTATGAGGTGCTGTGTTCCAGATGTAGTTTGATTGATCTACCATCAGACTTTAAGTAAAACATGCTATTCAGCATATCCTTTCAGTGTGGAAGCAGGCCATTTAGCCCATCGAGTCCACACCGACCCTCTGAACAGCATCCCACCCAGATCCATCTCCCCCTGCCCTATATCCTTGTAACCCTCCATTTCCTATGACTGACCCACTTAGCCTGCACGTATTTGGACTGTGGGAGGAAGCACTCCATAGCAGCCGGAGGAAACCCATGCAGATATGGGAATAGTATGCAAACTCCACAGACACAGTCACCCAAGGGTGGAATTGAACCCAGGTCCCTGTGTTGATCAGTGCTGATCATTGAGCCAATGTGACATATTCTTACAACACAGTTAAAGTGTAAATGTTAAAAAAAACTAGTCAGAACTAACTGTATTGAAATACTTAGCAATGTATGATTTAACCCCTAATCATCAACTGTTCCAATACAGGCAGCATCCGATAGGTAACAGTTTGCCTCCTTTATTTCTTAGGGGAAGCATCTCATTTAAAAGTCTCTGGCAGCAGAGAACTCGAGCTATAAGCTCAGCAATAGCAGCAACCCTCTTACTGACTGAAAGCAAAACTAAAAGCCTCCTGGGTCTGAGACAGCCCTGACCCCACCCATTCATCCTTCTTTGGTCTAATTTTAAAAATACCTAGGGATCACTCCAAGCTGTTTGCCAACTGCCTGTCTGAAACAGACATCCCTGCACCACTGTGGCAACACTTCTCTACAAGACAAACAGTACAGAATACATTTCTCTTAAAAGGCACAGTTCTGTCACACCATTGCCTGTTCAAAAATAACCAACTGACTGCACTAATCCCATTTTCCAGCCCTTGGCTCATAGCCTTGGCATTGCAAGTGTGCATCTAAATACTTTTTAAATGTTATGAAGATTTCAGTATTTACCAACCTTACACGCAGTAAGTTTCAGATTCCGACAACCCTATGGATGACAAAAAAAGTTTCCTTTCTCTAAACATTCTGCCCCTTACCTTAAATCTATGCTCCCTTGCAGTGATTACTCCATCAAGGGGAAAGATTCTTCCTGTCAATCCCCCTCATAATTTTATACATCTCCTCTCCTCTCAGGAAAACAATCCCAGTCTGTCCAAGCTCTCTTCTTAAACTCTCCAGTTCAGGTTAGATCCCAGGTAAATCTCCTCTGCACCTTCTTCAGTGCCATCACATCCTTCATATAATGTCAATTCTAGAACTGCATACAATATTCTAATTGTGACCCAACCATCAGTTTATACAGTTCCAGCACAACCTCACTGCTCTTAAACTCTGCACCTTGACTAATCATAGAATACCTACAGTGTGGTAACAGGCCCTTCAACCTAACAAAGTCCACACCAACCCTCAGAACATCCCACCCAGATCCACCTAATCTACACATCCAATAGACAATAGACAATAGGTGCAGGAGTAGGCCATTCGGCCCTTCGAGCCAGCACCACCATTCATTATGATCACGGCTGATCATCCACAATCAGTATCCTGTTCCTGCCTTATCCCCATAACCCTTGATTCCATCCCTGAATACTATGGGTAATTTAGCATAGCCAATTCACTTAGCTTGCACATCTTTGGACTGAAGGAGGAAACCAGAGCACCCGGAGGAAACCCAAGCAGACATGGGGAGAATCTGCAAGCTCCACACAGACAGTCGCCTGAGGGTGGAATCAAACCCGAGTTCCTGGTGCTGTGACGCAGCAGTGCTAACCACTGAGTCACCATGCTGCCCAAAGTAAAGGCAAATATACCATATACAAAAACAGAAGTTGCAGGAAAAGCTCAGCAGGTCTGGCAACATCTGTGATGAGAAAATCGAAGTTAACATTTCAGGTCAGGTGACCCTTCCTCAGAACATATATCATATGTCTTCTTAAACACTTTATCTGACTGTCCTGGTATTTTAAGAGACCAGTGCACATGCACATCAAGGTCTCTCTGATCCGTGGGGCTTCCCAGCATCCTACCATCGATCATATATTCCCATACCTTGCTTGTCCTGCCGAAGTGCATCATTTCACATATACCTGGATTGAATTCCACTTGCCACTGATCAGCCCATCTGACTAACTCATCTATGTCTTCTTGTAGTCTAAGGGTATCCCCCTCACTATTTACCACACCACAAATGTTTGTGGCATCTGTGAACTTTCTGACCAAACCTCATTGAGGTCTAAATCGTTTATATAAACCACAAGTAGTAAGGGCCCCAACATGGATTAAAGTGGGACCTCATGGGACACAGACTAATAATCAGAAAAGAACCCCTGCATAACCCGATACTTCCTGTCACTCAGCCAATAATGAATCAAATTTGCTAAATTTCTTTGGATCCTATGAGCTCTTACCTTTGCTTTCAGTCTTCCATGCAGGATCTTATCAAAACCTTACTGAAGTCAGAAGTAAACTACATCAAAAGCATGCCCTCATCTAAACACCTGGTCACCTGTTCAAAAAATTCAACTAAGTTGGTCAGACATGATCTCCCTTTAACAAGACCATGCAAATTGTTGTTGATTAATTCCTGCCTCTCAAAGACAGATTAATTCTCTCCCTTAGAATTGTTTCCAATAGGTTTTGCACCACTGAGGTTAAACTGACTGACTGAGTTTTCTGTTTTATCCACGTCGTATAGATAGTAGGAGGTCAGCCAGTTGTAACCGAATTGTAACAAAGGTATTCAGCTTCCTGAACCAGATCTGCAGCCATAGCCCACAAGACATTTGTGTAAACAAATATCTATTAAATAATTCTGTTCTATAATACTGAGAAGTGACCATTCACAATCTTGGACGATTTTGTATTAGAACAAAGAAAATTACAGCACAGGAACAGGCCCTTTGGCCCTCCAAGCCTGCACCGATCCAGATCCTCTATCTAAACCTGTCGTCTATTTTCCAAGGATCTGTATCCCTCTACTCCCTGCCCATTCATGTATCTGTCTAGATACGTCTTAAATGACGCTATCGTGCCTGCCTCTACCACCTCCGCTGGCAACGCGTTCCAGGCACCCACCACCCTCTGCGTAAAGAACTTTCCACACATATCTCACTTAAACTTTTCCCCTCTCACCTTTAAATCGTGACCCCTAGTAATTGAGTCCCCCACTCTGGGAAAAAGCTTCTTGTTATCCACCCTGTCTATACCTCTCATGATTTTGTAGACCTCAATCAGGTCCCCCCTCAATCTCCGTCTTTCTGATGTAAGTAATCCTAATCTACTCAATCTCTCTTCATAGCTAGCGCGCTCCATACCAGGCAACATCCTGGTGAACCTCCTCTGCACCCTCTCCAAAGCATCCACATCCTTTTGGTAATGTGGCGACCAGAACTGTATGCAGTATTCCAAATGTGGTCGAACCAAAATCCTCTACAGCTGTAACATGACCTGCCAACTCTTGTACTCAATACCCCATCCGATGAATGAAAGCATGCCGTATACATTCTTGACCACTCTATCGACCTGCTTTGCCACCTTCAGGGTACAAGGGACCTGAACAACCAGATCTCTCTGTGCATCAATTTTCCCCAGGGCTTTTCCATTTATCGTATAGTTCGCTCTTGAATTGGATCTTCCAAAATGCATCACCTCACATTTGCCTGGATTGAACTCCATCTGCCATTTCTCCGCCCAACTCTCCAATCTATCTATATTCTGCTGCATTCGCCGACAGTACCCTTCACTATCTGCTACTCCACCAATCTTAGTGTCACCTGCAAACTTGCTAATCAAACCATCTGTACCTTCCTCCAGATCATTTATGTATATCACAAACAACAGTGGTTCCAACATGGATCCCTGTGGAACACCACTGGTTACATAGAACATAGACATAGAACAATACAGCGCAGAACAGGCCCTTCGGCCCTCGATGTTACAGTTCTCCATTTTGAGAAACTCCTTTCCACTACTACTCTCTGTCTCATGTTGCCCAGCCAGTTCTCTATCCATCTAGCTAGTACACCCTGGACCCCGTGAGATTTCACTTTCTCCACCAGCGTCCCATGGGGAACCTTATCAAACGCCTTACTGAAGTCCATGCATATGACATCCACAGCCCTTCCCTCATCTATCAACTCTCACTTCCTCAAAGAAAAGCTTAAGGGAGACAGGAATGGAAGATACTACAAGTATTGGCTCACTTTCAAACCCCAAAAATGAATGAAATTATTCACAATAAGAACCAAACACTGCAACGTTTTTAAAAGGATCATTTAGCACTTATAGCAATGTTGAGACGGTAATCCCAAAGGATGCAACATATGACTAATCTCCAAAGGCTGCTTTCCTGAGACTGACCCAAACAAGTGCCTTTAGAGTGCCACTTCTAAGTGGTAGAACTGTGGCAGTTAGATAAATAACAGAGCTACCGGTTGTCACTTTTCCTGCATGCAGGATAACCATGTGGTTTCTGAATGATGAGCCTTCCCCAGTGGTTAGGCAACGTTAGTTAGCTAGCCCAGGAATAAAAGTTGCTAACCACGGGCGTGATCTAAAAACTAAACCAAACATCTACTTGAACTTGTGGTGATTAAATTAGGCTTCAAGCTCCCCTTAAATTGTTTGACTAAACACAAACGTAAAATCTTCCATGACCAGCACAGTACGTTCTTTAAGATTTTCTCTATGTAAAGGACAGTATTCCACGGTACATTGGCATGGTTAACAAGATTTAGTTCTGTCTATAAAGCTGGAAGTGGATTTAAATCATCAAAAATGAGCGTTTCTAACAAGGGTGTCCTTATATGTTACTAATCTGATTTCATATCACAAAAACTATTTAACAGTTTAATTGTACATATCAGTTTTTTAGAAAATGAAATATTTTGATGTGTAAGATTTAATAATGTGCTGACGAGATGATGAACGCAAGTTAATATTTCTGAACGTTGAGTATTTCCAGCACTTTCTGCTTTTACTTCAGATTTGCAGCATCTGTACTTCTTTGCTTCCGCAAAGAGGAACTTTGCTGCCATTCCTTCTAGCCTGCATATAAAGCAACTGTCTGTTGATCCCCTCCACAAATGAGGAATGTTGTACAAGGGTGGAGAAACGTATTAGAAAGCCTTCAAGGAAGAAGATTCTGCAGAACATGAACACACCATCATACATTTAAGAGAGATAGTAGGAACTGCCGATGCTCGAGTCTGAGATAACAACGTGTAGAGCTGGATGAACACATCAGGCCAGGCAGCATCAGACAAGCAGGAATGCTGACGTTTCGGGTCTGGACTCTTCTTCAGTAATGGGGGAGGGGAAGGGGGCTCTGAAATAAATAGAGAGGGGGAGGCGATGACAGAAGCTGGATAGACGAGCAGATCGGTGGAGAGAAGACGGACAGGTCGAAGAGGCGGGGATGAAGCCAGTAAAGGTGAGAGGGTAGGTAGGGGGTTGGTCAATGAGGAAAGAAGGATGCGTAGTTGGGAAGGAAGACGGACAGATCAAGGAGGCAGGGATGAGGCTAGTAGGTAGGAAACTCTGAGTGCTGGCCAAATACATTTAAGAGATTTTTTTTTGTTTTCATATAGGATTTGCTGTGAATCTGAAAGTTATTCTATCACATCCCAAAGCTGTGTTCAAGCGGGGCGATCACAGCCAAGAATGCAGGAATCAGACATTCTGAAACAGATTACAACAGTCCAAGAACTTGAGCCAAAAGCTGCTAACTGCACCACGGTATGACCGGGCTTTCAACAGTTTAATATAGTCAACTCTCAACCATTTGCTGATTCCTAATCTGCTTTGAGGTAGTGCTGTAAAGATTTGCATCATCCGAAAGTAGGAGGGCAAGAAAAGACAAGTGCTGGTGATGAAAAACGCTGGTTGCTTTCAAACCATATCCTACTGTGAAGTTGAGATAACAAGCATGGGGCTGGATGAACACAGCAGGTCAAGCAGCATCATAGGAGCAGGAAAACTTGACGTTTCGGGCCTAGACCCTTCATCAGAAAATCAGATTTTCTATGAAGGGCCTTCATACACTACAGGCCTTCATAGAGTTTCTGTTATTGAGCTTCGGCACACTTTGCCACAAAGTCTCAAATGCAATTTAGAACTGTTTGTATACATCTGATACTTATCTATTAGTGTGTAGTTGCTCTATAGTCATGCTGATGACTTACAAGTAATTGCCACTGCACAAACGTTTCGCATAAACAATCTTGAGCTGCTGATGAATCTAACCAATGACGCTGGGGAATGCTGCTGCTTGCAAAGATTTGGAAAAGGTTTATGGTAGAAATCAGAATTTGAAGAAGGAGCTACAAGTACTAACAATCAGAAGTGGGGGGGGTGGTGGTTGGAAATATTTGTATAATGTAAAGATCTTAAGTGCTGAATAGAATAAAGTTGGTTTTAGGTAGAAAATTATCTAAGATTAGGATAGAGAATCTTAATGGGCTAAATCAATAAATTTCCAAACATGTTTACCCAAAATTGTCTTTTTCATTATCCCTAACTGATCTCAAAATGAAAGGACAATCATTGAATTAATTTAAGTAACAGACTATTAAACATCCATTGAATTGGAAAAATGACAGCCAAACTAAGAAAATCCTGAGGGACAAATTTCTTCAATAAGAAACTATATTATCTCCCAACCTTTCAAAATGTGATTGTGAATATTTCTCTCATTAATTATGCAATCCAAAGTGAAATAAACTAGGTGATTGCATTTAACACTACAGGAAAGGCTGAAGCAAAGGATCCTTTGCACTTATAGAATTATATAATACTGTAGAATCCCTTTGGTCTCTCAAGTCTGTGCCATTAAATCTATAATAGTCTCACCTTCCAGCACTAGGCCTATAACATTATACAGTCATAGAAACAGGTGCTTCAGTCCAACCAGTCCATACCAAGCATAATCCCAAACTAAACTAGTCCCACTTGCCTGCTCCTAGCCCATATCCCTCCAAACCTTTCCTATGCATGGACTTATCCAAAAGTCTTTTAAACGTTGTAATTGCACCCATATCCTCCACTTCCTCTGGAAGTTCATTCCACACAATAGACAATAGACAATAGGTGCAGGAGTAGGCCATTCGGCCCTTCGAGCCAGCACCACCATTCATTATGATCATGGCTGATCATCCACAATCAGTATCCTGTTCCTGCCTTATCCCCATAACCCTTGATTCCATTATCTATAAGATCTCTATCCATCTCTTTCTTGAGCCACCCTGTATAAAACATTTGCTCATGTCTTTTTTAAATCTTTCTCCTCTCACCTTAAAAATGCATCCCCTAGTCATGCAATGCCCCATCCCAGAGAAAAGACAACTACCATTAACTCCATCTATACACCTCATTATTTTATAAACCTATAAGGTCACTTCTCAACCTCCTACACTCCAGTGAAAATAAATCCCAGCCTTTCCAGCCTTTCTTCATAACTCAAACTTCCACACCTGGCAACATCCTGGTAAATCTCTTCTGAACACACTTAATTATATTCTTCCTATATACTGGGCAACCAGAATTGCACACAGTATTCCAGAAGAGGCCTCACCAATGTCCTGTACAACCTCAATTTGACTTCCCAATTCCTATACTCAAAGGATGGAGCAATGAGGGCAACTGTGCCAAACACCTTTTCAACCACCCTGTCTATACAGGGCACAAACTTCAAAGAATTATGTACCTGCAATCCTAAATCCCTCTGTTCTACAACAGTACCCAAGGCCCTGCCATTGTTAGGTTATGACATTTCAAGTGCTTTGAGGTTACCCGCTTCAACTATCCTCTCACTTGAAGTAGACGGGACCTTGGTTTAACATCACATCTGAAAGGACATGTTTGATAGTGCTGGACCGCCTCAGACTTGCAGTAGACTTTCAGAATTTACCTGTGGGCCCATGTCCTGGGTGAGATTTGGATGTTGAACCTTCTGACTCAGATGAGACACTGCTGGTGCACACATATGGATTTATAAGTGAGATAGGTGCTCTTCAAAATACAATTGGAGATCAAGAACACATTGGAATTGTTCAGCTTAAAACAATTACACACAGGTATTCAAAATTATGAGGGCAGCTGATACAGTCATCAGGGAGAAATTGCTCTCAGTGACAGTAATCAGAAATTAAAGGTTTAAGGTAATTAGTAAAATATAGAAGGAGAAATTTGATTTTTTTTTAAAATGCATCACATGATGATGATCTGGAATGCACTATTTAAAAGATTATTGAATCCACTTTTGCTTAAAAAAAATTATCCAAAGGGAATGGATAATTAACTGCAAACAGGAAATACAGTGCAATGGGGAGGAAGCAGGGGAGTGACAATCACTTAAAACAGATGCCATAGGTGTAATGGGCTAAATGGTCTCCTCCTCATATTTGAAGAGAAACAAATTCTTTTATTTTGTGTTTTAGGTGCTTGTTTGGCGCACACGGACCGAGAAGGCAAACCTTGTGTATGAACCTAAACACAACCAGGATATAATTCACATTGAAGTCTAGAAATCACTGGTTTGAGCCTATCAAGAGCCACGTGGACAAGGGAGCCCAGCACATGCCCTGGTAAAATGGAGTCTAAACAGTCTACAAGAAGCTGTCATAGAATTCCATGATTCTATGAAGAAGATGTCACAGCAGCAGGAAGAAGCAATTCACTTCAGAATTTTTTTTCCAAGGGAAACAATTCACATAGCTTCAAAAGTTTATAAAATATTCTTTTTTTTTCCATCTGCAAAGTTCTTAGCATGAAATTCATTCAATAAAAGACTTGCTGCAGACAAATGAAACTTCTGGTTGTGTAGCTGAATCAATTCACACGTATGCTTCAAATTTTCCATTACTTTAAAAATTGCCTCTTCCACAAGCAATTATGAAATTCATTGTTCGTCAACACCATAATCCCATCAGTTAACAGAGAAACTGAATGCAGGATAGTTTTATGAATACACATGTACAAGCTAAAACCACTCACGCTGGCACTAAACACGCCTAGTGTCAATCAGCTTTTAAGGCTCAAATTGACTCCGAAGAGGAGTGACAGTATCTGCTCCAGTTAGCCTTAACACACACTAATTTTAGTGTGGTTCTGACTCAGTGAATTTACACTAGATTAGTGCAACAATAATCTGGTTAGCACTGACACTGAAGTTTAAAGTTTAAATGAACCTAATTGGAATGCTATCTCAGTGGAGCAAACAAATGAAATAATTCCGAAATACAAAACATGCACAACAGATTGTAGTTTAATTTAATTAATACAGTGAAATAACATACTTGCTATACTAGGCACCATATATGTAAACACAACTGCAGTAATAAACCTGGATGTAGCTCAAGGGAAACTCAAGGATATGGGAGTGCTACGCACAGTTACCCTGTTCATGTTTGGTGCATTTAGCCAATAACTCTTTAAGCACCTGTTATTAAGTAGCCATTAAGGTTGAACAAAGATAAAAAAACTCAAAAACTATGAAAAAAAATGTTATTTATATTACAATTACAGGTTTGAACATTCGTAAACCACTAGTAAGGCGATTTTAAAACAAGTGAATACAGAACCATAAACTGTTTAAGGTGGAACAGTTTGGTGTGATGTGCATCAATAATTTTTTTAGAACATTAAGGGATAGAAATTCAAATCTCCTGTGTTAACACAAAATTTTTCTGCTTTTGGCAGCAAATCAAAGGCTGGTGAGCACTAGCATTTTGTCTCAACTGTTCAGCTGCTGCATCAACCTATTATCTAAAGCTTCCCTCCTCAGGGAGATTTCTCAGATAAGCTACAGTGATTGGTGACAATAGTAAAATATGAAGGAGCAAAAACATTTTGTAAAAATATTTTTTCGCTTGCCTTTTCAAAGACCTACATACTCAATCACAATGAGTTCAAACAATTGAAGACAAACTTGGAACAACCATTATAGAATCCCTACAGTGTGGAAACAGGCCCTTCAGCCTAACAAGTCCACACTGACCTACAGAGATTCCCACCCAGACCCATTCTCCTATAACCACACTAATCGACACATCCCTGAACACTACGGGCAATTTAGCATGGCCAATCCACCTAGCCTGCACATCTTTGTACAGTGGGAGGAAACCGGAGCACCCGGAGGAGTGCCCCGGGGAGAAGATGCAAACTCCACATGGATAACAAGGTGTGGAGCTGGATGAACACAGCAGGCCAAGCAGCATCATAGGAGCAGGAGGAGCTTGACGTTTCGGGCCTAGACCCATCAAGCTTTCCTGCTCCGATGATGCTGCCTCGCCTGCTGTGTGCATCCAGCTCCACACCTTGTTATCTCGGATTCTCCAGCATCTGCAGTACCTATTATCTCCTCCACATGGATAGTTGCTCAAGGGTGGAATCAAACCTGGGTCCTTGGCGCTGTGAGGCAGCAGTGCTAACCACTGACCCACTGTGCCACCCCAGACTTATGATGTTAATTGAGCTAACATGGCAATATGTTGTCACATTGTGCGTGAACTGTTCTAGGACGGGTGGCAAAATAAATTAACATTAGAGACAACACCGAAAGCATGTAGAGGCTACTTACAATTTGATATTTACAAAGTTATCAATTACAGATTATCATGGTATTGAAAACTCCCAACGCATTAATCCTTTCTAGCAGCATTACTGAACATTTATTTCAAATAGGTGATTTATAGCAGACACTTAAGGTTATGTATTACTTAGTTATTTCAGGACCTTGCAACAAATTGAATTGTCACTTTTGACAGTTTGCATTACATAGTTGATATTAGCAGTGTTTTAATACTTCAATCAATGTACTGCTAAACTTTTTCAAAGAGGAAGGTGTGGTGAAAGCAAGAAATATACTGACAAATTAACATGCAATAAGGAATAGAGTACCTCTAGGGTTGCCGGCTTAGAATAGGTAATTTACCATTTGCAGTAAAACAGTTCAAACCTTGCAACATACACATTCTGTTTTCAATTCCTGGGATTTAAACCCAAACAAAAGTCCAAAAAAATTACCATCTACCATCCAGATTTATTTTTCTTCTAATTTTGCTTTCTTTTATTTGCTCCACATCATAATATCACCACAAAGAAAAATGTTTGGAACAAAAGCAATAAGATGGTAATCCAGGAAATGCTTTTTAAACTCACTTACACCTAGTAATTTAACTCAGCAGCTTATACAATTTCTTCTACAGAATTCAGGTGATTATAATTAGAGGATACTGGATTTCCAGAGGGAGGCTGCCAAAATGACAATTCACTTTCTTTCCTTAGCAGTACAAGTACTAGCTACAAAGTCACATACAATACCATTACAATTTATTGTGAACAGTTCAGACAGCATGTGATGAATACATTTTAGAAAAATAGTGAGGGGAAGAAAACATCTGAAACTAGTACTCCATAGTTTAAGCAGGGAATGACTTCATTTGATTGAATCAACAATAAACTACCAAGAATAGATCAAGTTTGTCACATTTAAGCAGTCAAACCAGAGTATTTCTTTTTGCATCAATAAAACAACAAATGTCTGTTATGCAATTCAGATGATGGATAACTGCAGGATGGCGGCCTCAGCTCTTGCTTTGCTTCATTTCCACAACTGAGTACTAAGAGTCTGTCCTGTTGGTTTGCCTGTCCATCCTCCCATTGTGCCTGCAGCTTGGCTGAAGTTCATTACACCACTTGGGCAACTTAGATTCATCCCAGCCATCTGCTGATTCACCTGTGAACACATAAAACAAAATGCCCACTACAGAAAGCCGATATTGTGGTACATGAGTTAACAATCCTCCTGCTAGCATCTTAAAGTGCTGATCTTGATAGAAGAAAGTAAAGTGAGAGACATACAGTGGAGGAAGTGAGCATCAGAGATGCAATAACTGCGCACAAGCCCAGTATGACAGATTCATACATGAAAATTTCAGTAACAGCTAAGACATGCCTGTAAAGATTGGTCCATTTCCCATTCTTTTGACTCTCCCAAGAGCTATTGTAATGGGTCAGGGGAGGTGTGGTGAGAATCAAAAATGGAGATAGACGGAGGGAGTTGGAAAGGGAGGGCGGTGGTAGGGGGAGCAGAGAGGGGTGGGGGGGCAGTGAGGGCACGAGAGAGAGGACGGAGAGGGGAAGAGAGGGCAGCGGAGAAGAGGCGAAACAGAGAGAGAGAGAGAGAGGAGCAGATAGGAGGGGGGAAGAGATGGGGAGGAGAGGGGGCAAGACAGAGGTGCGGAAAGGGGGTGAGAGAGAGGGGGAGAGGAGAGGGGCACAGGAGGGGCGAGGGAGAGGTGGAAAGGGGGCGAGAGAGGGGCAGAGACTAGGCAAAAGACAGGGACAGACAGGGGACGAGTGAGGGGGCGGGGGCAATTGTGAAGCACGGAGAAGGAGCGAGACAGCAGGACGGAGAGAAGACGAGAGGAAGGGGGCAAGAGAGAGGTGCGGAAAGGGGGTGAGAGAACAGGGCGGAGAGAGACAGAGGGTGGAGGGAGAGAGGACGGGGAGAGAGAGAGAGGACAGAGAGGAGGAAAGAGGGGGCAGAGAGGGGGAGAGACGGGGGTGGAGAGGGGATGAGAGAGAGGGGCAGAGGGGATGACAGAGATGGTGCAGAGAGGGGGAGAGATGAGGCGGAGATGGTGAAAGAGAGAGGCACGGAGAGGGGGGACAGGAGAGAGGGGTGGAGAAGGGGTGAGACAGGGGGTGAGAGAGCGGGGTGGAAAGGGGCCAAGAGAGAGGGGTGGAGAGGGGGAGAGAGAGAGGAAGGAGAAAGGGAAAGATGGGGTGGAGAGGGGGGGAAGAGAGGGGGAGAGAGAGAGGATGGAGAAGGGGAAAGATGGGGCAGAGAGGGAGGGAAAGAGAGGGGCGGAGAGGGGGAGAGAGAGAGAGGAGCAGAGAGGAGGAGAGAGGGGGCGGGGGGGAGAGAGGCAGACAGAAAGAGTGGGGTGAGAGAGAGGGAGAGAGGGGGAACAGACAGGGCAGAAAGGGGGCAAGACAGCAGGATGGAGAGGGTGTGAGACAGGGGAGCAGAGAGGGGAGCGGAAAGGAGGCGATAGAGAGGCGTGGAAATGGGGTGAGAGAGAGGACCGGAGAAGGGGCGAGAGAGGGGAGAGAGAGCGGGGTGGAGAGAGGGCGAGAGAGAGGTGCAGAGAGCGGGCAAGACAGTGGGGCGGAGAGGGAGAGGGTGAGGGCAAGCAAGAGGAGGAGTGGGTGAGGGAGAGTGAGGGTGAGCGAGGATGCAGGAGGGCGACAGCGAGGGTGAGGGCGAGGGTGAGGGCGAGGACAAGGGCATGGGTGAGGGCAAGTGCGAGATCATGGGCGAGGGCGAGGGAAAGGGAGAGGGAGGGAGAGTGATGACAGAGGGTAAGAGGTGGCGAGGGCACGAGAAGGCGAGGGTGACACAGGGCAAGAGAGGGTGAGGGGTGGAGAAGATGACAGCGAGTTAGGGTGAGAGTGGGTGAGACCGAGTGAGGGCGAGGGAGAGAGAAGGTGAGGGTGAGAGAGGCCAAGGAAGAGTAAGGGGGCGAGAAGCGGTGAGAGAGGGCAAGAGCAAGATAAGGCGACAGCAAAAGTAGGTGAGAGAGCGCAAGAGTGAGGGAGACCGAAAGCCAGGGTGAGTCAGGGCAGACAGTGAGGGTAAGAAAAGGCGTGGGCAAGACAGGGCAAGAGAGAGTGAGGGCAAGAGAGGGCAAGTGGGAGGGCAAAGGCAAGAGAAGGCGAGCGAGGGTGAAAGGAGGCGAGAGAGGGTTAGGGAGGGTGAAGGCAAGCGTGAGACAATGTGAAGGCGAGGGAAGGCAAGAAAAAGCGAGGTCGAGAGATGAGGGTAAGGGTGAGAAGAGAGGGCGAGGAAAGGTGAAGTAGCACGAGGGAGGGCTAGCAAGAAAGAGCAAGGGCAGGAGAATGAGGGGGAGGGACAGGGAGCGGGAGGGACACTCACTCTCACTCACTCTCGCCGTTGCCATCCCTCATCTCTGCATGCTCTAGACCTTTCTTGTCCTCTCTCACACTCTCTCGTTCTCTCTCGCCCTTGGTTGCTCCCGCCCTTGCCCTCGGTCGCTCCTGCCCTTGCCTTCTCTCGCTCGTTCCTATCCCCACTTTCATTCACTCACTCTCTCACCCTCGGCCTATCTCACTTTCCTCGATTTCCCTCACCCCGGGAGGGTCAGTGAGGGCGAAGGTGACAGTGGGCAAGGTGGAGGCCAGGGAAGGCAAGAGAAGGCGAAGTTGAAAGAAGGTGAGGGTGAGAGAAGGTGAGAGGGGGTGAGGGAGAGACAGAGGGCGAGGGTGAGACAGGACAATGGCAAGGGCGAGAGCAAAGGAGATCGAGGAAAGGTGGGATAGGCAGAGGTCGAGGGAGGGAGTGAGTGAGGGCAGGGACGGGGGCGAGCGAGAGAGGGCGAGAGCGCAGGAGGAATCGAGGGCAAGGGTGGTAGCAACCGAGGGCGAGAGAGAACGAGAGAGGGTGAGAGAGGACAAGCGAGAGGGTGAGAGAGGACAAGCGAGAGGTCGAAGGCATGTGGAGGTGAGGGACGGCAATGGCGAGAGAGGGTGACAGCGAGTGAGGGTGGGGGTGAGGGCAAGCGAGGGAGAAGGAGAGGGAGGGCAAGGGCAAGGGAGAGTGCAAGGGACCGAGAGAAGGGGCGAAGCAAGGTGTGGGCTGCACAGGAGAGATAGGGAGGGTGACGGAGTGCGAGGGTGAGGGAATGTGAGGGTGAGCGAGGGCAGAGGGCGAGGGTGAAAGGCAAGGGTGAGGGCAAGAGAAGGAGAAAGTGAGGTGCAAGAGAAGGCGTGGGTGAGACAGGGTGAGACTGTGCGAGGGAGGGCAACGGCGAGCGAGGGTGAGTGAGGGTGAGGGCGAGGGGCCGAGAGAAGTTGAAGGCGAGAAAGGGTAGGCAGGGCGAGAGGGGGAGAGGCAGGCGAGCTGGGGAGAGGAAGAGTGGGAGGGGGCGAGGTGACTAGAGTGGGCGCGGGCTGTGGTGGCGAGAGAGGGAGTAAAAGGCATGGTGAGGGACAGCAAGGAAGGGCTGAGGGTGACGGTGGGCAGAGGGCAAGGGCAAGAGCGAGAGAAGGCAAGGGCAAGACAGGGCGATGGCAAGCGAGGGCAAGGGCGAGAGTAGGCAAGGGCAAGTGAGGGAGAGACAGGCTGAGGGGGACAAGCGTGAGTGAGAGGCGGTGACAGAAAGGGCAAGGGAGCGAGAAGGGGAGAGACAGCGACGGCAAAAGTAGGCGAGAGACAGAAGGGAGGACGAGTGAGTGAGAGGGCGCGGGACAGCGAAAGTGATGGCTAGGGAGGGTAAAAGCGCCAGGCAGGGCAGAGGGAGAGGGAGCGTATGAGGGGCCAAGAGAAGTCGAGGGTGAGAGAGGGCGACGGGCGAGGCGAGGCAGGGCGTGGGCTGCGGGGGCAAGATAGGGAGGGTGAGGCACGGTGAAGGAGAGCGAGGCGAAGGAGGGCAGAGGGCAAGGAAGGGCAAATGGCAAAGAATGGCAGAGGGTGAGGGCAGGAGAAGGCAACTGCGGTTGCCAGAGAGGGAGGGCAAGGCATGGCGAGGGAGGGCAAGGGTGAGAGCAACAGCAAGACAAGGCAAGGGCGAGACAGGGTGAGAGAGCACGATTGCAAGAGAGGGCAAATGCGAGAGCAGGCAAGGGCAAAAGAGGCTGAGGGAGAGAGAGGGCAAGAGTCGGCGAGGGCATGGGAGAGAGAATGCGAAGGTAGTGAGGGCGAGAGGTGGCAAGAGAGGGCGGTGGTGAAGTAGGCGAGAGAGAGCAAGGGCAGATGAGGGAGATCGAAGGCACAGGAGAGCAATGGGTGGGGTTGAGGAAGGGGAAAGTGCGAGGCCGGGCAGAGGGCGAGGGCAAGAGAAGGCGTGGTGAGACAGGGCAGGCGAGTGCGAGGGAGAAGGAGGGTGAAGTCAAGAAAGGGCGAGTGAGTGGGAGGGGAAGAGAGGCCAAAGGAGAGGGAGTGAGAGGGTGGGGTCGAGAGAAGGCGAGGGCAAGAGAGACCGAGAGCGAGAGAGGCCGAGGCCAGGCCGGGGGCGGGGGGTGGGGGCGGTGTGTGTGTGGCAGGGGGAGGTGTGCGTGTGTGTGCCGAGAGAAGGCGAGAGGCTCAAGAGAGGGCGGGAGAAGGCGAGAGAGAGCAGACAGGATGAGGGATAGCGAGGGTGAGGAAGGGAGAGCAAAAGTGAGGGTGAGGCAGGGCAGACAGAGAGGGAGGGCAGAGGGTGAGGGAGGGCAGAAGCGAGACTAGTGTGTGAGAAGGCGAGGGAGGGCAAGGGAGAGGGAGCACAGGGCAAGGGATAGCGAGGGCAAGGGACAGTGAGGGCGGGTGAAGACGAGGGCAGGTGCGGGCAAGTGATGGGGGCAAAGGAAGGTGAGAGAAGGAGAGTGCGACAGAAGGTGAAGTACAGAGGGTTAGTGAGAGATGGCAAGAGAGGGTGATGGCGGGAGCGATGACAGGGGCAGGACCGAGCGAAAGAGGGTGAGGACCCAAGCGATGGTGGGCAAAGGCGGGAGAGACTGAGGGAGACAGCGGTCGCAACCAAGGGCAAGAGAGGACAAGACAGAATGATAGAAGGCACGGCCCTGCTGGGGACGAGGTTGACAGGGATGACGGCGAGAGCAGTCAGGAGTCAATGAGGGCATGACAAGGTGAGAGAAGGCAAGGGTGAGAATGGTTGAAAGAGGGGGTGAAGGAGAGAGAGGGCGAGGGTGGGAAAGGGCAGATAAGGGCGAGGGAGAGGGAGGAAGACGAAGAGGAGGGCTAGGGCGGGTGCTGGCCGGTGAGGGCGAGGGAGGACAAGGATGACGGCAAGGGGGGACGAGGGAGGGCGATGGAGAGGGAGGGTGATAGAGAGGGAGGGCAATAGAGAGGGAGGGCAATAGAGAGGGAGGAGGAGAGGGGAGGGCGGGCAAGGGAAGGCAAGGGCAAGAGAAGGTGAGGGTGAGAAAGTGATAGCGAAAGTAGGTGAGGGCAAGACAAAACAAGGGTGAAAGAATGCAAGG
This sequence comes from Ginglymostoma cirratum, assembly GCA_024137785.1. Taxonomy (NCBI): domain Eukaryota; kingdom Metazoa; phylum Chordata; class Chondrichthyes; order Orectolobiformes; family Ginglymostomatidae; genus Ginglymostoma; species Ginglymostoma cirratum. The sequence continues at coordinate 395,666 of JAHRHZ010000231.1, forward strand.
GAGGGCGAAGGAGGGAGAGGGAGCAGGCTGGCAAGGGGGGGGGAAGAAGGCGAGAGAGGGTGAAGGAGACGGAGCACGAGGGGTGAAGGAGCACGAGGGCGGGTGATGATGAAAGATGATGAAGGTGAGGATGAAAGAAGGCGAGAGAAGGTGAAGGCGAGGGAGGGAGAGAGAGGGCGAAGGACCGAGGAGGACTTGGGAGCAAGTGTGAGAGAGAAAGTGCAAGGGTGGAAGTAAGTAAGAGAGGGCAAGGGTTGGGAAAGAGCAAGGGAGGGCGAGGGAGGACAAGTGCGGGAGTGAGCTAGGGCCATTGGGGGTGAGCATGGCCGAGCATGAGTGACTTAGGAAAGGTGAGAGACAGCGAGGGTGTGGGCAGACGAGGTCAAGAACGGACAAGAGAAGGCAAGGGCGATGAAGCACGAGTGCGAGGAGGGCGCGGACAAGGGCAGCTGAAGACGAGGGAGGATGCGGCCGAGGGAGGAAGGGGCAAGGGAACACTGGGGCGAGACAGCGCAAGGGTGGGTGAGGGCAAGGGTGGGTGAGGGCAAGGGAGAGGGAGGGAGGGAAGGAGAGTGGGTGAGTGAGGGCAAGGTTAAGAGAAGGTGAAGGCGAGGGAGAGTGATGGCGAGGCAGGGCAACAGCAAGGGAGTGTGAGAGAGGGTGGGGGAGTAAGAGTGACTGATGTTGAGAAAGGACGAGGGCAGGTGGGGGTGAGCGTGGGCAAGTGGGGATGAGCATGGGCAAAGGAGGAAGGGTGAGTGACAGCAGGGGAGAGCGAGTGTGACAGCAGATGAGGTGAACAGTGGGCGAGGGAGAGAGAGGAAATAGAAGGTGATGGCGATGGAGGGCAAGGGCAAGGATGCAAGAGACGTTGGGAGCGGGAGAGGTCGGGGCGAGGGTGAGACAGGGTGAAAGAAGGCAAGGACGAGAGGGGTAATGAGGGCAAGGGTGATTGTGGGTAAGGGAGAGAGACAGCAAGTGAGGGAGAGGGAGGGCAATGGGTAGATCAAGGGATGGCTAGGAAGAGGGTGGGAGTGGGAGGGCAAGGGAGGTAGGGTGAAAGGGGATGAGAGAGGACGAGACAGTGCAAGGGCAGGAGAGGGCGAGGGTGGGGAAGGGTGAGGGCGAGCTTGGGAGAGGGCGAATTGCAGCACTGGGTGAGGGCAGGAGAAAGCGAGAGTGAGAGACGGTGAGGGTGACAGAAAGCAAGGGCAAGGGACAGGGAGTGAGGTGGAGAGACAGCGAGGGAGGGTGAGGACAGAGGGCAAGGGATGGAATGCGAGAGGGAGCGAGAGAGGGGTAAGGCGGCAAGGTTGAGAGAAGGGTGAAAGTGGGCGAGGGTGGGGTCAAGGGCGGGAGTGAGAGAGAGTGAGGGTGAGAGGCGAGGGTGAGAGACTGCGGGTGGTCGCGGAGGAAGGAGGGCGAGGGTTGGGACGAGGGCGGCGGGCGAGAGGGTCAAGAGGGTGAAGAGGGCGAGAGGAGCCATGAGTGACAGGTGGGGTGACAATGGTGGTGAGGACAATGAGGGGTAGCGGGGTAGAGGGCTGCAGACAACGAGACAGGCAGGGGTGAGAGAGGATGCGGAAGCGTGAAGACGAGGAAGGGCAAGGGGTGGCAAGTGAAACAGGGTCGATTGTGGTGGGGCATCAGCGAGGGCAGTAGGGTGTGGGTGAGAATGGTGATTGGGGTCGAATGTGACAAGGATGAGGTAGGGCAAGGGAGGGAGAGGGAGAAAGACTGTCGGTGAGGGACAGGTACAGTGAAGCAGGGTGAGAAAGATGCAGGGCAAGGCAGAGGCGGGCGTGGGAGGGTGAGGGAAAGGGAGGGTGAGGGATGGAAAGGGAGGCCAAGGGAAAGAGAGGGAGGCCAAGGGATAGAGAGAGAGGCTGAAGGATGGAGAGAGAGGCTGAGGGATGGAGAAGGAGGACAGGTGAGACAGAGCGAGGGCAGGTGAAGGGGAGCTAGGGCAGGCGAGGGAGAGCAAGGGCAGGCGAAAGAGGGCTAGGGAGCACGAGAACCAGGGAGAGGGAGGGCCAAGGAGAGGGAGAGTGAGGGTGAGGGAAGGCGAAGGCAGGGTCGGGACCAAGCAAGTGAGGGCAAGGGCAGGAGCGAAAGAGGCAAGAGGGCATATGGGGATGAGGCCTAGAGGGGACAAGGGCAAGAGTGGGCAGTAGCAGGCAAGGGTGAGGCAGGGCAAGAACAGGCGAGAGTGAAGGCGGGAGAGGGAGAGGGCTGGTGAGTGCGAGGACGTGGGCAGGTCAGGGTGAGAGAAGGCGAGGACAAGAGAAGGTGAGGGCAAATGAGAGAGAAGGCGAAGGTGAGAGATGGCGATGGAGGGCGAGGGCGGAACCAAGCAAGAGGGGGCAAGGGCAGGAGCGACAGAGGGAAGAGAGGACAACCAGGGCAAGGGCTAGAGGGGGCGAAGGCGAGGGCGAGGGCTGGAAGGGACAAGGGCGAGAGCGAGCAGTAGCGGGCGAGGGTGAGACAGGGCATGAGTAGGCACGGGTGAAGGTGGGAGAGGGTTGGTGAGTGCGAGGGAGGAGAAGGATGATGGCAGGTCAGGGTGAGGAAGGGCGAGGGAGAGGGAGGGTCAGAGGGGCTGAGAGAAGGCAAGGGTGAGAGAAAGCAAAGGCGAGAGAAGGCAAGGGATGGAGAGGGCGAGAGCGGAAGAGGACGAGGGCGGGAAAGGGCAAGGGAGGGAGACAGAGAGCGAGAGAGAAGCAGCATACTGGCGAGGGAGCATGAGGGCGAGGGAGGGTGAGGGAGTGTGAAGGTGGGCAAGGACGGGGCAATGGATGATCGATGCGAGGGACAGAGAGGGCATGGGAGCGGGAGGTCGAGGGAGAGGGAAGGTGAAAGGGTGAGCGGGGCAAGGGACGCCGACGTTGAGATAGGGCGAGGTCGAGAGAAGGCGGGGGCGAGAGAAGGAGAGGGCACGAGATGGCGAGGAAGGGCGAGAGCGTGGGAGGGAGCGAGCAGGTGAGGGAGCGAGAGGTCTGGGGAGCAAAAGAGGGCAGGGGCGGGTGTGAGCCATAGCGGGTGAGGGTTGGCAGTGAGTGGGGGAGGGAGAGGACGACTGAGGGACAGCAAGGGCAGAAGTGACCAACGGTGAGAAAGGGCGAGGACCGGTGGCGGTGAGCATGGGAGAGGACATGGCTGGGTGAGAGAAAGGGAGGCCGAGGAATGGAGAGCAAGGGCAGGCGAGAGAACGCAAGGGCAGGCGAGGGATGGCGAGGGAATGCGAGGGTCAGGGCCGGGGAGGGCCAGAACGAGGGAGGGCCAGGGCAAAGTGCACCGAGGCTGGGCAAGGGAGAGGGAGGGCGAGGGATGGTCAGGGCGAGGGAGGGTGAGGAGAGAGCAAGGTCAGCAAGAGAGACGAGAGCGTGAAGTGGGGAAGAGTGTGACGAGGGAGAGGGTGAGAGCAACAAGGAGAAGTAGATGCTGTACAAACTGTTTTACAACTACGACAGCATCAACTTAGATTACACACATCACTGTCACTGATGTAATGCCTGATAAACAGGTCATCAGACTGAAGAGTGACATTGGAAAGTTAGTATTGGGAATGTTCTCATTGGTCAATGGCTTTTCTTCATAGAAGAATTCTTAGAATCCCTACAGTGTGGAAACAGGCCCTTCGGCCCAACAAGTCCACACCGAACCTCAGAGCATCCCACCCAGACCTATTCCCCTATAACCCACCTAATCTACACATGCCTGATACATTATGGGCAATTTAGTGTGGCCAATCCACCTAGCCTACACATCTTTGGACTGTGGGAGGAAAGCGGAGCACCCAGAGGAAACCCATGCAAACATGGGGAGAACGTGCAAACTCCACACAGACAGTTGCCCGAGGGTGGAATCGAACCTTTCCTGCCTAAATGTTCTTTGACATACAGACACTGCACATTCTAATAATGTGCTGCCTAATTATAATATCAATAGCAATGATCCAATGGCTCCACATATGAGCTAATAGGTTCTGAACAGAAAAACAAGGATAAATTTATCTAATTTAAACTCGTTCAAATGCCAAAGGCACATTAATTTACTACAAGTTACACCAGTAACACAGGTAAGCAATCTTTTAACTTGCTATGATGGAGTGTTACTGATCCAGAAGCATTTATTGGGAGGTCACTTTAAACACAATACTGTATTCCAATAACTGCCATAGTGGATGAATATTCAATTGTCAGCCAATTGCTGCCAATTTTCATAAAAATAGCTGATAGGACAAGGTCTTGAAGGGACGCTGGGGAAATAAGCACCACTGCAAGTAAAATTTTACTATAGTTTTAACATGCATTAGTCATGTTCTCACAATTTAAGACTGATCATTTAAGGAGTCCCATTATTCTTGGAAATACTTTCCAATTCCATTTAGAATCATATAGGAACCATTCTGATGCAATTAGAGAAAGCAATTAATAACACTAATTTTGGATGCATTTATGCAACACCAGAGACACAATCCATCACTAAGATAAACAGTTTTCGTTTATACTAACTGCTCATCAGTGGACCACTGCAGCAATACAATATCTAAAGACAAGAGCCGATGGTGACAGGTTTTATCACTAGCCAATGTTCAGTTAGCCTGAATGCTGGATTGCAATTAGTCTTAGTCCTCCAAGGCACAGAAGGAAAAAACTGAGAATGAGGATCAATCACCAGCACTGGGTTTCTTCCATAGAGGACAGATGACACTATGAGGCTTAGTAATGATATGGTCAAATTGCTTAGTGACACTCCTTTGCCTTTGTTAGTTATTTTCTCATGGGATGTAGGTACTACTGGCAAGTAGTTCCCTCTCCAAGTAAGGATGGCAGATTTCCTTCCCTAAAGGATATTGGCGAACCAGATGAGTTTAAAGCAAGACTAGTAAGAAAGGAACAATTTTGGTTATAACCTTTAATGATAATGATTAATGTACATCTCAGGCAGCTATCTTCAAAGCACCAGCTAGTATAATACAGGCACCTTTTAATTGATACAGAAACATGAGAAGCACAACAATCAATTGCAATGGAAAAACAATGTAGTAAATGTCTCCAGCCTTTGCTGACCTATTTCGTTGACCGAGAGTCTAACCCACCCTCTGCTGACCCTTTCTCCTGCCTCCAACACCATTCTCTTCAAACAAATGCCCTCAACCACATATCTTGCATTTCCTGCACTTCTGTTCTCAATACTCATCCCGCCAACAAAAATAAGGATGGAGACCCCCTGATCCTCACACCACCCCACCAGCCTTCGCATCCAGCGCATCATCCTCCACCACCTGCAATCTGACCCCACGACTAAAGAGGTATTTCCCTCTTCACCCCATATGCCTTTTGTAGGGACCACTCACTCCGCAGCTCTCTTGTCTGCTCTACACAGCATCAACACCACCACACCCGCACCTGTCCCTGCAACCGCAGGAAGTGTTACACCTGCCCCTACACTTCCCCTCTCGCCTCCATTCAAGGCCCAAGACAAACTTTTGAAATCCGACTGGAGTTCACCTGTACATCCTCCAACCTGGGGTCTACTGTATCCGTTGCTCCCAATGTGGCCTCCTCTAAATCGGTGAGACCAAGCGCAGACGCGATGACCAATTCGCGGAGCATCTGCACTCTGTACACTATAATCAACAACATCCTCTGGTTGCCAACCATTTTAACTCCTCCCCCAATCCCTTGGTGACATGTCCATCCTGGGCCTTCTCCCACTGCCACAATGATGCCACACGCAAACTGGAGGAACAACACCTCATATTCTGCCTTGGGAGCCTACAGACTGATGGCCTGAACAGAATTCACCATTTTCAAAATATCCCCACCCCCAGCCTCATCCCATGTCCAACCATCCTTCTCATCTATGCCTCCTTGACCTGATACAACCTGTCCATCTTGTTTTCCACCTATCCATTCCACACTTGCCACTGACCAATCACTACTACCCCCTACCTGCATCCAGCTATCACCATCCCACCTACCTTCCCCCAGCCTGACTCCTCCTCTTCTATTTATTTCCCAGCTCCCTTCCCCCTCCCCAGTCCTGATGAAGGGTCCCCGACCCAAAACATTGACTTTCCTGCTCCTCTGATACCACCTCACCTGCTGTATTCCTCCAGCTCCACAGTGTATTCACAAAAACATTAATGATCATTTTTAATCTACAAAATAACAATTCAATATTATATATTATTGATAATCAATAACTCTGCTGTAAAATGGCTTCTTGCTTTACTTCTCTTGAGTAGATCAATAAATAGCTTTACTGACCTGACTGAGATTCCACTGCATTTGCTGGCTTTGTTGCACATTGTATGAATTTCCCACCTTTCCTGCTTGGGGAGCCATCACAGTCTCCGGAACTCTGACAGCACTGGTTTGTGTATTACCCATAAATCCATTTGCCATTCCAATGCCAACCACCATCCCTGCCGGCTGGCCCACCATTCCTGCCGATTGTCCCATCATCCCCGTGAGAGCTGGCATCGGTGCTCCAAGGTTAGGGAAATTTGGATAGCTCGCTGCAGGGTGAGAGACATACGACATCGAAGAAGGTGCCATGTACCCAGCAGCTGGAAATAACAATGCATTGAAAATATAAAGTTATATCAGGGCACTCTTCATAAAATGCAAATCAACTGAAAGAGGCTAAAAAACTCAACAAATAAATTGTATAAGAAGTTTAAATAACATGCTCTCCATCCTCTGATGTATTTTGGCTGCATTGTGTACAATTTTTAGGTTGCATATTGTAGAGGTCTCAAGGAGATAAACACAGTAGATGCAGATGTGGTGTACTTCAGATGGTGTCGTGGGTAACATGTAAACATGGATTGGTTAGCTAATAAGAAGTAAAGTCAGGATAAATGGGTGATTTTCAGGTTGGCAAGCTGTACCTTATCCAATGTCACAGGGATCAATACTGCTATTTACAATCTGTATCAATGTCTTGGATAAAGAGGCTGAATGCACAGGAGCTAAAACTGCAGATGCTCAAAGATAGGTGAGCAATTAACTTGTCAAGAGGACAAAATCTACAGACGTATTTAGATAGGTTAATTGGCAGACAAAAATTTGGGCAGAATGTGGGAACATGTGAACTTGGTCACTTTGGCAGGAAGAATAGAAAACGAGAACATTATTTGAATAAAGAGAAACAGCAGAACAGATACAGAGGGTTATGGGAGCCAGACTGGAAATTGGGATTGAGACCACAATGAGATCACCCAGCATCTTCAATGGCAGAGCAGGGGCCAAGGGGGCATACAGCCTACAGTGTTTCTAGACATTGAGCTCATGGCAGCTTTCATGGAAAAACGGGCAGAGAATATAAACAGCTGAAGATCCCATAATCACATGCAACGATAATAATACAACTTAAGTCAAACGGTTGCCCCATTTACTTACACAGAACATAGAACATAGAACAATACAGCGCAGAACAGGCCCTTCGGCCCTCGATGTTGCGCCGCCCTGTGAACTAATCTAAGCCCAGCCCCCTACACTATCCCATCATCATCCATATGCTTATCCAAGGACTGTTTAAATGCCCCTAATGTGGCTGAGTTAACTACATTGGCAGGCAGGGCATTCCACGCCCTTACCACTCTCTGAGTAAAGAACCTGCCTCTGACATCTGTCTTAAATCTATCACCCCTCAATTTGCAGCTATGCCCCCTCGCACTAGTCGACGTCATCATCCTAGGAAAAAGACTCTCACTGTCCACCCTATCTAATCCTCTGATCATTTTGTAGGTCTCTATTAAATCCCCTCTTAGCCTTCTTCTCTCCAATGAGAACAGACTCAAGTCCCTCAGTCTTTCCTCATAAGACCTTCGCTCCAGACCAGGCAACATCCTGGTAAATCTCCTCTGCACCTTTTCCAATGCTTCCACATCCTTCCTGTAATGGGGCGACCAGAACTGTACGCAATATTCCAAGTGAGGCCGCACTAGCGTTTTGTACAGTTGCAGCATGACATCACGGCTCCGGAACTCAATCCCTCTACCGATGAAACCTAACACACCGCATGCCTTCTTAACAGCACTATCAACCTGGGTGGCAACTTTCAGGGATCTATGTAGCTGGACACCAAGATCCCTCTGCACATCCACACTACCAAGTATCTTTCCATTGACCCAGTATTCTGCCTTCCTATTATTCTTCCCAAAGTGCATCACCTCACATTTATCTGCATTGAACTCCATTTGCCACCTTTCAGCCCAATTCTGCAGTTTATCCAAGTCTCCCTGCAACCTGCAACATTCTTCCACACTGTCCACCACTCCACCGACTTTAGTGTCATCTGCAAACTTACTAACCCATCCACCTATGTCTGCGTCCAAGTCATTTATAAAAATGACAAACAGCAGTGGTCCCAAAACAGATCCTTGTGGCACACCACTAGTAACCGGACTCCAGGCTGAATATTTTCCATCAACCACCACTCTTTGCCTTCTTTCAGAAAGCCAGTTTCTAATCCAAAGTGCTAAATCTCCCTCAATCCCATGCCTCTGCATTTTCTCCAATAGCCTACCATGTGGAACCTTATCAAAGGCTTTACTGAAGTCCATGTACACCACGTCAACTGCCCTACCCTCATCCACATGCTTGGTCACCTTCTCAAAAAACTCAATGAGGTTTTAGAGACACGACCTGCCCTTGACGAATCCATGTTGACTATCTCCAATCAAATTGTTGCTTGCTGGATGATTATAAATCCTATCTCTTATAATCCTTTCCAAAACTTTTCCTACAACAGATGTAAGGCTCACTGGTCTATAATTACCTGGGTCATCTCTACTGCCCTTCTTGAATAAGGGCACAACATTTGCAATCCTCCAGTCCTCTGGTACTAAACCTGTAGACAATGACGACTCAAAGATCAAGGCCAAAGGCTCCACCATCTCCTCCCTAGCTTCCCAGAGAATCCGGCCCAGGGGATTTATCTACCTTCACACCTTCTAGGATTGATAACACCTCCTCCTTACTAACCTCAATCCTTTCAAGTCTAATAGCTCGTATCTCGGTCTTCTCCTCTACAATATTCTCCTTTTCCTGAGTGAAAACAGATGAGAAATATTTGTTTAGCACCTCTCCGATCTCCACAGGGTCCACACACAACTTCCCACTTCTGTCTTTGACTGGCCCTATTCTTACCCGAGTCATCCTTTTATTCCCCACATACCTATAGAAAGCTTTAGGGTTCTCTTTAATTCTACCTGCTAATGACTGCTCATGTCCCCTCCTTGCTCTTCTTAACTCTCTCTTTAAATCCCTCCTAGCTAATCTGTAACTCTCCATCGCCTCATCTGAACCATCTCGTCTCAATGTCACATAAGCCTCCCTCTTCCGCTTAACAAGAGATACAATTTCTTTTGTAAACCAAGGTTCCCTTACCTGATCACCTCCTCCCTGCCTGAGAGGGACATACCTATCAAGGACACGCAATATCTGTTCCTTAAACCAGATCCACATTTCGATTGTCCCCATCCCCTGCATTTTGCTACCCCATTCTATCCCTCCTAAGTCTTGCCTAATCGCATTATAATTGCCTTTCCCCCATCTATAACTCTTGCCCAGTGCCATGTTCCTATCCCTTTCCATCGCTAAACTAAACGTAACCGAATTATGGTCACTCTCTCCAAAGTGATCACCTACCACCAAATCAAACACCTGGCCTGGTTCATTACCAAGTACCAGATCCAGTGTGGCCTCCCCTCTTGTTGGCCCTTCGACATACTGTGTCAGGAAACCCTCCTGCACACATTGGACAAAAACTGATCCATCCGACGTACTAGAGTTATAGCATTTCCAGTCAATGTTGGGGAAGTTAAAGTCTCCCATAATGACCACCTTGTTCCTTTCACTCCTGCCCAGAATCGTTTTGCCGATCCTCTCCTCCACATCCCTGGAACTTTGCGGAGGCCTATAAAAAACTCCCAGCAGTGTGACCTCTCCTCTCCTGTTTCTGACCTCAGCCCATACCACCTCAGTAGACGAGTCCTCCTCAAAAGTTCTTTCAGCCAACGTTATACTGTCCTTGACTAACAAATCTACACCTCCCCCTCTTTTACCACCTTCCCTGATCTTTATGAAAGATCTAAACCCTGGAACCTGCAACATCCATTCCTGACCCTGCTCTATCCACGTCTCCAAAATGGCCACAACATCGAAGTCCCAGGCACCTATCCATGCTGCAAGCTCACCTATCTTATTCCAGATACTCCTGGCGTTGAAGTAGACACACTTCAAACCAGCTTGCTGTCTGCCAGCACACTCCTGTGATGGTGAAATCCTGTCCATGTCCTCCCTACTCTCATCCTCCTGTGTACTGGAACTACACCACAGGTTCCCATGCCCCTGCTGAGCTAGTTTAAATCCACCCGAATAGCACTAGCAAATTTCCCACCCAGGATATTAGTACCCCTCTGGTTCAAGTGAAGACCGTCCTGTTTGTAGTGGTCCCACCTTCCCCAGAATGAGCCCCAGTTATCCATATACCTGAAACCCTCCTTCCTGCACCACCCCTGCAGCCACGTGTTCAGCTGATACCTCTCCCTGTTCTTTGCCTCGCTATCACGTGGCACAGGTAAAAAACCAGAGATAACAACTCTGTTTGTTCTAGCTCTCAGCTTCCACCCTAGCTCCCTGAAATCCTGCCTTTTATCCCCATCCCTCTTTCTACCTATGTCATTGGTACCTATGTGGACCACGACTTGGGGCTGGTCACCCTCTCCCTTCAGGACCCCAAAGACACGATCCGAGACATCACGGACCCTGGCACCTGGGAGGCAACACAGCAACCGTGAGTCTCTCTCATTCCCACAGAAATGTAGCCAATCCTTTGACATGGCAGAAGTGAGATAAATTAGAGGAGATATTGTTCCGTGAGAGAACAAGTTTCGCCAAGCAGAGGAGAGTAGTGGTGGCGTGGGTCCCAGTTATGCCTGCTACTCATGTGGAACAAGCCTTGTTCCAGTCTTATACTGGCTCCATCTCACAACTCTTTTCTCAGTACATCAGTGCAGCTTCATGTTCCCACCTGGACCTTGAAAAATGTGTTCATTTTGCCTCCAATTTCCACCCCTCTATAACTTTCACATTACCATTTCTGACACTTCCCATCCTTTTCTTGACCTCTCCGTCTCCACTTTGGGCAATAAACTGTTCACTGCCATCCACAACAAACCCACTGTCTCCCATAGCTACCTTCGCTGCAGCTCTAAACACCCCACATCCTGCAAGGATTCCATTCCATTCTCCCAGTTCTTTCACCTATGCTGTATCTGTTTGGACGATGCCATCTTCAAAAACAGCACTGCTGACGTGGCTCCCTTCTTCCATAACTGTAGTTTCCCACTCACTGTGGTTGACAGGGCCCCTAACTGCATCCAACGTACCACCTGTGCTTCGGCCCGTGTCACTTCCCATCACTCACAATAGCGTGATCTCCTCTTGTTCTCAGTTTCCATCCCACCAGCCTCCACATTCAAAGGATCATTCTCCGCCATTTCAGACAACTCCAGCAGAATGCCACTGCCGACTACATCTACCCCTCACTCCCCCATTTGCATTTCGCAGGGATCATTCCCTCCGGGACACACAAATCCATTCCTTGACCACCAACACCACCCCCTTCCCATGGCACCTTCCCATGTTATCACAGAAGGTGCAACACCTCCCCCTTCACCTCCTCCCTGCTCACCATCTTTCCAGATGAAGCAGCATCTCACTTGTACCTCCTCCAATCTTGTGTATTGTATTCGCTACACCCAATGTAGCCTACTCTACATTGGAGAAACTAAACGCAGACTGGGTGACCACTTCGCAGAACACCTCCAGACTGTGTGCAAGCATGACCCCGATCTTCCCATAGCAGTGTCTTTAATACAGTGTCTTGCGTGCAAGCCCACTTGTCTGTCCTTGGCATGCTGCAGTATTCCAGAAAATCACAGCGCAAACTGGAAGAGCGACATTTAAAACTAGGTAGTTTACAACCTTCTGGGCTCAACATTGAGTTCAAAACGTTTAAATTATGAACCCATTCCTCCCCACCTCCCCACCTACACTCACCTTTACTGGCCCCATCCCCGCCTCTTTGATCTGTCTGTCTCCTCTCCACCTATCTTCTTCTCTATCCATCTTCTATCCGCCTCCCCCTCTCTCCCTATTTTTTTCAGAACCCCCTTCCCCTCCCCCATTTCTGAAGAAGGGTCTAGGCCCGAAATGTCAAGCTTTCTTGCTCTACAATACTCAATAAAGTGTGCTGAGAGAAAGCATGATCCCATGACCAGCAGTCTGCTGTCTTACGTGCTGTCTGAATTGGTCAGGAAGAGAATCAAACAAGGGATATGGTGAACAGTTGGTTTCATATCCAGGGCACATACTGAGGTCTTTTTGTATTTACTCGTGGGATGTGAGCATTCCTGGCGGGGCCAGCATTTATTATCCATCCCAAGTCGTCCTTGAGAAAGTGTTGGTGAGCTGCTTTCTTGAACTGCTGCAGTCCATGTATGTAGACCCACAATGCTGTTCCGGAGGGAATTCTAGGATTTTGACCCAGCGGCAGTGAATGAAAGGTGATAAATTTCCAACTCAGGATGGTGAGTGACTTGGAAGAAAACTTGCATGTGGTGGTGTTGCCATGTATCTGCTGCCCTTGTCCTTCCACATGGCATGGGTCACGGGTTTGGAAGATGTAATCTCAGAAGCGTTGGTGAATTTCTGAAATGCATCTTGCAAATGGTACACATTGCTGCTACTGAGGGTCAGTGGTGAAGGGAATGAATTTTGTGGATATGGTGCCAATCAAGTGAGCTGCTTTGTCCTGGATGGTGTGAAACTTCTCAAGTATTATTAGAGCTGCACTCATTCAGGAACTAGGGAATATTCCATCACAATACTGACTTGTGTACAGTACATACATTGTCTGGTAGAGAGTATGACCATGACGGGGTTGACTAATCTGTGAGACAGATCTCCCAATTTTGGACACTAGTGCCCAGATATTATTAAGAAGGACTTTGCAGGGTTGACACCAGATTGTCTGTTCAATTTTATTTCTTTTTTGAGACTTTCTCATAACTGAATGCAACTGAGTGGCCTGCTCAGCTATTTCAGAGGGCAGTCAAGGGTCAACCACATTGCATGTAGGCCAGACTAAGTAAGGGTGACAGTGTCCTTCCCTAAAGGACATCAGCGAACCAGATAAGCCTTTAAGCTGTGCTCACCAGATGTGAAAATCACACTGGAATGTCATTTCAAAAGGGTTGCTGAGAAAAATAATGCTACAGCCGGGTAGTTTGTCTAAGTTTTTGTTTAAACTCTATGTTATACTGCTATACACAGTGTGACATCCTGGAACTCAGGCACAGGAAAAATGCACATGGCATCAGCAGGCTGGGAGGTTGTTCATGGCCCAGTGACCGGTGGTGTAGTTGCTGTGATTGTGTTGGATGGGTGAAGAAGTGATTCTCTAGGCTCATGATACTCATCATATAATCAAAAGGAGCCATGTTGTTAACATTTTAAACACTGAAACTCCCACTCATCATTTAGCACTTAAAACCATTAAAAGCCTAATTATAATTCAGCACATTAACCAAAAATCCTCCACTCATGATTCAGCAGCTGAAATTGTGTAACTTACCACACATGATTCAACTCTTTAAACTGTTAAATATCCATGAATAATCAATAATCCTCACTGCTCTTTCTAATATATTTTGACTACTGAAATGTTTAGTACTTCTAATTTGAGATGAAGTGTCTCTTGCCCTCTTTGAAACTGGCATTTGGTGCAGGTCTGCAATGTTTAAAATACTATATTCATCGCTGACATCCCACAATTGAAGAGTGCCAGTTACTTTTTTTTTGTTGTAACTCATCTCGTCAATGAACTGAAATGGCTCAAGGCTTGATTGGCACCAAATCCACAAAATTCATTCCCTTCACCACTGACCCTCAGTAGGAGCAATGTGTACCATTTGCAAGATGCACTTCAGAAATTCACCAACGTTTCTTAGATTGCATCTTCCAAACCAATGAGCCATACCATGTGGAAGGGCAAGGGCAGCATATACGATGGGGTTCTCAAAAACAGTGCAAGAGAACCTGAATTTTCAGCACTTTCCACGATACCAGGTCATCCAAGGTCAGCCAAGGGCAAAAAAAAAAACTTGCATTTATATAACTCTTCACTTTAAATCTGCCCCAAGTGACACAGATCTTTTAGCGGAGAAAGCCCATTGTTTAACTCTACCATGACAAGTTTCTAGTTTATCCCTGAAGTAAGGGAAGCAGAATGTGATGGCTCTTTCTAATATGAAATGGTAGGCTTCTTTCAGAAAAATAATATTTTCCGGTATGGCATCTGAGGAATTGTGAAATGATATATTTGCAGCAATGGATGATCTGGGGTCTATGATTCCCAATGCTTATCAAGAATGGATTTTCACTCAATTATATACATTATCTAATTGTTAACATGCTTTTAATTAACTTCATGAAAACTCCAGTCCTTTGCCAATGGTGTGAATATTGAACATAGAAGGTGTATGAATCAACTTTCAAACATGGGATTCATGAATGAACTGGTGTCAAAAGTCATTTAACATAGTTTGACTTTGAATTTACATCACAAGCACAGGCCATTCACCACAACCGGGTCATACTGGTGTTCATGGTACACACGAGCCTCCTCCCAATGGAATGCATCTGTTTCAAACCAATGAAGATAATCAGACTCATGCAAACTCACACTCACAAACACAGAAAAACTCTTAACTCAGACCACTTTGAGGGAACACTTTTTCCACGGCTGTGACGACAGACCTGACAACTTCTGAACCCAGTCATATTCTGTTCCTCAATCTTCTCCATTCACTTTGATCTTGTCCAAGGTGGACACTATGTCACCTGTTGCTAAGAAGCATTTCAATAACTAACGCAAACCAGTTTGAAATCAGATTGGACAGCTTTAGGAGCAGGCCAGTATGCTACTCTGTATTGTGGGCAGGTTAAAGGCTCCAGTAATACTGTGTCTGTCTTCCAGTAAAAAATTGTTCAGCTCTGCCACTGCCAGTAAATGTGTTCTGGAGACATTGGACTCAATCTTCACTCAGATCTCAGGAACTTAATGACAAATAACAATGGTTACATGGTGCCATTAGGCTAACCTTTTATGCCTGATTTAAATTGAGTTGAAATCCACCTACTATGGTGGAATTTGAACTCATGCTCCCAGAACATTAGCATGGAATGCTGGGCATTACCACCATGCCAGCACTTCCCAATCATCAGTAAAGTGCTGTAGTTAGTGCTGTCAAGTGGAACTTTCACAATAATAACCCATTCATTGACCTTGTTTTGGGTTCTGCCATGGTCACACAGCTCCTGACCCCATTATCTATATTTTCATCAACATGTTCAGAAGTGTGCTGCCACACATCTGGAGCAAGTGGGATTTTAACCCAGATCTTATTGCCCACAGGTAGGGATACCAGCCCTGCATCACAAGGGCCCTTCTGACTTCATTTAGCCTTGATTCAAACAGAAACAAAAGAGCTACATTCCAGAGGTGAGGTGAGATTTATTGTCCTTTGACAAAGTCATACTTAACTAAGTATGGCATCAAAGAGCCTTGGAAAAGCTGGAGTCAAGGAGGACTCTACACTAGTTGTTGGAGATCAATCATGTCAGCTCCAGGATTTGTCTGCAAGAGTTCCTCAGGTGTGCATTACTGGCCGCCACACTTTTGGAAGGATGTGGAGCTTTGGAAAGGATGCAAAAGAGATTTACCAGGATGTTGTCAGGATGGAGTGCATTAACTTAAGGTGAGGTTGAACAATCTTGGAATGTTTTCGCAACAGCCTCAGAGACTGAGGGGCAAGCTGATAGAAGTATATAAAATTATGAGAGGCATAGATAGGGTGGATGTTGATAGTTGGAGTCTTTTTCCCAGGGTGAAAATGTCAAATACTAGGGTGCATACATTTAAAATGAAAGAGGGAGAGCTTAAAAGAGATGTGAAAGGCATGCCTTTTATGCAGATGGTGGTAGGGGCATTGAATGCATTGTCAGGGGAAGTGGTAGAAGTAGATACAATAGCAATGTTTCAGAGGCATTTAGACAGACACATGAACAGCTGAGAGACAGAGAAATATGGATCATGTCATAAAGTCATAGAGCTGTACAACATGGAAACGAACCCTTTGGTCCAACTCGTCCATGGCAACCTCATTTCCGATAGTCCTACTTGCCAGCATTTGGTCCGTATCCCTCTAAACCCTTCCTATTCATATATGCATCCAGATGCCTTTTAAATGTTGTAATTATACCAGCCTCCACCACCTCCTCTGGTAACTCATTGCGTACACGCTTATATGAAAATGTTGCCCCTAAGGTTCCTTTTAAATCTTTTCTCTATCACTTTAAACCTATGCCCCCTAGTTTTGGATTCCTCCACCCTGGAGTAAAGACCTTGCCTATTAACCCTATCCACAACCCTCATGATTTTATTAACCTCGATAAGGTTACCCTTCATCTCCGACACTCCAGCAAAAGCAGCCCCAGCCGATTCAGCCTCTCCCTCTAGCTCAAACCCTCCAACCCTGGCAATATCCTTGTGAATCTTCTCTGAACCCTTTCAAGTTTCACAACATCCTTCCTATTGCAGGGAGACCAGAACTGAATGCAATATTCCAAAAGTGGCCTAACCAGTGTCCTGGACAGCCGCAACATGAACCCCTGATTCCAATACTCAATGTAATGACCAATAAAGACACCAAACACCTTCTTTACTATCCTGTCAACCTGGGACTCTACTTTCGAGGAGCTATGAACCTGCACCCCAAGGTCTCTTTGTTCAGTAACACTCCCAGAATCTTACCATTAAGTGTATAAGTCCTGCCCTGATTTGCCTTTAAAAAATGCAGCACCTCACATTTATCTAAATTAGACTCCATCTGCCACTCCTCCGCCCATTGGCCTATCTGATCAAGGTCCCATTGTACTCTGAGGTGACCTTCTTTGCTGTCCACTATACCTCTAATTTTGGTGTCATCTGCAAACTTACTAACATAGAACATAGAACATAGAACAATACAGCGCAGAACAGGCCCTTCGGCCCTCGATGTTGCGCCGCCCTGTGAACTAATCTAAGCCCATCCCCCTACACTATCCCATCATCATCCATATGCTTATCCAAGGACTGTTTAAATGCCCCTAATGTGGCTGAGTTAACTACATTGGCAGGCAGGGCATTCCATGCCCTTACCACTCTCTGAGTAAAGAACTTGCCTCTGACATCTGTCTTAAATCTATCACCCCTCAATTTGCAGCTATGCCCCCTTGTACTAGCCGACGTCATCATCCTAGGAAAAAGACTCTCACTGTCCACCCTATCTAATCCTCTGATCATTTTGTAGGTGTCTATTAAATCCCCTCTTAGCCTTCTTCTCTCCAATGAGAACAGACCCAAGTCCCTCAGCCTTTCCTCATAAGACCTTCGCTCCAGACCAGGCAACATCCTGGTAAATCTCCTCTGCACCTTTTCCAATGCTTCCACATCCTTCCTGTAATGGGGCGACCAGAACTGTACGCAATATTCCAAGTGAGGCCGCACTAGCGTTTTGTACAGTTGCAGCATGACATCACGGCTCCGGAACTCAATCCCTCTACCGATGAAACCTGACACACCGTATGCCTTCTTAACAGCACTATCAACCTGGGTGGCAACTTTCAGGGATCTATGTAGCTGGACACCAAGATCCCTCTGCACATCTGCACTACCAAGAATCTTTCCATTGACCCAGTATTCTGCCTTCCTATTATTCTTCCCAAAGTGCATCACCTCACATTTATCTGCATTGAACTCCATTTGCCACCTTCAGCCCAATTCTGCAGTTTATCCAAGTCTCCCTGCAACCTGCAACATTCTTCCACACTGTCCACCACTCCACCGACTTTAGTGTCATCTGCAAACTTACTAACCCATCCACCTATGTCTGCGTCCAAGTCATTTATAAAAATGACAAACAGCAGTGGTCCCAAAACAGATCCTTGTGGCACACCACTAGTAACCGGACTCCAGGCTGAATATTTTCCATCAACCACCACTCTTTGGCTTCTTTCCGAAAGCCAGTTTCTAATCCAAACTGCTAAATCTCCCTCAATCCCATGCCTCTGCATTTTCTCCAATAGCCTACCATGTGGAACCTTATCAAAGGCTTTACTGAAGTCCATGTACACCACGTCAACTGCCCTACCCTCATCCACATGCTTGGTCACCTTCTCAAAAAACTCAATGTGGTTTGTGAGACATGACCTGCCCTTGACGAATCCTCCTACTTTCCATATAACCATAATAACCATACTTCCTACTTTCACATCCAAATTGATTGATTGATTGATTGATTGATTGATTTATTGTCATGTGTACTGAAGTTCAGTGAAAAGCTTTGTTTATGAGCAGTACAGGCAGATCTTGGTAAGCAAGGATGTACAGATCAAAAAGACTTAGACAGAGGTACACAGGTTACATTGCACAGGGCGTGTGCTAAGCGAGATCAATGTCAGCAAAATCAGCATTATTTAAGGCTAGAGAGTCCATTCATCAGTTTAATAATGGCCAGGAAGAAACTGTTCCTGAACCTGTTGGTGCATGTATTCAGGCTTTTGTATCTTCTGCCTATAGAAGAGGTCGTAGGAAATCATTACTGGAGTGTGATGGGTCTTTGATGATGTTGGCAGCCTTTCCATGGCAGCGAGCTATGTGAATGGAGTCCATGGATGGAAGGAAGGTTGGTTTCCATGATGGCTTGGGCTGTGCACACTATCATCTGCAGTTTCTTATGGTCCTGGGCAGAAAAGTTACCATACTAGGCTGTTTTGCACCTGGACAGTATGCTTTCAACGGTGCATCCATAGAAGCTGGTGAGCGTCCTTAGGGACATGCCAAATTTCCTGAGCTGCCTGAGGAAGAAAAGGCATTGTTGTGCCTTCTTGACCATCACATCTATGTGGGAAGTCCAGGACCGGTTGTCAGTTATCGTCACACCGAGGAGCTTGATGCTGACCACCCTCTCAACCTCAGTTCTGTTGATGTGGATGGGAGCATGTTGTCCTCCTTGCTTTCTGAACTTAATGATCAGTTCTTTAGTTTCGCCGATGTTGACAGAGGTTTGCACCATGTCACCAAGCCCTCTATCTCCCTTCTGTATTTTGACTCGTCATTGTTAGATATCTGTCCTGCTACGATAGTGCCATCAGCAAACTTTTAGTTGGCATTCATTCAGAATTTGGCAACAGAGTTGTGGGTGTGCAGGGAGTACAGTAGGGGACTGAGGATTCATTCTTGGGGGGGCTCCAGTGCTGAGTGTTATTGTGGACGAGGTGCAGTTACCTATCTTCACATTTGTATAAATGACGAAAAGTAACAGACCCAGCACCAATCCTCGTGCCATACTGCTGGTCACAGGCCTCCAGTCTGAAAAGCAACCCTCCACCATCACTTTCTGTCTTCTACCTTCAAGCTATGTGCAGGGAGATGGGATTCATTTAGAATGGCAACATGATCAGCCAGAAATGATGGGCCTAGGGCCCTGTTCCTGTGCTATGTTCTATTGTCCTAGGTCCAACCTTCTTCAGCTGCTTCATCAATGACCTTGCCTCCATCATAAGGCCAGAAGTGATGATGTTCACTGATGAGTGCACCATGTTCAGCACCATTCATGACTTGTCAGATACTGAAGGAATCAGCAGTTGAAAGCTGCTAGGCTTGAATAGCTTTCAGGATTGGGCTGACACGTGGCGAACAACATTCATGTCACACAATTGACAGGCAATAACCCATCCTAATAACAGAGAGAATCACACTATTATCCTTAGATGTTCAATGGCAGTACTATTGCTGAGTATTTATCATACCATTGAACAGAAATGAACTATACCAGCTATGAAAATATAATTGCAAGAAGAACAGGTCAGAAACTTACAAATTCTATAGCAGGTAACTCCTCTCCTGATTCCCAAAGCTCGTTCACTGTCTACGAAGAGTCAGGAATGTAATGGAAACGTCCCCACTTGAATGAATGAATGCAGTTCCAACAACACTCAGTCCCATCTACAAGATGCACTGTAGAAATTCTTCAAGGCTCCCTAGACTGCACATTTCAACTCCACAACCTCCACTATCTAGAAGTTGAAGGGCAGCAGATATATGGGAACACTATAACCAGCAAGTTCCCTTTCAACTTACCATCCTGACTTGGAAATACATTGCTGTTTACTCAGTGTCCCTGAGTCAAAATCCTGAAACTCCCTCCCTAATGGAATTGTGGTTTTACTGTGGTTTTAAGGACTGCAGAATCCAAGAAGATAGCTCACCATCACCTTCTCAAGGGCAACTAGGGACAAGCAATAAATGCTGCTCTCAAAGATGAAAGGGAACAGGAGAATTTTCTGGAAATGTACATCTCCAGTCCTACCAGGGAGGGAGCTATGCTGAATCTAGTCCTAGGAAATGAGGCAGAACAAGTATTGTCAGTGTGGGGTGCATTTGGGAAATAGTGATCATAATATAATAAGATTCAATATTAAATTGGAAAAGGATAAAAAGGATTAAGATCCCAGATTGCAAACAGGGCAGATTTTAGGAGTCTAAAACTTGAACTGGAACAGGTTGTTTGCAAATGCATTTTGGTGGATAAAACAGTGGATGAAAAATGGGAGACTTTCAAAGATACAAAGAACAATAACAAGCCTTTCAACCCATGAGGACTGCACCAACCCATGATGCCTTTCTAAACCAAAAACCTTTTGCTTCTATGTGGTTCATATTCCTTTATTCCATGCCCATTCATGTACCTGTCAAGATGCCTCTTAAACATTGTTATTGTATCTGCCTCAAACATCTCTTCTGGCAGCTCATTCCAGGCACTTTCTGTAAAGAAAAGTTGCCTCTCACATCTCTTTTAAACTTACCTGCTGTAGTGATTGTAATGAGGTCAGCCAGACGGACCACATTGAATATGATTCTCTGATTAGGGCTGCTAATCTGGTCCAATGAGGGAGCCCTGGCTGACAGATCAAAATATGAGTGTCAGACATCCTAACACTGACAGCTAGCTCCAACAGAGCTGGGCCAGTGTCAAGGACTTTCCATGTGTAAATAAAGGGTGACTTTGTGATGGGATACTGGGCCTATGTGGACCTATTTTATTAGCAAGAAAAGCAAAGCATGCTCCTGAATAATTTTGTTTATAACAATGTCTTCGAGTTGGGGTAAGCATTTATGGCACCATGCTGTTATTTGGGAAGCTTGACTAATTCAATTCCAGTATCAAAGACTAGGCCCAGTATGTGGAAAGAATGTGTTTTTTTTTCAAGGCAAATGTTATTGGGGCAGATGGAAAGCAACGAGTAATTCTCCTGACAGCTTGTGGACACACAGCTTTTTCAGTTATTAGGAGACAAACATTTCCTGAGGCGCCAGATTCTAAAACCTTTCAAGAATAGATGGATTTAGTTAAGGCATGTTACGAACCCAAGCCTCCTCTAATTCTGAGTTGCTATCATTTTTCCTCAACAATTCAAGAGCCAGTGGAATCTGTATTAGTATTTTTGACCATGTTAAGATGACTAGCAGAGGCATGTGACTTTTGTTTAACCCTCAATGAGATGCTGAGAGACCATTTGGTATGTGGGATTAATGATGTAACTATGCAAGAGTGCTTATGAGCTATGAACTGGACTTTAAACAGGCTCTACAACTGGCTTTATCAATAGAAATTGCGGGAAGTGGAGCATATGAGTTGTAGGGTATTCTGATGGAGATGGACACCCTCACCAGTCTGACTGAGATTGGGGAGCACCACTTGAGCGAAAGAAATTGCATAGCCTAACTCAGGCCATATCCTGAACAGAGGGATTCCAGGTCAACTCTCAGCAAAACCCCAAAACAAAGCCAAGCCTCCGCCAAACAGTTAAAACTATTTTCAGGATCTGGGCTGGCAAGTCACTGTAGGTGTTGCAAGCATGCAGACTTGAGACAGCAAGAGAGTCCCACTAGACTTAAATTGAGTAAGGGAACTTATAGGCCAGTAACCAGGAGAGTGCACATCCTGGAAAATGCCTGTCTACGTCTGGTTTGGAACAGTGAAATTGCTTAGCAACATCTAAATCAGCACCAATCAAAATAATCATCTGGTTAAATTGTCACCCAGTTCTGATGGAGCTTGATACTGGCACTGCCATTTCAGCAATTGCAGAACCAGTCTTTAACAATTGCTCTGGATCCCAACCTTTACACTTGCACAAGACCTTGGCTCGACTGAGAACATGTAATGGGGATCCTTTCCAGATTAATGGTACAACTTTGGCTCCTGCCTCTTATGAGAAGCAGCTGGTTCAGTTACTATTGATTAGAAAATGGCTGCCTGAGTGAAGTCTTAATTAAATATGCAGAAGTTTTTGAGAAAGGTCTAGGGACTATCAGCGGAGACAGGGCCACATTTCATGTTGACCAGGAAGCAATTCCACAACAAAAACAAAGTTGCTGGAAAAGCTCAGCAGGTCTGGCAGCATCTGTGAAGGAGAAAACAGAGTTAATGTTTCGGGTCCGGTGACCCTTCGTCAGAACAATTCCACAACCCTGCAAGGCCCGTGCAGTGCTGTTGGCCTTATAGGAAAAAGTGCAGGCAGAAATCAGAAGAGTGGAAAGTGAAGGAATCATCAAACCAGTCCAATTTGCAGAATGGGCAGCACCAGTCGTACTGATTGTAAACCCAGTGGTGGGTTCACCTTTGTGGGGATTTTAAATGAATTGTAAGCCACTTTTTGCAGCTGGAAAAATACCTTATATGCAAAGCTGGTGGTGGGGCTGTCCTTAATGAAATTGGGTATAAACCATGCATACTTGCAATTGTGGTTAGATAAGGATTCCCAAATGTATGCTATAATTAATACCCATAAGGGTTTGTACCAATATACGAGACAGCCATTTGGGATATCGTCAGCCTGTGAAATTTTTCAGCAGATAATGGAGAAAATTTTGCCATGTCTACCACAGGCTGCCATTTGTCTAGATGACGTGCTAATTACAGGGAAGGCCAAAAGGAGCACTGAGAGAACTTGGACATTGTCCTTAAACATTTATCCCAGACAGGTGTACATTCTTAGAAGGGAAAAATGTGTGTTCTAGGCACCCTATGTGACCTACTTTGTCTACAGAATTGACAAGACCGAGTTACATCTGTTGGAAGATAAAATGAGGGCGATCAAAGGTGCCCCGGCAACGACATCTGTACTGGATCTTAGGTCTTTTCTTGGGTTGGTGAATTATTACAGAAAGTTCACATGCAACCTGGCCTCCATCCTGGCACCTTTGCATCAACCCCTAAAAAAATGGTCAGCCTTGGAAATGGTCGTGGGTCCAACCATAGCTTTCAGGGAAGTGAAGAAACAGTTATAATTGACTAACATGCTGGCACACAATTATCCGAAGCGAGATTTGATACTAGCATGCTGTTAGGGCTGCCCCATGACAGTACAGCAAAAATGGCCGATGACAGCCTCAACAAGCTTTGCAGTACTTGTTTAACAGAACTTATAAAGTGTGAGAAATGCTTGTTTAATGTGTTCTCAGCACAGAGGACACTGTATCCTCAATAAGATGAATGCGCAACATTCTTTGCTACCCTAAAGGTAAGAAATTTCATAGCAATTAGTCATTTTTTTGAAGTTTTTTCTAGTCAATCAGTTATAATACTATAAGTAAGTTTTAATTAAGATTCTTTAAGATAATCATTGATACAGTCTGCTAGTAAATTATAGACTTAACACACATGTACACATATATAACAAATCATTAGAAAGAAAGGTTTAAAAAGTAATTACAAATAACAAAGTAATAGAAAGGAGCCTCCATTATCAAAGACAATGGCTAAGAGAGTTAGAATGGTGGAAAATCTCGAAGAAGAGTCTGTGACAGTCCTGTACAAAATAGCAGACACAAACATCAAAGTTGAGAGATAAAAGGTCACAAGCGACCATGGAAAGTTCAGTTTCCCACATACCAAAATGGGTTCATTCAGATCAGAGCAACAAGACTAGAACAGAGTGATGTACTGGAAACCCAGTAATGGTTGAACAACCCAACATTAATTAACCAATAGTATACAGGGGAGGGAGTATGTGCTGCCATGTTAATGTTATAAGAAAGATGTATTAAAAAATACTTTACTTGTATTTGAGTGTCATTGACTTTTCTTCTTATCTGAGCTGCAAATTAAGAGGGTAATTGAATCCTTATGTCGAGACCAGATTCGAGGGAAGTCTTTGGCGTCTCCTGGTACTGTACCAGTAGAATACACAAACTAATTACAACATACCTTGAGCTCTGCTGTCTCCTGAAAATTTATTATCTCTGTTAGACTCGCTTCAATATATATGATGCCAATACCAGCATTGGGGATAGTATTAGCTCACAGGTGGCTTAATGCAGAGGAATGCCCAATTAGGATGTGCATCCAGGACTTTGGCTAATGGAGAATGTAAATACATCCAGATAAGAGAAGAAAGGTTTGTTGGTCATGTTTGGAGTCAGGAAGTTCCATCAATGCCTCTACGGATGTAAATTTGTAATAATAACAGACCACAAGCCCCTGCTAGGTCTACTTAATGAGTACATGGCAGTGCTGCCCATTGCTTCAGTGGTGGGCTCTAATACTCAGTACATATAATTACAAGTTGGAACACCATCTGGAAGGCCAAGCAGCAAATGCGGATGCATTGAGCTGCCTCCTGCTGGCAGATATACCACTGGTGCTACTGCCACTGGAAGGGTCCAGAAGGGTTTTTAATTTTCTGGACAGACTTCTAGTCACAGCTGACAATATCAGACTTTGGACGCAGAAAGATCCAGTCCTGACAAAACTGAAACATCTGGTGGTGATGGGGGAGACTGAAGGGCCATCACCACCAGACTTGAAACCATTTTAGACAAAGAGAGACCAAATCACAACAGAGGACAGCAATATTATCATGGAAAGCGAGAGTGATTGTCTCGAGCAAAAGTCACTGCCAGATACTGGCTGAACTCCACCAGGGCGTCCTAGAGGTTCCCAAATGAAGTGTGTTGAAGAGGCAGTGCCCAGAATGCAAACAAGGAGCAAAATTACCACTGGCTGAGCTTCCACATTTGTGGGAATTGCCAGGTAAACCCTGGATTCAGTTACATGTTGACAATGCAGTCCTTTCATGGGCTCAGTGTTCTTTGTCATTGTGGGCACGCACTCAAAGTAATTGGATGTGTATAGAGTTCAATTGTGAAATATGGGGACAACGATAGAAAAACTGCACGCATCTTTTGCAATACACAGACTCCCAGAAGTGTTGGTCACAATTAACGGGCCATCACTTACCAGCTGGAAATTTGAGTATTTCCTCAAGTCAAAGGCAGGCTTAAGGAAACAGCCTATAATTTCATGATATCAAACTGACCCAATTCCAATTTGATTATATGACCACTTCTCATACAACTATAGGGATAGTTCCAATGGAGTTGCTGATGGGGAAAAGACTCCTCACAAGATTATATCTGATCTTCCTGGACCTGGGGGGTAAGGGTGAAATGTCATCAGGAGCTCCAGTGTTAGACACAAGACTCCGCTAAGTGAGAGAGATAGCTTACTTCAGGGAATGAAGTTTGTTAAAGGAACCAGGGGAATGGCCCTGCATGGCTAAGAGGCATGGGCAATGTGACATCAGGTCCAGTAATGTATGAAGTTTGGGTAGGAGCGAAAAAGGACTTGGACCATATAAAATGCCGCAAACTTTCAAACAGGGCAGGACCAGTATGTGCCCAACTCCTCAAAACATTTGGAAAGGCTGTCCTCCCCCACCATCAAGTGATGACGAGACTTAGGAATCTGAGATGGATGCAGCGGCCGTTACCAACTCAATGCCTTTGCCGCTTGAAGAAGAGAATGAGTTTCTTCTGAGATGCTCTTGGTGCAAGAGATGAGCTACAGTGTGTTACACACCACCTGTACCCTAGGCAGAGTTGGAAGAACCGACCCAGTGCTAACACCCCAGGATGAGCCACAAGAAAGACATCCAAGCTATGTCCTCGGATTCAGAGAACAAGAGATGTAGTAATTGTAACAAGGTGAGCCAGATGGGCCCTGATTGGGGTTGTTAATTGGGTCCAATCAGGGACCCCTGGCTAACAGATAAAAGTAGAAGTGTCAGACATCCTAACACTCTGACAGCTGGATCTGAGGGAGTTGGATCAGTGTCAATGACTTCCCACAAATAAAAAAAAGGGTGACTTAGAGATGGGCTTCTGTGGGGTTATTACAACCCCCTTTTACCGTAAATCTATATCCCCTAGTAACTGACCATTTCTATCCTGGGAAAAAGACTCCAACTATCCATCCTATCAACACTTCTTATGATTTTCTAAACTTTTATCAGGCCACCCCTCATTCTTCGATGTTCATGTGGAAACAAACCAAGTTTGTCCAATCTTTCCTCATAGTAAATATCCTCCAAACCAGGCAACATCCTGGTAAACCATTTCAGCACCCTCTTCAAAGCCTCCACATCCTTCATGTAGTGTGGTGACCAGACTGTACACAATATTCCAAATGTAGCCTAACCAAGTTCCATACAACTGCACATTACCTCCCAATTTTTACACTCTGTGTCCCGAATAATGAAGACAAGTGTACTATATGCCTTCTTGACCATCTCATCCACTTGTGTTGCTACTTTCAGCTAGCTGTGGATGTGTATGTCTAAAACTCTCTGTATGTTAGTCCTCCTAAGGGTTCTGCCATTCACTTCTCTCCTGCATTAGATTGTCCAAAATGCATCACCTTACATTTGTCTAGTTTAAACTCCGTCTGTCATTTCTTCGCCCAAGTGTCCATTCTATCTACATCCTGCTGTATCCTCTGGCAATCCTCCTCATTATCTGCAGCTCCCCAAATCTTTGTGTCATCTGCAAATTTACTAATCAGGCCACCTGCATTCTTCTCCAAGTCATTTATATATTTTACAAACAAAAGGGGTCCCAGTACTGATCCCTGCAGAGCACCATTGTTCACAAATCTCCAATCAGAAAAACATCCTTCCATTGCTACTCTCTGTCTTCTATAACTAAGCCAGCTTTATATCCATCTTACCAGCTCACTGTGGATCCCATGTAACCTCATCTTTTATATCAGCCTGCCACTAGGGACCTTGTCAAAGGCCTTGCTAAAGGCCATATAGACAACATGTACATCCCTGCTGTCAATCATCTTTGTCACATCCTCAAAAAACTCACCCAAGTTTGTGACAACCTTCTCCACACAAAGCCATGCTGTCCATAGCTAATAAGTCCATATTTTTCCAAATGTGAGTAAATCCTATCCCTAAGAATCTTCTCCATAATTTCCCTACCACTGATGTAAGGCTTGTATTTCTCAGATTATCCCTCCTTAAACGAAGGAACAATGTTGGCTATTCTCCAGTTCTCTGGGACCTCTCCTGTGACTAAAGAGGAGGTAAATATTTCATACAAGACCCAGCAAATTCCTTTCTTGCCTTCCTTAGTATTTAG
This sequence comes from Ginglymostoma cirratum, assembly GCA_024137785.1. Classification (NCBI taxonomy): domain Eukaryota; kingdom Metazoa; phylum Chordata; class Chondrichthyes; order Orectolobiformes; family Ginglymostomatidae; genus Ginglymostoma; species Ginglymostoma cirratum. The sequence goes on from JAHRHZ010000231.1 coordinate 423,281, forward strand.
GGATAGATCCCATCAGGTCTACTTTAAGACTTTTTAAAACACCCAACACCACCTCCTTTTTTATACTGAAATACCCCAGAACATCAACATAGCCATCCCGAGACTCACCATCTTTCTCCTTTCAGAATTCGATACAAAGGATTTATTCAGGACATCACCCACTTCCTCTGGTTCCACGCATTCCCTCCGTTGCCCTTGAGTAGATCCACCCTTCCCTGGCTACTCTCTTGCTTCTTATATATGTGTAAAATGCCTTGAAAATTTCCTTAATTCTGTTTGTCAAAGACATCACACGGCCCCTTTTAGCCTTCTGAATTTCTTGTTTGAGTTTTTTCCTGCTAGCTTTTCATCCTTCAAGGACTCTGTCTGTTTGTCTTCCATAAAAATCTATCATTTGTCTATTTCTTAAACAGCAGCATCATATTTTCAATCTTCCAGTTCCCCCAGAACTAATCCTTTGCTTAGAGAGGCCTGGAAGGTTTTTGTCAATGTCTCCCAAGTTTGGGCTCTTGCCTCTATCAGCAATCTAGGGTGCATCACATCTGGACCTAGTGACTTCTCTATCCGGGAATGCTGCCAGTCGTTTTAGCACCTCTTCTTTCTCTGTAACTATATTGCTCAATTGCTCAACAAACACATTTTCAACTGGGCCATTGTCATCATTTTCTAATTTGGTGAAGATAGAAGCAAAATATTCATTTAGTACCTCTGCCATGCCCTTTCCTTCAGTGAGCAGATACTTTGCTTGTTTCTTCTGGACCCCACTCTATCCTTCACTAATCTTTTGCTATTAATATGTTTGAAGGAATATTTCACTATTTGTTTTAGCTCAGCCAGCCATCCTTTCCTCATGCTTCCTCTTAACCTTCCTTATTCTAACCTTAGCCCCTGTCCTGCATTTGAGATACTCTATTTGTGTTGCACCTGTCAAAATCAGTGAGAGAGAAGACCTGAGAGTTACCATTGGTTCCAGCATTCCTGAGATTAGGAAATGGGAGGCTGGAGTCAAATATCCCACTATTGATGACCAGCCGATGGCCTGTGGTTTAACAATCGCTTGTGCACTCAGATTGAGTAAGAAGAGGATAGGGCTCAGTGGTAGTAACCTCTCTGTCGTATTTAAACAGCTGACTGCCTATGGGCTCACAAACTGAAAATTAGTCACTTGGGTTAGGAAGACAGGAACAAAGGGAAGCCATTTAGCCCCTCAATCCCATCTGCCATTCAAGCTGATTATTATAGATCAGTATCTCGACTCCATTTACCCATATCTTTGTTACTCAATAAAAATCTACCCCAAGGTCTTGCAATTTTCACATGATGCACAGAATGCAGTTTTTTGGGAGACAGGCTAGATTTTCACCAACTCTGTGTGATAAAGGACTTTCTAATTTCACTCCAAAATGGTTTCACTCTTAATTGGAGATCATTCTCTCTTTGTTTCTATAAGTTTCCCCCGACTAAATCTACCTGATTAACTCCTTTCATCATCATAAATACTGCAGTTAGATCATCATTCATTTTTCTATGTCCAGGGGAATATACATCTGTTGAAAGTGATTACTGTTGGTAAATGTAGCAACTGAAAAATTGAAGGAGAAAATTGGAGGACGTTTGAAAACACAACTTATATTAATAAGGATCTCTTACTATATTTGGTATTGTCGTTAGTCTATTAAATCTCTATTGTACAATAGAGTTTTCTGTTGCATTCCCAGGGACTGAGCTGCCAGGTATTTGCAATCCTTGCAATTAGTAAATGGTATTTACATGTGCTCAAAGGGAGAGGAAAAGATCATTAGGCAGCAATCCACTTAGTGACGAGAAGGCTAACAGCCACCCATTAGAATCAAAGAACAACTGTTTACGTTCATATAGAAAAGTTACAAATATAACATGTCACAATACAGGTATACGGGAAGAAATTTGGATGCCGAGTGAAAGAGAGGTGATTGAGTGACATGATGTTTATGTCATAAAGATGACGGCACAGTAGGGCTCCTGTGCTGGAGCTCATCCACTCCAACCACTTTTTTTTCTCTTTTCTTGTTTCTTTTCCTTTATTTTACTTATTTACTTCCCTTTACTTACCATTGGTGGTGATGAGAAATCCCAGTGCAGACTCGAGTGGGCCCAGCGTGGATCTTATGGTGGCAGCGAGTGGGCCAGCACAAACCTCGTGGTGATGGTGTGTGAGTCCCTGTTTACTTTTTTGGGGTGAGCACAGAACCTGGCATTGGATTCGGCGACTGCTACATTGGTGGAGGTGATTTGATGAAACAGGACTAGCAGCGAAAGATGGCTCCTGGTGATTGGCAACTTCGTTGTTGGTTGAGTCTGGCACTGGCAGCGGCAGAAGGGCATCACAACAACTTCGTCAAGGTGAACCCAGTGGCAAGAGATGCGACTCTGACGTTAGTGGGCCTGGTGCAGGCTGCGGCGAGGTGTTGGTTAAGGAGAATCAGTCCAGCAGTGAAAGATGGTGCCTGAAAAGTAGTGACTTAGAACATAGAACAGTACAGCACAGTACAGGCTCTTCGGCCCACAATGTTGTGCCGAGCTTTTACCCTAAACCTAAGGTCTATCTAACCTCCATCCCTACCTTGTACTATCATCCATATGCCTATCTAATAGCCGCTTAAATGTCCTTAATGAGACTGACTCCACTACCCTCTCCAGCAATGCATTCCACGCCCCTACCACCCTTTGAGTAAAGAACTTACCTCTGACTTCTCCCCTATATCTACCTCCACTCACTTTAAAACAATGCCCCCTCGTAATAGCTACCTCCACCCCAGGAAAAAGTCTCTGGCTGTCCACTCTATCTATACCTCTGATCATTTTGTACACCTCTATCAAGTCACCTCTCATCCTTCGTCGTTCTAAAGAGAAAAGCCTTAGCGCTCTCAGCCTTTCCTCATAAGACCCACCCTCCATTCCAGGCAACATCCTGGTAAATCTCCTCTGCACCTTTTCCAACACTTCCACATCTTTTCTGTAATGAGGCATCCAGAACTAGACACAATACTCCAGATGTGGCCGAACCAGGGTTTTGTATAGCAGGAGCATAACTTCACGGCTCTTGAACTCAATTCCTCTATTAATGAAAGCTAACACACCATACGCCTTCTTAACAACTGTATCCACCTGGGTGGCAGCTTTCAGTGAACTGTGGACACGAACCCCAAGATCTCTCTGCTCCTCCACACTACCAAGAATCTTTCCATTAACCCTGTATTCTGCTTTCAAGTTTGTCCTTCCAAAATGAATCACCTCGATCATTGGACTTCAATATTGGTTGGGTCCAGTGTGGATAGCGGCGAGACAATGGAAGAGGGGATGGCAATGCAGATGTTGTTGATGATGAGTCTGGCTCAGGACAGTGGGACTTTCTTTAAGATGCTTTTTTAAAATTCTTAATACTATTCAAAACGCTGCCAGGTTGTGGCGACAGTGGAAAAGCTTTTCTCACTGCTTTTCTTACTGTAAAATACACATGACAATCAAATCATAAATCATAACTCATAAAGGTTTGGTCAAAAAATATATATTTTGAATGGCGAGTATAAAAGGAGGTGAGGGAGGTGTTTACATTTCTCTTTTCATTTTTGTTGTGGTTGGTTGTGAAATATTACAGAACCAAGACAAATAATAGTTAAAAATAGTGAAAAGACGCAAAGGGCTGAACAGTCATAGACATATTGCGTGGCTGTTCATGAACAAAATATAAGAATCTACAGTGCAGTGAAAGGCCCTTCAGCCCATCAATCTTCCCTCATTAAAAAACAGAATCCTAAGTATTCTAATCCTATTTTCCATTGGAAGGTCAGATGAAGGACGGCATGAGGTGGGAGGCTGGACACTACCCACGGACAGCCAGGGAAAGAGATCATAGAGAAAGTTGCTCCACCATATGTGAAAAAGACACAGCCCAGGAATTGGCCCTAGTGCCGCACGAAATAGCATGACTTGATACAAGTGGCCTAGGTAAGATCCCAGCTCATGAACTCAACACTATCTAACTGCACTGGTACTCGTCCAGTCCAATTACAGGCACTTCCCACACATCAGACATATCTGACAAGCCTTCAATCATGTGAGGCATCACAAGCACACAAACCTATCAGTCAAGCACACATTCATAATCACTAGGGCAAGATAGAGATAATTGGCACCAGGAGGATCTGATTGCAGAAGAGGAAAGCAAGACCAATTGGTGTTATTCCCCTTGAAGGGTGCTGGTAGTGAATGGGAGGTGTGTGGGAGGCCACAAGGAACATCTGGCCTTGGGTGCACATGACCAATCCAGTTTCCTACTGATCCGATCCCTGACTATACCTGATGCCAAATCTCTCAAAACAATGTTCTTTGTTAAGATCTGTACCGTCTTATCACATACGTACTGCAATCTAACAATGCAGCAACAGCAGATTTTATTTTAAAAAGGACTTGCATTTCTGTAGCATCTTTTACAACGTTGCAATTACTTTTGGAGAGCAGTAACTGGTTTAATATAGGAAACACATTAAGCACAGCAAGCTCCCACAAAAATACCAACTGATAATGAGCAGATAATCTGATAACAATGGTTTTGATCAAAGATTAATCAGCAGACTAGGGGGAGAGCTCCCCTGCTCTCCTTCAGAATAATACTATCAGATCTTTTACATCAACCAGAGAGGGCCTAAGTGTAATATCCCAACTAAAACATGGTATCTCTGATAGTACAGCACTTCATCAGCACTGCAATTGAATATCAAACTAGGGCTTGTAAGTCCTAGAGTGGATCTTGAACCCACTGATTAAGGTAGGTGCCTTGGCAATGCATACACCAAACCATAGTTTTAGACACCTCGGCCCCATGTTCTCCAATTTCCATAATAACATTCTTCAACTCTCTTATTCTTTAAAACCATGTCTTCAAATAACTATTTGAGAATGCCTTTGGCAAGCCTTTTAATATCTCCTTCTGCTCAGTGTCCAGTTTGCTCTAATTCAGTCTTTGTGAAGTTTCTGCACGAAACATGCCTGATAAATGATAGAGCAAAGGGCTGGGCACCTGAACTTAAAAACAAATGAAATACAAATGAGTGCTTCACACAGCAGACAAGATCTGTGGAGAAAGAGAGGTAACAATGGATCATCAATCGCCCATAATAACTCTGTTTCTCTATTCATGCTAGTGGTGTGATTCCAGCATATTTTGTTTTCCCCACAAAAATGGAAGTTGTTTTGAGTGATGAGTACATTGTGACCACATGTTCTAGCCTCGAAGACTGAAGAGCTGGTGTTGGTTTAAAGAGGGGTCATGTGTGTCCGAGGTCCAAAAATAAGGAGACCAAAGAATCTCAACCTTGGAAAGGAGCTCAGTGAAAGATGATATTGGACTGGATTTTACCATTCCAATGCAAGGAAAACCCATACTGGGTAGGAGCAGGGGAATGGAATTTCCAAATTGCTACCTAATTCCCACCTGGTCATGATGGGGTATAAAGAAGGGGTATGGAGAAGGTATAGTAGTAGGACAGAAAATTAGAATATGGAGGAGGCACTAGGTCTATGGAGGAGACATTGGTGATATGGAGGAGACACTGGTGAAATGGAAGAGAAATGGAAATACAGAGAGTGGGTGGGGGATATGGAGGAGACATGGAGGTGTGGAAGGGGTGTGCAGGACATGGAGGGCAATGAAGGATATGGAAGGGACATGGGTATATCCAGGGGACATGAAGGAATAAGGAGGCATGAGGATATGTAGGGGACATGGTGATATTGAGGAATTTGGGCAATATGTGGGACATAGAGATATAGAGGGAGTGTGGGGGATATAGAAAGGACATTGGGTGTGTGGAGTGGCCATTGGAGGTGCATGAGAGGTGATAACAATGAATAGTGAGGACTAGGATATCCTATACTTGTTTCTGGAAATGCGGGTGATGTGCCCTGGGTGGAATTTTGCTGCCTCAGCATCTGTGCCCACCTCTGGTCCTATCTCATGCTTGTTTTAGGAAGCTGCAACCCACACTCCAACACCACCCTGCCAAAAATTAATGTGAGAAGCCGAAGAGTCACTTGGAGCCACAGGGCATGAAGTTGTGAAATGACCTGACTCGTGTATCTTGCCTAGATAAGAACATAAGAACATAAGAACTAGGAGCAGGAGTAGGCCATCTGGCCCCTCGAGCCTGCCCCACCATTTCATAAGATCATGGCTGATCTTTTTGAGACTCAGCTCCACTTACCCAACCACTCACCATAACTCTTAATTCCTTTACTGTTCAAAAATTTATCTAGCCTTGCCTTAAAACATTCAGCGAGGCAGCTTCAACCGCTTCACTGGGCAGGGAATTCCACAGATTCACAACCCTTTGGGTGAAGAAGTTCCTCCTGACCTCAGTCCTACATCTGTTTCCCTTTATTTTGAGGCGGTGCCCTCTAGTCCTAGTTTCACCTGCCAGTGGAAACAACCTCCCTGCCTCCACCTTATCTATTCCCTTCATAATCTTATATGTTTCTATAAGATCTCCCCTCATTCTTCTGAATTCCAATGAGTATAATCCTAGTCTACTCAGTCTCTCCTCATAATCCAACCCTCTCAACACTGGAATCAACAGAGATGGGGAGAGCAGGACCCAATATTATGGAATGAAGAAAGACTTACATTCATATTGCACCTTTTATAACCTCAAGATGACACAAAGTATTTTACAGCCAATTAAATACTGTTTGGGGCGTAGTCACTGCTCAATGGCACCCAATTTGCAAACAGCAAACTCCCACAAACAGCAAAATGATGGACTGCAGGATACTGTATGATCTTGTGCGTTCAGTGGTGAGGACAGAGGATGCCTTTATTTTGTGCCTTCTCTGAAAGATGATATCAACAATAATGCAGCAGCCCTCAATTCAGCACTAAGGTGTCAATATACATATTCCTGCTCACAGGCCTGGAGTAAGACTTGAACATACACCTTTCTGATACAGGAAAGAGTGTGGTCTGTGGAGTTACAGCTGACACCGTAATGTAGGAGGTAGATAAAAGATAGCAAAGAAAATGGAGGCAACAGTTCTTTGAATTAAACTGAAAGGAAATGGCACAGATACAGATTGAAACAATTAACTTCAATCTCTAAGACATGTACAGAATGTCCCAAAGCGCGCAAATTACCTTTGGAGTTCATTCATTCTCATTATAATGTCAAATGTGGCACTCAATTTTCACAAAGCACTGATCCCAGTACAGTAAATAAGTGATACTGAGTCAGGAATGGCTAAGGATGGAATGTCGGCAAACAAATAGTAAGAACCATTTAGGGCCGTATGGTGTCTCAGTGGTTAGCACTGCCGCCTTACAGCACGAGGGTTCAATTCCAGCCTTGGGTGACTGTCTGTGTGGAGTTTTCATGTTCTCCCCGTGTCTGTATGGGTTCCCTCTGGGTGTTCTGGTTTCCTCCCACAGTGCAAAAGTTGTTCGGGTTAAGTGGATTGGCCGTGATAAATTGCCCATATTGTGCAGGATGTATAGGTTGGGTGGATCAGCTAATGGGAATTGCAGGGCTATAGGATAGGGTAGAGGAGCAAGTGAGAGTGGGATGTTCTTTGGAGAGTCAGTATGGACCAGTTGGGGCAAATCTAATACTGGGAGCAGAAAATTCCTCACCAGAGGAATGGTTCACATATGAACTGAACTTGTATCTTTCTTTCAGTTTTGAAGAAGAGTCAGACTTGAAACATGAACCACTTTTCTCTCTGCAGATGCTGCCAGACCTGCCAAGTTTCTCCAGCATTGTCTCTGTGTGTTTTATACCATTTTTTCCCTTGAAGCAGGATGTAGTCAGCACTGGCAAAACTGGTATTTATAAATCACTTCTAACTCTCCTTGATTGGTTTGTGATAAATCAGGTCCTTGACAACTGAATAGCCTATTAGACCAATGCAGTGGTCATTTTGCAGTGAATTAAGAGTGACATGTTGGCCAGACCAGGTAAGGACAGAAGATTCCCCTTCTTAAAAGATATACTGACTCAGTTGGGTCTTTATGGCAATTGGGTAGTAATGAGATGAGATTTGTATTCCAGGTTTTAGTTAGTTAATTGAATTTAAATCCTGTCATTTGCTCTGGTGCGATTTGAATCCACATCATGAATCATTGGCCCAACTCTCTGGATGGCTATGAACCACAATGCTATCAGTCCTTGTTAGTACAGTAAAACAAATGAAGAAATCTTTGGAATTATGGGATGCTATGATGGAAATGCAGGCTCTTCTTGAGTTGAGTGGTTTAGCTAGATTGTGTTGCCTTTTCTCATCCCAATTTAACACATGGCATTTTGCAAAATGAGAGACAACAAGCATGGGGCTGGATGAACACAGCAGGTCAAGCAGCATCATAGGAGCAGGAAAACTTGATGTTTCGGGCCTCGACCCTTCATCAGAAATGGGGGAGGGGAAGAGGGTTCTGAAATAAATAGGGAGAGAGGGGGAGGCGGATAGAGGATGGATAGAGGAGAGGATAGGTGGAGAGGAGGCAGACAAGTCGAAGAGGCGGGGATGGAGCCAGTAAAGGTGAGTAGGGTAGGGAGGAGATAGGTCAGTCCAGGGAGGACGGACAGGTCAAGGGGGCGGGATGATGTTAGTAGATAGGAGATGGGGGTGTGGCTTGAGGTGGGAGGAGGGGATAGGTGAGAGGAAAAACAGGTTAGGGAGGTGGAGATGAGCTGGGCTGGTTTTGGGATGCGGTTGGGGGAGGGGAGATTTTGAAGCTTGTGAAATCCACATTGATGCCACTGGGCTGCAGGGTTCCCAGGCTGAATATGATTTGGTGTTCCTGCAGCCTTCGGGTGGCATCACTGTGGCATTGCAGGAGGCCCAGAATGGACATGTCATCTGAGGAATGGGAGGGGGAGTTGAAATGGTTCGCGACAGGGAGGTGCAGTTGTTTTTACAAAATACCCTCTACAATAAACTCTTCTTTCTTTTCTATTTCTCAATCTGTGATGCAATGAGATCCAATATAAATTGAAAGTGACCAAATGGGGGTTTGCTAAGACTAGCTGTTGGGCAGGTTTATCTAGGAGGAAGGTTGGACATTAGGAGTTGGTACCAATTGCTGAGATCTTCGTAAAATATGAAAAGTTTCAGTTTTCCTTGTCTCTCAGAACGTAGCGAGTTTGAAAGCCAAGTCTAAGTGTCACCTAATTCTCATTCTTCGACTGAGGGTGGATTTCCACTGTATGATTTTTACCTCTCAATCAATATTACAGAAACAGCTTATCTAGTCTATGTCACAATGTTCTTTGTAGGATCTTGCTGCGCACATATTTTCTGGTATACTTCCTACAGTGTAACAGTAACTTCCATTCAAAGAGTGATCCCTAACTCTGTCTTTGTATAATTTGAGATCCTTCAACAATTCACGTTTGCATTTTTTTAAATCTAATGAGTGTGGATGTATGTAGCCACATATTAGGTAAACGTGCAAATTCTAGATATGGTTACATGTTATTTCTATATCAGCAAATTAATATATTAGATGAACTGGCATGGGTGTAATGGACAAAATGGCCTCCTCCTATACTATGATACTATGGTATATGGCTTTATGATGATAGTCAATGAAGCAAAATAAGTAATGCAAATGAAATATAGAATGATGCAGTACAACAATAGGCCATTCTACCCATTGTGCATGTGCTAGCTCTGAAAAAGCTACACAATTACTTCCAAGCCCCTGTGAGCTTTGCCTATTCAACTAAAGTGCCAATGGACATTATAATTGAATTTACTTCCAACAACCCCCTCGCACAGTGCAATCCAGATCATTATAATCTGCTGGACAGAAGAATGTCTCTTTGTTACTCCCTCCTGACCTTAGCATTTTTGACAATGATTTGAAATCAGTGTCCCCGGTGACCAATCATCCTTCCAGAAGAAAGTGTTTTTCAGATTGAAGTAGAAGGTTACAGAATGGATAGTGGTCACAGATCCTGTTGCTGCCCTTTTTTGCCAGCTATTTGAAACACTTTCCAATCTTTCCAATTCGTTCCACATCCCAAATCTTTCTCTGCAACTCTGAAAATTAGTTCTCATTTCAGGATGCTAACAACCTTCTATTGAAAAAGGATTTCTGCTTATTTCTGCGCTTGCCAATTAATTTAATATGCCACAGGTACTGGTGGAGATACTTTCTCCCTATTAAGTCCATCACAAACCCTCAGCATTTTAAACCATCACTGTTAACCTTCTCTAATTTGTGGAGGACACAATCTAGTTTCATAAATCCCTCCTTTTTGCTAATACTTCTAATTCCTGGTATTATTCCAGTAAATGTAACCATCTCTGAGGTGGAGAGATGTTACCTACACTGTGGTTCCCAGATTTAGACACAATGACACCCATTGAGGTTCAATCAGAGATACGTAACTGTTTAGCATCAAGTTTGTGTACTCTATAATTGATTCTTACTTTATTCCTTCACTTGGATTTCTTGGGGCCTCTGGATCTACACTTGGTGAGAAGAGAAAGAGAGAGAGTATGAATAGATATCAGCATCCCCATCTCATTTCAAAATAAAATCAAGAACAGCGTCCCGCTGCCTTAAAGAGATTTTGTGTGTTGCTGGAGAATGCAACCAGGTCACGTGCCCGAAGTTGTTCACACTTATTTCAATTCAGCTTTAAATGGTCCTCTTCTTATATTTGGTCTCGCAACTTCAAGTCAAAAGAGACATGTTGTGGCTTTAAACCATGCAGGATTTCCTTCGGGGAAAGGCTCTTTCATAGACGGGCTGTCTCCTTCATACATTTGCAGACAATGTGGAAATTTTTGGTTTTAGGGAAATAAAGTGGGCCAGCCGCAATGATAATATGACCACACAAAAGCCAACACAACCAATTTTCCAGTTCAAAGTATGGCACTTGCTCAAACTGCATTACTAATGTGGAAGCACGTGTCTCAGGCTGATAACATTCAAAAAATTAACCATGATCCTAATTTGGATAATACTAAATTGCATTTGAACAGACTGAAATTGCTTCTGCTGTTGTTATGAAGGAGGACGTAAATAGTAACAATAATGCAAAACCAGAAAGATGATTATTATTTATTGAGAAGCGTTATTCTACCACCACCTAATTAACTGCTTAATTAGTTGTTTAGAAATTTGTACACAAAATATGCTTCTTAAAAGAATTTTCTATTTTGTCCTTGTGTCCGGGAGCCACACATAATTTACAGTCAGGACATGGGCTGAGGTAGCAGTGATCCCACCTCCACATTTTCCCTCACATTAAAACTTTATGCATAATTTTAGAACATTCAAGTGTCAGGCTCTCTGGAATCATGGAACCATGGAATAACAGCACAGGACATCCATTTAATCCATTGTAGCTCTGTGGGTTCATTGCTATAGCAATCCAATTACTTCTACTTTCCCACTCTTGTTCATAGACCTGCAATTTTCTTCTTTTCAACTGTATTGGTTCAGCCACATCTGGAGTATTGTGTCCAGTTCTGGTCGCCTCATTACAAGAAAGATGTAGAAGCGTTGGAAAAGGTGCAGAGGAGATTTACCAGGATGTTGCTGGGAATGGAGGGAAGATCTTATGTAGAAAGGTTGAAAGAGCTGTGGCTTTTCTCTTTACAACGACGAAGGATGAGAGGTGACTTGATAGAGGTGTACAAAATGATCAGTGGTATAGATAGAGTGGACAGCCAGAGACTTTTTCCTAGGGTGGAGGTAGCTATTATGAGGGGGCATAGTTTTAAAGTGAGTGGAGGTAGATATAGGGGAGACGTCAGAGGTAGGCTCTTTACTCAAAGAGCGGTAGGGGCGTGGAATGCATTGCCAGAAAAGGTAGTGGAGTCGGCCTCATTAGGGGCATTTAAGCAACTATTAGATAGGCATATGGATGATAGTATAAGGTAGGGATGGAGGTTAGATAGACCTTAGGTTTAGGGTAAAAGTTCGGCACGATACTGTGGGCCAAAGGGCCTGTACTGTGCTGTAGTACTCTATGATCTATAAGTAAATGCAATAAACATGGAAAATGACAATCAACTATACAAAGGACAGTGATACTTTTAAATACACTTTTAAATACTGTTCTTTGTTCTATGTATATTCAATCCCCTGTCGATCGCTCCTCCAATCTTTTGAGGCTATTTGTAACAGCTGAAGGTGGATTCTTGCTCTTTCCTATTCTCACTTCAATTTCTTTTGTGAATCAGTGTCTTGCTCAGTGTCCCCAGACTTACCAGACTTAGTGCCAATATTTTTCTGGCAAAATCCATCCAATTCCTTAATGAAATCTCCTCAATATTCTCAGCTCTCAGAAAATCAACCCCAGCTTCTCATGTTTCTTCATATAACTAAATACCTCATCACTGGTGTGTAAAGGCTCCAGGACCCTGGATCAACCTTGCAATGATGTCATAGACCTACACATCATAAAGAGTATAAATAGTATAGCGTGGGTGGAGTTAGAATACTCAAGACTAAACCAGACACTCTAGTCTCTCTCAGACTGACATGAGCAAGTATCAGTCATAATACTTTAGATGAGTTGCTGAACACATCCAGGATCTTTGCTTGGTTCTCCAATCTGAATCCTGAATTGCTGGATCAGGACTTTCTTTAGGGATCCCAATATAGCTGTGGGTCAGCTTTAAATGACATTGAAAGGTGATTTCCTGATTCTCACTGCCCCCACATTGTCTATGGAGCAGGATTGGTATTCTTTACCTATCTCTTACCAAGAGCATGGACATCAACACACAGAGATGATATTTCAGAGCTTGTAAATCTGTGATTATCACATACATGAGTGTTTAGTATTAATGGATAATAGTGTTTCTTTTAAATCTAAGTCTGAGGAATGCCTTTGACTTTGCCTTCTTCTCAACTAACCTGAACTCAAACTCATGAGGTGGCAACTTACTTCATAACAAAAACAAAATCACCTCTGCGCACAGGCTGGCGCTACCACTAGGTGTTTGCCTGGGGCCACATGATTTAGACTACGCACCATAAACCTACCAGTTTCTATGAACAAATCATGACTAAAAGATGATATTTTTAACAAATCAGTCCCATAAGTGGTCCCTAGTGACAAGGGGAAAGAAAATCCAATCATCTTGAGCACTTTAACAGGTGAAATCATACCATGTGTAGCATCGCCCAATCAAATTCTAACTTCCTTCGACAGAAATAAAGAAAACCCAGGAGGACTCTGATCAGCTGGGATTTTGGCAGAAGACTGTGGGATTGGTGTATTTTGAATTTAAGTGGAGGGATTGGAATGAGTGTTGAGTGTTAGTCCGACTATAACGTATGAGAGCCAGGAAGTTAGGATTTGAAAGAGTTAATGTCTGGGATTATGTTTCTCACATAATTTTGACGGAAGAGATTATGTGACAGAAGAAATTGGAATGTTCATGGTTTCAGTATTGTAAGACCTAGTCAAGTTGAGCTGTTATTTCATATGTAATTAACCAGTTGTTGTTTGCACATTCAAATCTGTAATCATTCTTAAACTAATCTAACCAAGTATGACATGGTACCAAAACGCTGACAATTCAACTTCGAAGAAGATTAACAGTCAGATATGAAAGAAGTGGTGTCAAAACTGCAGAACTTGGAAACATTCAGGTGAAGACCTCCAAACATCCTCCCTAGATGAAATGGAGAATTAGAAAATCAACTTTCAAAATTATTCAAGACTATACCACAGGACGTAGAAAATCCCACACCAGCAATTGCAGGCTTTAAGTCAGACAACCAAACAAAGATCCTGAATCTGCTGAGCAATTCTTCAAAAAAATAAAAATCAGTTTTAACTTGGACCAGTCAGGCAGCTTTGGGTAGATCAGATCCGTAGCAAAAGGAGGGCTTAAAATAAAAACACAGTAGGCCAAATTGGCAGATGCCATGGCACATGATAAATGGAGAGATAAGGTTTAATGAATATGCAGTTGACCCTATGAGAAGTGCGATGTAGCTGTGACCTCAGTCGTCAAGTGGCAGAGTCTCTGCTAGAAGATTGGAACTTGAACAGATGAGGACAGGGATGGCTGCAACTAAATCCTCATTTATGTGTCCTGATGTTAATAAATCACCTTGAACTCTGGCCTGAGTGTATCCGACCAGTTGCACCCAAATTGAAACAGTGACTGTGAGAGAACAATGAGAATCCAAGGAAAGGGAATGAAAAAATGGCTGAAATAACGTTGAGAAAAGCAGCCTTCAACGAAATAAAGATAAAGTTTAACTGAGAGATTGGCCAGGGAGTAATTGTGTCTGCTGTGGGAGTAAGCAAGAGGCTGAGCTGAGATAACACAGTGTGGAGCTGGAGGAACACAGCAGACCAGGCAGCATCAAAGGAGCAGGAAAGATAACGTTTCTGGTCGGGACCCTTCAACTTTCCTGCTCCTCTGATGCTGCCTGGCCTGCTCTGTTCCTCTAGCTCCACACTGAGTTATTTCCGGCTCCAGTACTCGCAGTTCTTAATATCTCAGGCTGAGCTGAGCAGTGCGGCAAGGCATTTGTAAGGAAAATTAAACATGAATTAAACCATTTATGAGCTCAGAAAAGCTATGGATTGTAAATTCGTATCACCTTAGAGGTTTCAACATGTAGAAGGAGCAAATTAAAATCCAATCTTGGCAGTTTGGAGAGAACAATTCTTCAACATTGGATGGTAAGATTTGAAGCATAACAGGTTAACATAGTGTTTCAGCTTCATAGGAACAGTATCACATTGCAATAGAGACCATTAATGAGACTGCAGGTAAATGTGAAAGAGCCTTCAAAGTCTTTGACAATGATTTCAACCTGACGATGACATCAAGATTGGTGGTATAGTGGACAGTGAAAAAAGTTACTTGGGAATGCAGACAAGTCTTGATCAACTGGGCCAGGAGCTGAAGAATGGCATCAGAGATAAAAGGTACTGCAGATGCTGGAGAATCCGAGATAACAAGCATGGGGCTGGATGAACACAGCAGGTCAAGCAGCATCATAGGAGCAGGAAAACTTGACGTTTCGGGCCTAAACCCTTCATCAGAAATGGGGGAGGGGAAGAGGGTTCTGAAATAAATAGGGAGAGAGG
>JAHRHZ010000231.1:438787-456952 GCA_024137785.1 Ginglymostoma cirratum
TGATGCTGCTTGACCTGCTGTGTTCATCCAGCCCCATGCTTGTTATCGCTGAAGAATGGCAGAATGAGTTTAATTTAGATAAATGCAAGGTGTTGCATTTTGATACGGCAAAACCGGGCAGGATTTACACAGACAATGGTAGGGCCCTGGAGAATGGTATAGAACAAAGAGATCTAGGGATACATGTTCATAGCTCCTTGAAAATGGAGTCACAGGTAGACAGGGCGGTGAAGGAGGCTTTTGGCATGCTAGCTTTCATTGGTCTGAGCACTGAGTATAGGAGTTGGGACGTCTTATTGCCGGTGAACAAGATGTTGGTGAGGCCACATTTGGAGTACTGCATGCAGTTCTGGTCAACCTACCGCAGAAAGTATATTATTAAACTAGAAAGAGTGCAGAAAAGATTTACTAGGATGCTACCTGGACTGGGAGGTTTGAGTTACAAGGAGTGGTTGGATAAACTGGGACTTCTTTGATTGGGGCATAAGTGACTGAGGGGGTGATCATATAGAAGTCCATAAAATCATGGGAGGCATTGATAAGGTAGACAGCTGACAGCATTTTCTCATGATAGGGGAGTCTAAAACTAGAGGCCATAGGTTTAAGGAGAGAGGGGAGAGATACAAAAGAGTTCAGAGGAGAAATTTTTTCACACAGAGGGTAGTGAGCATCTGGAATGGGCTGCCAGAGATAGTGGTGGAAATGAGTACAATTTTGTCATTTAAGAAACATTTAAACATGTACATGTATGGGATAGGTATGTAGAGATACGAACCAAATGCAGATAAATGAGACTAGTTTAAATTGTGAAAACTGGGTGGCATGGGCAAGTTGGGACAAAGAACGTGTTTCCATGCTGTAGACTTCTATGACTCTATAACTCTGAGGAGCAATATGAATCTGGAAAGGTCAAATTTAACAAAAAGAACCATTGACCTTTAAAGACTGATTGAATGATATGGGTATGGAGACCTAAAAGCAGAATCAATAGAAGATTGCATTGCAATTGGTATTGTTAATGAATTCCGATTAGAATCATTGCAATCTTTGAAAGACCTCACCCTACAAAAAACAACATTGGTGATGAGACAGATAGTGGCTGTAAACAACACAGGACAATCCTGAGTGGTGACAAAGGAAGTCCTAGTTCAGGAAATCTGTGACCATACTGTTACTTGGGTACTTGCCAGTAAAAAGAAGCATCACAGAAGAAAGTATGGTTGGGAGGAGAAATGTGAGATTTTGCAAAACCCTGCAAGTGCTGTGGGTCCAAAAAGATTCATTAGCAGTACAAACATAGCAGAATACTTTCCCTAGAAGGGAAAAAACGTGACCAATTTGGGAAAACGTACTTATGTAATACTTCCACTATCACAGATTCCAAAGGGAAAGCTTTCACACATGGAGCCATTGAATGGTGTTGATGAATCTGCAGCAGAATTAGAAAACTGCACATAATTCTGGTTGCTCTTCTATATGAAACATGTTGTTACACTAGAGGGGGTGCAGATAAGATTTACAAGGATGTTGCAGGGACTGTTGGGTTTGACTCACAGGGAGAGGCTGAATAGGCTGGGGCTTTTTTCCCTGGAGTGCTGGAGGCTGAGGGATGATCCGAAAGATGTTGAAAAAATCATGAGGGGCATGGATAGGGTGAATAACCAAGGTCTTTTTCTGAGGGTAGTGGAGTCCAAAACTAGAGTTCATAGGTTTCAGGTGAGAGAGGGAAGATTTAAAAAGGGCCCGGAAGAGGGCAGCAGAGTGGTGATGCTGATTGGCTGACATGGGGAAGATTTGCATCAGTGCAGTCATACTTCCAGAAGGTGGTTCGCGGAGGGGTTGTTGTCAAGTTACAGCTTTATCTGAAATACACACATGCCATTGTGGGGACCAGGAGAGAGAGAGAGAGAGAGAGAGAGAGAGAGAGAGAGAGAGAAAAAAAAACGAGAACCTACCTTTAATAAGTTTTCTTAAGCGGCTTAGATGGTGATAGAAATGTCAGTTGATGGGGTTAGGTGTTGCACTTGTGAGATGTGGGAGATCTGTGACTCTTTTGCACCCAATTGTAGCCCCTTATGGATTGGTTGGAGCAGAAATTGGATGCACTTAGGAGCACAAGGGTAGTAGCAAGTGTCATAGACAGTAGTTTTAGAGATGTGGTGAGACCCAAGGTACAAGCAGATAGATGGGTGACCACCAGAAGGGGCAGACAGCCAGTGTAGGAATCCTGCTGTGGTCGTCCCCTCTCTTAAAAAGGATACTATTGGGGAGGAGGACTTATCAGGGGATAACAACAGCAGCAGCTGAGATAACAAGGTGTGGAGCTGGATGAACACAGCAGGCCAAGCAGCATCATAGGAGCAGGAAAGCTTGACGTTTCGGGCCTAGACCCTTCATCAGAAATGCTCGCCTTGGGCCTAGACCCTTCATCAGAAATGGGGGAGGGGAAGAGGGTTCTGAAATAACTGGTGGCACTATGGCTGAACCTCTCCTTAAGAAGGGAAGGACAAAGAGCACAAGAGCAGTAGTTACAGGGGACTCTATAGTTAGCTGCTTTTGTGGATATAACAGAGACTCCAGGATGGTATGTTGTGTCCCTGGTGCCAGGATCCAGGATGTCTCTGAATGGCAGAAAGTATTCTGAAGGGAGAGAGTGAACAGCCAGAGGTTGTGGTACATATTCCTACAAATGACATTGATAGGATGAGTGACAAGGTCCTGCAGCAGCAGTTCAGGGAGTTAGGTAGAAGTTAAAAAGCAGGACCTCCAAGGTTGTAATCTTGGGATTACTCCCTGTGCCACATGCTGCTGAGGCTAGAAATAGGAAGATAGTACAGCTCAACACATGGCTAAACAAAAGGTTGTTGGAGAGAGGGTTTCAAACATCTGGACCATTGGGATCTCTTCTGGGGCAGGTGGGACCTGTACGAGAAGGCACAAATATTCTGGTTGGGAAGTTTGCTGGTTAGTTTAAACTAATTTGACAGGCAACCAAAGCAAAGGTGAATTGACTGAAAAGGAACCCAGAGAATAGGGCCAGTAAGACTCAGAAGAAGAGCAGGCAGGGTGCGTTTGCTGATCAAAGCGCATCTGGTGGACTGAAGTGCATTTGTTTCAATGTGAGAAGCTTAACAGGTAAGGCATATGAACTTAGAGCTTGGATTAGTACTTAGAACCACGATGTTGTGGCTATTACAGAGATTTGGTCAAGGGAGGGACAGGGTTGGCAGCTTAATGTTCCAGGATGTGGATGTTTCAGGTGGGATAGAGGGGGGTGTAAAAGGGGTGGGGGGAGTTGCACTACTTGTTAAGAAGGTAATGTCACAGCTGTACTGTGGGAGGACACCTCGGATGGCTCAAACAGCGAGGCAATATGGGTAGAGCTCAGGAACAGGAAGGGTTCAATCATAACGTTTGGGGTTTATATAGGCTTCCCAACAGCGATAAGATATGTGGGCATATTTTTACAAGATGTAAAAGTAACAGGGTTGCTGTCATGGGTGATTTTTGACTTCCCATATATTGACTGGGACTCACTTCATGCTTGGGGCTCGGATGGGACAGAGTTTAAGGAGCATCCAGGAGGGCTTCTTGAAACAGTACTTAGATAGTCCAACCAGGAAAGGAACCGTACTAGACCTAGTATTGGGGAATGAGCCTGGCCAGGTGGTTGACGTCTCAGTAGGGGAGCAGCTCGGGAACAGTGATCACGATTCAGTTAGCTTTAAGGTACTGTAGGATAAAGACAAGTGTAGTTGTCAGGTGAAGGTGCTAAATTGGGGGAAGGCTAATTACAACAATACAATGCAGAACTGAAGAATATAGATTAGAGGCAAATGTTTGAGGGCAAATCAACATCTGGTATGTGGGAGGCTTCACCATGAGGCTCTTGAGGCCGGAGAGCCACTCTGGAATCGCCTTGAGATCAGAAGTCCACGCTGATGCTATGCTGGGCTGAGAGACTGCCAAGCTGAGCAGTTGAGAGACACCATGCCTTGATTGGGAGATAGCCACACTGAACTGAGAGGATGCCACATCAGGCCAAGAGACCACAATGCTGGGCTGTGAGGCTGCCATGCCAGGCCAGGAGGATACCTTGCCAGGTCTGTGCTGAGGCTAACAGTCCACAATGTCAGGTCAACCGGACATTTCACTAGGTCTACATTGTGGCCAGGAGTCCAAGGCCAAGAGTCTGAGCCCTCACTGACGCAATGAGAAAAAAGGAGAGAAGAACAACAAAAACACGAGAGAGGAAAAAAAAGCGAGCAAAGGAAGTGGACGATTTCTGGCTGAAGCATCTACTCCAGTGATATCTTGGAAAAACAGTCTTCTCAAACAACAAACAATGGGTAACAGCACATTGCATTGCTGTCAAATGGTCCAGGGGGCTTTAACCAACAGTCAAGGGAAAGTTATAGTCTGCACAGGAGTGCTTCTTTGCTCGATTTGGGTGTGACTAGAGCTTGGCGAAACAGTGAGTCTCGGAGTAAATCTCAAGCAATAATTTAGTTTAAGGGCAATTTCAACATGAAGTTCTAGTCTGTTCTATAATTTAGCAATTAATTAAAAGTTGCACTTTTGGATGAAGTTTAATTGCAGCTCTAAAACAAAGGTTTACAGGCACTCAGTTCAAAAGAAATAGGGAAGAAGGTAAGAGGAGGGGTAGTGGCATTGTTAATCAGGGATGGTATCACAACTGCAGAAAGGGAGGTCGTGGAGGAGGGTTTCTCTACTGAATCAGTATGGGTGGAAGTCAGAAACAGGAAAGGAGCAGTCACTTTATTGGGAGTTTTCTATAGGCTCCCCAATAGCAACAGAGACACTGAGGAACAGTTTGGGAGGCAGATTTTGGAAAGGTGCAGAAGTAATAGGGTTGTTGTCATGGGTGACTTCAACTTCCCTAATATAGACCGGAACCTCCTAACTGCAAATAGTTTGGATGGAGTAGATTTTCAGGTGTCCAGGATGGGTTTCTGACTCTATACGTAGATAGGCTGACTAGAGGGGAGGCCATATTAGATTTGATGCTTGGCAACGAACCAGGCCAGGTGTCAGATCTCTCAGTGGGACACCATTTTGGTGATGGTGATCACAACTCCCTGACCTTTACTATCCTCATGGAGAGGGATAGGAGCGGATGGTATGGGGAAGTATTTAATTGGGGGAGGGGAAATTACAACGCTACTAGGCAAGAACTACAGCGCACCAATTGGGATTAGATGTTCTCAGGGAAATGCATGACAGAAATGTGAAGGTTGTTTAGGGAGCAGTTGCTACAGGTACTGGATAGGTTTATCCCACTGAGGCAAGGAAAGGATGGTAAGGTGAAGGAACCTTGGATGGCAAGGCATGTGGAACACCTCTTCCAGAGGAAGAAGGAAGCTTACTTAAGGTTGAGGACGCAAGGATTGGACAGGGCTCTAGAGGTCTAAAGGTAGCCAGGAAGGAACTGAGAATGGACTTGGGAGAGCTAGAAGAGGGCATGAGAAAACCTTGGTGCGTAGGATCAAGGAAAACCCCAAGGCTCCCTCCACTTGTGAGGGGAACAAGTGGATGGCCAGAGTGAGGGTAGAACCCATCAGGGATAGTGGAGGGAACTTGTGCATGGAGTCGGAGAAGGTAGGGGAGGTCCTTAATGAATACTCTGGTTCAGTATTCACCAGTGAGAGGGACCTTGACGTTTGTGAGAACAGATTGAAACATGCAGATATGCTTGAACAGGTTGATGTTAGGAAGGAGCATGTGCTAGAAATTTTGAAAAACGTAAGGATAGATATATAACCTGGGCCAGACGGGATATACCCAAGGTTGCTACAGGAAGAGATTGCTGCCTATTGGCGATGATCTTTGCATCCTCACTGTCCACTGGAGTAGTACCAGAAGATTGGAGGGTGACAAATCTTATTCCCTTGTTCAGTCTGTCTTCTGTGGTAGGAAAATTATTGGAGAGGATTCTGAGAGATAGTGTTTATGATTATTTAGAAAAATACAGTTTGATTAGAAATAGTCAGCATGGCTTTGTGAGGGGCAGGTCATGCCTCACAAGCCTTACTGAATTCTTTGAGGATATGACAAAACACATTGATGAAGGTAGAGCAATGGATGTGGTGTATATGGATTTTAGCAAGGCACTTGATAAGGTTCCACATGGTAGGCTCATTCAGAAAGCAAGGGAGCATGGGATTCAGGGAAATTTGGCTGTCTGGATAAAAAACTGGCTGTCCAACAGAAGACAGAGGGTGGTAGTAGATGGAAAGTAGTCAGCCTGGAGGTCGGTGACCAGTGGTGTTCCACAGGGATCTGTTCTGGGACCGCTGCTCTTTGTGATCTTTATAAATGACTTGGATGAGGAAGTGGAAGAGTGTGTTAGTAAGTTTGCTGATGACACAAATGTTGGTGGAGTTGTGGACAGTGTGGAGGGCTGTTGTAGTTTGCAACAGGACATTGACAGGATGCAGAGCGGGGCAAAGAAGTGGCAGATGGAATTCAAGAGAAGTGTGAAGTGATTCATTTTGGAAGGTCACATTTGAATGCAGAATACATGGTTAATGGCAGGATTCTCAGCAGTGTGGAGGAACAGAGGGATCTTGGGGTCCACATCCACAGATCCCTCAAAGTTGCTACCCAAGTTGATAGGGTTGTAAAGAAGGCATATCGTGTGTTGGCTTTCATTGGCAGGGGAATTGAGTTTAAGAGCCGTGAGGTTATGCTGCAGCTCTATCTAACTCTGGTTAGACAACACTTGGAATATTGTGTTCATTTCTGGTCACCTCATTACAGGAAAGATGTGGAAGCTTTAGAGAGGGTGCAGAGGAGATTTACCAGGATGCTGCCTGGACTGGAGGGCAGGTCTTGAGGAAAGGTTGAGGGAACTAGGGCTTTTTTCATTGGAGCAAAGAAGGACGAGAGGTGACTTGGTAGACATGTACAAGATGATGAGAGGCATAGATAGAGTGGATAGTCAGAGATTTTTTTTTTCCCAGGGCGAAAATGACTATTATGAGGGGGCATAATTTTAAGGTGATTGGAGGGAGGTATGGGGAGATTGAGGTCGGCTCTTCACACAAGTGGTGGGCATGTGGAATGTGCTGCTGGCAGTGGTAGTGGAGTCAGATACTTTAGACTTTTAAATGATTCTTGGATAGGCGCGTGGCAGATAGTAAAATGCAAGGTGAATTGATCTTAGTAGGATAATAGGTTGGCGCAACATCGTGGGCCAAAGGTTCTGTGGTTCTGTGTTCGTTCAGCAGACCTGCACATCTGCTAATGTGGTATACTGCATCCGCTGTTCCTGTTGCGGCCTCCTGTACATCGGGGAAACCAGGTGGCGGCTTGGGGACCGCTTTGCAGAACACCTACGCTCAGTCAGCACTAAACAACTGCACCTCCCAGTCGCAAACCATTTCAACTCCCCCTCCCATTCCTCAGATGACATGTCCATCCTGGGCCTCCTGCAGTGCCACAACAATGCTACCCGAAGGTTGCAGGAACAGCAACTCGTATTCTGCTTTGGAACCGTGCAGCCCAATGGTATCAAGCTTCGCAAGTTTCAAAATCTCCCCTCCCCCACCGCATTCCAAAACCAGCCCAGCTCGTCCCCGCCTCCCTAACCTGTCCTTCCTCCCACCTATTTTCCCCACCCCCATCACCTACCTACTAACCTCATCCAGACCCCTTGACCTGTCCATCCTTCCTGGACTGACCTATCTCCTCCCTACCTCCCTACCTCCCCACCTACACTCACCTTTACTGGCTCCATGTGATGCTGTTAGAGAGTGGTTGCGAGTGCGCATGTAATGCCACATAGCAACGAGTGTTGATTTCAGGATACAGCGAGAGCAGCTGTGTGTGGAACATTGAACGTCACAGAGATACCTGTGATCCTGGTTGGATTCAAAGCACGAAGGATGAAACTTCAGTTGGAATCCACAGGGGGTGAATCCTAGATCTGCTGAATTTTTCCAGCAACTTCAGTTTTTGTTCCTGATTTACAGCATCATTGTTCTTTCGGTTTTTATTTAGCATTGAATTCACTGCCACATCATTCGGGGCGGCTCAGTGGTTAGCACTGCTGCCTCACAGCGCCAGGGGCCTGGGTTTGATTTTCCCCCTCAGGCAACTGTCTGTGTGGAGTTTGCGCATTTTTTTTTTCTCTCTGGGTGCTCCAGTTTTCTCCCACAGTCCAAAGATGTGCAGGCTAGGTGGATTGGTCATAGTGTTCAGGGATGTGTAGCTTAGGTGGATTTGGGGAATGGGTCGGAGGGGGATGTTCTGGGGGTCAGTGTGGACTTGTCAGGCTGATGGGCAAGTTTCCACAAAGTAGGGATCCTATGGATTCATATCTCTTCTAGGCATGCCCACCTTGTAGAAATTCTGGTCCACTCTCTCCAATGAGATTTCAGTCCCAATCTATCTTGTCAACTGACATTAATTTCACTGTCACTCTTGGAGTTTGACCAAGTATTTGCTAAACTCACTGCACATGGATTCCAAATGACGTTTCATCCCTCGTGCTTTGAATCTACCCAGGATCACAGGTATCTCTGATGTTCAACGTTCCATGGACAGCTGCTCTCTCCACATCCTGAGATCCACATTCAGTGCCACGCAACATCACATGCACGTTCTTGACCTCTCTCTCTCTCTCCAACAGCATCGCATCACACTGACTGAGGGCTGCACGACTCCACAGTTCCACTTCATTCTCCGGCTCTTTTGCTGGGCTAACTAGAAACTTTTTTTTCTTTCCCTTTCAGGCATCAATGCCCACCACATGCAACAACCCCGATACCCATAGGTCTCTGGAACCTTCCTCACCTCTCCTCCTCTCTGACTCCATTCCCTCCCCACACCCACCTCCTGTGGCATATCCATCATCCCACCTAATCTTCCCCTCTCCAATGCTGAATGCTCTGTACTCAACAAAGGTCTCAGCTCTTATCCCTCTGCGTCCCCACCTTAACGAATTTCAGACACGACATAACGTCGAAATCTTCGGCCATCTTTGCCTCCATGCCCACTTCAGACAAGAGTTCTCTCCCTGTTCCACAGACCCCTTCGCCCAGTTCCAACGATGTTGCTCCACCTGGACCCCTCTATCTGGCCTTTTACCTGCTCTTGATCTGTTCGTTGAGAACTGTTCATGTGACATTGGTCGCCTCAAATACTGTCTCCTCACCCAATCCAACCTATCTACCTCTGAACTGACTCTACTCTGCAATTAGATCCAATCATGATTTTGTTATTAAACCTGTCAATAAGGGCGGTGCTGTTGTAGTCTGGCGTACTGACCTCTACATTAGAGGCTCAGCACCAGCTTGGAAATAGATCCTCCTTTCTTCCCTTGGACCATGACCCCTCCATGGCACATCAGGCTTTGTATCAACTACAGTAACTGACACCATTTCATCTGGTGATTTCTCCACTGCCCCCACCCCCACTACCTCCAAGCAGATAGTCCCTCTGCCCCGCACAGCTTGCTTCTACCCCCTTCCAAAAATCCACAAATAGGACTGCCCAGGCAGACACATTGTTCCGGTCTGCACCTGTCCTACGGAACTCATCTCTTCTTACCTTGATTCAGTCTTCTCTCCACTAGTCCAGTCCGTGCTTGTGTACATCCATGATTCCTCCTAACATTTGACGCCAGTTTCAGCATTTCTACTTTGCAGGCTTCAGCCGCCTCCTCTTTGCCTTGAACATGCAATTACTTTTATACGTCTGTTTCCCCCACCAGGATGGTCTCGGAGCTCTCTGCTCCTTCCTGGAACAAAGGCCTGAACCATCTCCACCTACCACTGCCCTCCTCCACTTGCCAGAGCTTGTCCTCACCCTCAACACTTCTCATAGAACATTACAGTGCAGTACAGGCCCTTCGGCCCTCAATGTTGCGCCAACCTGTGAAACCAATCTGAAGCCCATCTAACCTACACTATTTCATTATCATCTATATGTTAATCCAACGACCATTTAAATGCCCTTAAAGTTGGCGAGTCTACAACTGCTGCAGGCAAATCATTCCATGCCCTTACTACTCTGAGTAAAAAATCTACCTCTGACATCTGTCCTATATCTATCACCCCACAATTTAAAGCCATGTCCCCTCGTGCTAGCCGTCACCATCCGAGGAAAAAGGCTCTCACAGTCCACCCTATCCAATCCTCTGATCATCTTGTATGTCTCTATTAAGTCACCTCTTAACCTTCTTCTCTCTAACGAAAACAGCCTCAGGTCCCTCAGCCTTTCCTCATAAGACCTTCCCTCCATACCAGGCAACATCCTGGTAAATCTCCTCTGCACCCTTTCCAATGCTTCCACATCCTTCCTATAATGCGGCGACCAGAACTGCACGCAATACTCCAAGTGCGGCCGCACCAGAGTTTTGTACAGCTGCAACATGACCTCACGGCTCCGAAACTCATCCCTCTACCAATAAAACCTAACACACCGTACGCCTTCTTAACAACCCTATCAACCTGGATGGCAACTTTCAGGGATCTATGCACATGAACACAGATCTCTCTGCTCGTCCACACTACCAAGAATCTTACCGTTAGTCCTTACTCTGTTATCCTGTTACTCCTTCCAAAGTGAATCACCTCACACTTTTCCTCATGAAACTCCATTTGCCACCTCTCAGCCCAGCTCTGCAGCTTATCTATGTCCCTCTGTAACCTGCAACATCCTTCCACACTATCCACAACTCCACCGACTTTAGTGTCATCCGCAAATTTACTAACCTATCCTTCTACACCCTCGTCCAGGTCATTTATGAAAATGACAAACAGCAGTGGCCCCAAAACAGATCCTTGCGGTACACCACTAGTAACTGAACTCCAGGATGAACACTTCCCATCAACCACCACCCTCAGTCTTCTTACAGCTAGCCAATTTCTGATCCAAACCGCTAAATCACCCTCAATCCCATGCCTCCTTATTTTCTGCAATAGCCTACCGTGGGGAACCTTATCAAATGCTTTATTGAAATCCATATACACCACATCAACCGCTTTACCCTCATCCACCTGTTTAGTCACCTTCTCAAAGAACTCAATAAGGTTTGTGAGGCACGGCCTACCCTTCACAAAACCGTGTTGACTATCCCTAATCAAATTATTCCTCTCTAGATGATCATAAATCCTCTCTCTTATAATCCTTTCCAACACTTCACCTACAACCGAAGTAAGGCTCACTGGTCTATAATTACCAGGGTTGTCTCTACTCCCCTTCTTGAACAAGGGGACAACATTTGCTATCCTTCAGTCTTCTGGCACTATTCCTGTCGACAATGACGACATAAAGACCAAAGCCAAAGGCTCTGTAATCTCCACCCTAGCTTCCCAGAGAATCCTAGGATAGATCCCATCCGGCCCAGGGGACTTATCTATTCTCACACTTTCCAGAATTGCTAACACCTCCTCCTCCTTATGAACCTCAATCCCGTCTAGTCTAATAGCCTGTATCTCAGTATTCTCCTTGACAATATTGTCTTTTTCATGTGTAATACTGATGAAAAATACTCATTAAGCGCCTCTCCTATCTCTTCGGACTCCACGCACAACTTCCCACTACTGTCCTTGACTGGCCCTAATCTTACTCTCGTCATTCTTTTATTCCTGACATACCTATAGAAAGCTTTAGGGTTGTCCTTGATCCTACCTGCCAAAGACTTCTCATGTCCCCTCCTGGCTCTTCTTAGCTCTCTCTTTAGGTCCTTCCTGGCTAACTTGTAACTCTCAAGCGCCCTAACTGAGCCTTCACGCCTCATCTTTTACCTCCTCATTTTCTTCGGGTCAGAGGATGGCTGTTGGTACCTGCATGGGCCCCAGTTATGTCTGTCTCTTTGTGGGGTGTGTAGAACATTCCATATTCTGGTTCCCACCCACATCACTTTATGATCAATATATTGATAGTATCATTGCTGCTTGCTTCTTTTGCCTGGATTGGAAAAGGTTCATTGCTTTTTTTTTTCTTCCAGTTTCCACCCTGCTCTCTCCTTCACCTGGTCTATCTCTGACTCCTCCCTTCCTTGACATCATTGTTTCTGTTTTTGGAGATAGACTAGCCACTAATGTGCACTATAACCCCACTGACTCCCACAGCTACCTGGACTATACATCCTCACACCCTGCTTCCTGCTCCATTCCATTCTCCCAGTTCCTCTGTCTCCATTATATATGTTCCAATAGGGCAACTTTGACAAGGGAACCTCTGAAATGTCCACCTTCTTCCTCCACCGAAGATTCCCCAGCACAGTTATCACCAGGGCCCTTTTTAAAGTGTCCGACCCACAGTTCTGCCCTCTCCCCTCTCTTCCCTCCCACAACAGCAATCGGGTTCCCCTAGTCCTTGCGTACCATCCCACCAGCATTCAAATCCAGAAGATCATCAGATACCGTTTCCGCCACCACTAGTCACACATTCCCCTTCCCTTCCTTGTCTGCCTTCTGCAGAGACTGTGTGTTCCACTTGGGACATGCTGATCCACTCTCCCTTCACCCCCAACACCTCCCCCTCTTCAAAACAGCCCCACAGCACCTTCCCCTGCAACTGCTGAAGATGCAACATCTGCCCAATTATGTCATCTATCCATACCTTCCACATGAAGCAACACTTTACCTGCACTTCCCACAATCTAGTCTACTACATTTGCTGCTCACAATGTGGTCTCCTCTACATTGGGAAATGAAGCGTACACTTTGTGACTGCTTCGCATAACATCTACATTTTGCCTGCAAAAAAGACCCTTAGCTTCCAATTGCCGGCCACGTTAACACTATTTCCTCGCCAACAGCTGTCTCAGGCTTGCTGCAGTGTTTCGCCAAAACTCAGCGCAAGTTCAAAGAACAACACCTCATTTTGCACTTGGGGACTCTGCAGCCCTTTGGACTCAATATCGAGCTCAATAACTTTAGGGCCTGAATTCTCTCACGTCCCAGCCCCCTACTCCCCACACCAGGCCTTGTTATCACATCGTCTGCCACAGCACACTACCTATTGTTAATGTCAAACAGTCCCCATTAACAGGTTTTTACCCCTCTAGCCAGATCGTTATGAACTCCTTTGTCCAACCAAAGGCTCTTCTCTATCTTTGGGCTCTATCCCCATCTATTGTTTTACTCCTTTCCTCCTCCCCCACCCTTTTTTCTGCATATAAGCTGACATTTCCTAGCTACCATCAGTTCTGAGGAAGAGTTGCCAGACCTGAAACATTAACTCTGATATTTTCTTCACAGATGCTGCCAGACCTACTGAGTTTTTCCAGCAACCTCTGTTTTTGTTCCTGATTTACAGCATCTGCAGTTCTTTTGGTATTTATCCAGTTTTGGAAGCCTTTAAATTTGGGATGATAAAAGGAGGCCTTGTTCATGCTCTCTAGTCTTCCCTGGGGGGCAGATTTGTTGCATCATTATTTCAATTGGAGTTTGGTGAGAGAGGAAAATGATTGTTTTCCCCCACCCTTCTCTGACTGGTGAGGACTTCTGCTCTTTTAAATAATAGCAAGGTCTTGGGGAATTTGGCCTAAGGGAAAATAGGGACATTAAGGAACTCTTAGAGCACTGGAGATCAGAGAATGTGGCAAGGAGTTGACAAAAGTTAACTACTTTCAACCTAGAGCAGAACTCCTGATGTGATGTCAGGATTAAAAAGTGGCATGGAGCAAATGGAACTTGCTGATAGATGAGTGAAGACTGTACATATTTATAGTACTATTCTTGCTTATAGTTTGTAAAATTTATATTCTGTTTTAATGGCACCAAGGAAAGTAGGGCCCTAGAGTAATTGATATTACTTTATTTTAGAAAGTCCTTTAAAGGACAATGCAAAGCGATAAGTTATGGCAGGAGAGCTCAAAGCCATGTTTTTCTCCCCTGTTCTATGTGGGAAACTGGATATGTTTCCAGTGCCCGGGCCAGTATGTGTGCAGGCAGCATCTCCAGCTGCAGCTGTTGGAAGCCCAGATTTTGGAGCTGGAGCTATCTGTGGACTCGGCAAAACTAAGAGTATCGTAGATAACAAATACAGAGGTGGTCACACCACAAGCTAAGACTCCACAGACAGAATGGGAATGGTTGACCACCAAGCAGAGTAAGAGGACTAGACAGGCAGTGCAAAAACCCCTGTCACTATTTCCCCTACAAAGCAGATACTGTTTATGACACTGTTGGGGTGAATGACCTCTCATGGAAAACCAGTAACAGCAAGCTTGTTGCACCACGGTTGGCTCTGCTGCACAGGAAAGGAGGACAAAGTATGGGAATGCAATATCAGGGAATCAATTATAAGGGAAATAGGCACATGTGGCCAAAAAGTGCCTTCCTAATGCTAAGCTTCATGATGTCTTAGAGCAGGACATTCTGGAGGGGGGAGGGTGAACAGCCAGTGGGTGTAGTACACAACAGTACCAATGATGTAATTTTTAAAAAAAAATTACGTCCGACAAGCTGAATATATGGAGTTAGGCAAATTTAAAAAGTAGGACCTCAAAAGTAGCGCTCTCAGGATTACTATAAGTGTCATGCGCTAGCCAGATTAGAAATAGTTGATCAATATGTGACTGGAAAAGTGGCGCAAGGGGGAGGGTTTCACATTCCTGGGACATTGTGACTGGTCTTGGATGGAGGTGGGACCAGAACAGACTAGACACATTATGTCTCAGCAGGACTAGGACTGATGTCTTGTAGGGTATTTGCTACTGTGGTTAGGGTGGGTTTAAATTAAAATAGCTGGAAAAGCTCAGCAGCATCTGTGGAGAGAAGTCTGAGTTAATGTTTCAGGTCCAGTGACCCTCAAACAGGGAAAGTGATCTCAGCAGGGTGACAAAGGAAAGAGAAATAAGGATGACAATAAAAAAAATTTCAAACAAACAGCTGACAAGGTAATCAGGTGAACAGCAAATAGGGTCAAAGTATAAAGAAAAGTTGGGATGATTAATAAATGGCAAGCCTAAAAGGTTTGTACCTCAAAGTTTGTACCTCAATGAACATTCAGAATAAGGTAGGTGAATTGATAGCACAAATTGATATGGTCTCGTAGATGTTACAGAGACATGGTTACAAAGAGATCGAAACTGGAAACTTAACATTCAATTGACCTTTCAGATAGATAGCAGGGAAGGAAAAGGTGGTGGGATAGTCCTGTTAATAAAAAAAAAAAAGAGGTAGGCAGAAATCAGGTAATTGGGCCCATTAGCTTAACTTCTGTAGTGGCAAAAATGTTTGAATCTATCTTCAAAGAAGAAATAGCTAGACAACTAGATAGAAATTATCCCATCAGGCAGAGATAGCATGGGTTCATGAAAGGCAAGTCATATGTAGCTAACTTAGAGTCATGGAGTCATAGATAGTACAGCATGGAAAACAGGCCCTTTGGTCCAATTCGCACATACTGACCAGATATCCTAAATTAATCTAGCCCCATCTGCCAGCATTTGGCCCATATCCCCCTCAACCCTCCGTATTCATATGCCCATCCAGATGCCCTTCAAATGTTGTAATTGTACCAGCCTCCACCACATGAAGCAAACCAGGTACTACAGCCACATCACCTTTCTTAGTACCTGCCTATGGAACCAGATCATCCCCAATGGACTACAATCCACATTCAAGCCTTCCCAATTTGGCCCCAACCGTGACAATATCTACATTCAGAACATTGACACCCTCCAGAAGCGCTTCCTGCGACTCCTGAAACACACACTTGCAGCAATGCGCAGGCATCTCCAGGCACTACAATCAAGACTCCCCCAGCTCAGAGCCTCCCTCTCCCAGACCTGCAAAGGACCTCTCCTGTCTTTTATTCTCCATAGATCCACAGCCTGAATTCACAATTCTACTCAGCTTTATTGGACACCAAAAACCGTAAGTACAGTAAACTTACTGATGCCCACCACCCAAAATGGGCTTCCCCCACTCCCCAAATCCCCAACCCTACCCAGGACCCCCCCCACAATGTACCCGCCGCCATTGGCCATGAGGCCACTGTCGGAGAACCCACTGATGACATTACATCCGCCACCACCGGGTACCCCACTTCCGGGACAGCGAACGCCGCCGCTGCTGAAACCACCGCCTCCATCACCGAAACCAACACTACAGACACTACCGTCATCGCTGCTGCTGCTGCCGCTGCCGCTCCACCCACCGCTGAAGCCGACACAACACCCACCGCCGACGTACCTACGCCCACCGCCGATGTAACTCCGCCCACAGCCGACGCCGACGTAACTCTGCCCACAGCCGACGCCGACAACGCTCCGCCCACTGCCTCCACAGCTAGCATCTCCAGAGGAGACAGCAACACTGAGCCCTGCCAAGTCTTCACCATCCCCCCAGACCTCCCCCTTATTGAGGACGAAGGGTCAGTCCTCAGTAAAGGGCTCACCTTTGTCCCCCTCCACCCACATATTGACGAATACCGCTCATGCTTGGATATTGAGCAGTTTTTCCGCCGCCTCCGCCTCCACGCTTACTTCTTCAACTGCGAATCTAACCCTCCCTCTACTGACCCCTTCTCCCGCCTCCAACACAAGCCCTCCTCCTGGACACCACCCCAAGGCCTCCTACCCTCCCTCAACCTCTTCATCTCCAACTGCCATCGAGACATTAATCACCTCAACCTCTCTACCCGTCTCAAACACTCCAACCTCTCCACCGCAGAACGTGCAGCCCTCCGCTCCCTCCGCTCCAATCCCAACCTCACCATAAAACCCGTGGACAAGGGAGGGGCAGTCGTAGTATGGCGCACTGACCTCTACATTGCTGAGGCCAGGCGCCAACTCTCTGACACCTCCTCCTACCGCCCCCTGGATCATGACCCCACCCCCGAGCACCAAACCATCATCTCCCAAACCATCCACAACCTCATCACCTCAGGTGACCTCCCACCCACCGCCTCCAACCTCATCGTGCCCCAACCCCGCACCGCCCGCTTCTATCTCCTTCCCAAAATCCACATAACTGAATGCCCTGGTCGACCCATTGTCTCCGCCTGCTCCTGCCCCACCGAACTCATCTCCACCTACCGAGACTCCATTTTCTCCCCCTCGGTCCAGGAACTCCCTACCTACGTCCGTGACACCACCCACGCGCTCCACCTCCTCCAGAACTTCCAATTCCCCGGTCCCCAACACCTCATTTTTACTATGGACGTCCAGTCCCTATACACCTGTATTCCCCATGCAGATGGCCTAAAGGCCCTCCGCTTCTTCCTGTCCCGCAGAACTGACCAATCCCCCTCCACCGACACCCTCATCTGCTTAGCCGAACTCGTCCTCACCCGCAACAACTTCTCTTTCAATTCCTCCCACTTCCTACAGACAAAGCAGGTGGCCATGGGTACCCGCATGGGCCCAAGCTATGCCTGCCTCTTTGTAGGTTACGTGGAACAATCCCTCTTCCGTACCTACACTGGCCCTAAACACCACCTCTTCCTCCATTACATTGATGACTGCATCGGCGCAGCCTCGTGCTCCCACGAGGAGCTCGAACAGTTCATCCACTTCACCAACACCTTCCACCCCAACCTGAAGTTCACCTGGACCATCTCCAACACTTCTCTCTCCTTCCTGGACCTCTCTGTCTCTATCTCGGGTAACAACCTAGAAACCGATGTCCATTTCAAGCACACTGACTCCCACAGCTACCTGGAATACACCTCCTCCCACTCACCTTCCTGCAAAAATGCCATCCCCTATTCCCAATTCCTTCACCTCCGCCGCATCTGCTCCCAGGACAAGACATTCCACTCCTGTACATCTCAGATGTCCTCATTCTTCAAGGACCGCAACTTCCCCTCCAACTGTGGTCGAGAATGCCCTCGACCGTGTCTCCCGCATTTCCCGTAACACATCCCTCACGCCCCGTCCCCGCAATAATAACCAAAAAAGAATCCCCCTCGTCCTCACATACCACTCCACCAACCTCCGGATCCAACGCATCATCCTCCGACACTTCCGCCATCTGCAATCAGACCCCACCACCAAAGACATTTTTCCCTCCCCACCCTTATCTGCCTTCCGGAGGGACCACTCCCTCCATGACTCCCTTGTCCACTCCACACTCCCCTCCAGCCCCACCACACCCGGCACTTTTCCCTGCAACTGCAGGAAGTGCTACACCTGCCCCCACACCTCCTCCCTCACCCCAATCCCAGGCCCCAAGAAGA
>JAHRHZ010000231.1:457052-480236 GCA_024137785.1 Ginglymostoma cirratum
CCAGCCCAGCTCATCTCCACCTCCCTAACCTGTTTTTCCTCTCACCTATCCCCTCCTCCCACCTCAAGCCACACCCCCATCTCCTATCTACTAACATCATCCCGCCCCCTTGACCTGTCCGTCCTCCCTGGACTGACCTATCTCCTCCCTATCCCCCTACCTACACTCACCTTTACTGGCTCCATCCCCGCCTCTTCGACTTGTCTGCCTCTTCTCCACCTATCCTCTCCTCTATCCATCCTCTATCCGCCTCCCCCTCTCTCCCTATTTATTTCAGAACCCTCTTCCCCTCCCCCATTTCTGATGAAGGGTCTAGGCCCGAAATGTCAAGTTTTCCTGCTCCTATGATGCTGCTTGACCTGCTGTGTTCATCCAGCCCCACGCTTGTTATCTCGGATTCTCCAGCATCTGCAGTACCTTTTATCTCCACCACATCCTCCGTCAGCTCATTCCATACATACACCGACTCCTGTGTGAAAAACTTGCCCCTTAAGTCCCTTTTTAAATCTTGCCCCCTCACCTTAAACTATTCTCTCTAGTTTTGGACTCCACTACCCTGGGGAAAAGACTTTGGCTATTCACCCTATCTATGCCCCTTAGGATTTTATAAACATCTATAAGGTGACCCCTCAGCACCCAACGTCCTAGGGAAAACAGTCCAAGCCTATTCAACCTCTTCATATAGCTCAAACCCTCCAACCCTGGCAACATTTTCAAATCTTTTCTGAACTCTTTTCAAGTTTTGCAACATTCTTCCTATAGAAGGAGATCAGAATTGAATGCAATATTTCAAAAGTGGCCAAACGAATGTCCATTTTAGCCACAGTGTGACCTCCCAACTCATACTTGATGCACTGACCAATAAAGGCAAGCATACCAAATGCCTCCTTTAATATCCTGTCAACCAACAACTCTATTTTCAAGGAACACTGAACCTGCACTCCAAGATCTTTGTTCATCAACACTCCCTAGGACGTTCCCATTAAGTGTATAAACTTTGCCTTTATGTGCCTTTCCAAAATGCACCACCTCGCATTTATCAAAATTGAACTCCACCTTCAATTCCTTGACCCACCAGCCCATCTGATCAAGGTCCTGTTGTACTCTGAGTTAACTTTCTTGGCTGTCTACATCACCAATTTTGGTGTCATTGGCAAACTTACTAACTACACCTCCTAAGTTCACATCCAAATCGTTTATATAAATGACAAAAAATAGTGGACACAGCACTGATCCTTTTGGCACACCATTTACTGGAATTCTTTTTAGGACATAGTGTGATGAATAATGGGGAACCAGTGGATGTGGTGTACCCAGATTTCCAGAAGGCATTCAAAAAGGTGCCACATAAAATTCTGCTGCATAAGGTAAAGGTGGATAGCATTACCTGTAATGTATTAGGATAGATATAGGATTGGTTAACTATAAGAAAGCAGAGTGGGGATAAATGGGTGCTTTTGTGGTTGATCAGTGGCCAGTGGTATGCCTCAGGGATCTGTGTTGAGACTCCGATTGTTCACAGTTTACATAGCTGATTTGGAGTTGGATGAAGTGTAGCGTGTCAAAGTTTGCAGATTGCCATAAAATGAGTGGTACAGCAAAGCGTGCTGAGGACATTGTCTGCAGAGAGATATAGCTAGGTTTAGTGAGTGGGAAAGGGTATGGCAGATGGAGTACAATATTGGCAAACGTAATGTTATCCATTTTGATACGAATAACAGCAAAATGGAGTATTATTTAAATGCTGAAAAATTGCAGCATGCTGCTGTGTGGAGGGACCTGGTATCTTTGTGCATGAATCACAAAACACCGGTTTGCAAGTATAGCAAGTAATTAAGAAGGCAAATTGAATATTTTCTCCCATTCCTAGAGGGATGGGGTTTAAAACCAGTGGGGGGCGGGGGGGGGGAGCGTGCGGGGGGGAATGGTTGTTGTAGCTGTATAGGGTGCTGGAAAGGCCACACCTGGAGTACTGTGTACAATTTTAGTCTCATCAATGATAAAGGACTTTCTGGCACTGGAGGGGGTGCAGAGGAGTTCACTAGATTAATTACAGAGTTGAGAGGGTTGGCTTATTAGGAGCGATTGATTAGACTGCAACCACAGTCATTGGAATTTAATAGAATTGGGTGGGGATAGGGGGTCTTATAGAAACATACAGAATTTATGAAGGGAATAGATAAGATAGAAAGTCCAAAGATGCGCAGGTTAGGTGGATTACTCATGTGAAAATCAGGATTACAGGGATTGGGCAGGGGTGTGGGTCTGGTGGTTTGCTTTTGTTTTAAGTTGGTCAGTGTGGACTCAATGGGCTGAATAGTCTGATTCCTCGCTGTAGGGACTTTATGATTCTGAGTTTGAAAGAAGCAGGGAGGTTGTTTTCACTGGTGGGTGAAACTAGAACTAGGGGATTATAGCCTTGAAAGAAGGTGGAGCAGATTTAGGACTGATTTGAGGAGGAACATCTTCACACAAACGTCTGTGAATCTACGCATTTCCCTGCCCAGTGGAAACAGTTGTCTACTTTGTTGAATGTGTTTAAGGCAAAGATAGAAAGATTTTTGAACAGTAATGGAATTAAGGATTATGGCAAGCAGGTGGGGACATGGAGCTGAGTGCACGAAAAGATCAGCCATGATCTTATAGAATGGTGGAGCAGGCTTGGGGAGTGGTGGTGATGGGTGGCCAGATAGTGTACTCCTGCTCTTATTTCTTACAAAGAAAGGTTCAATAAAGTTGAGTATATGAAAGCTCACTTGATTCAGAAATTCTAGCCCAGACTGTTTGGGCCAAATGACCTGTTTCTGCCATGAAAATTCAACATAATTCCTGATTGTCTTTCACAGTGACTCAATAAAATCAAAGCACCGAGCTTATCTCATGGACTGCAGATACTTAAACAATGAATAAACCAACGGAATTTCTTAACCCTAAAAATATTTTGCAACTAATAGTTGACTATTGAAGTAACACTGATCTCTTGATTTAAATGCCTGCTTCCTGCAGGTATTAACTGTAGAGAATATTCAGCAGCAAACAATTAATTATAAGGAGGTTTCACAACCAAACTTTACAATGTTCTCTTCACTTATGCTTAATTCAGTGGCAAGATTTGAAACTTGAGAATGCCCCACAGGAGACCTCTCATATCCCTGAAAGTGTTATGTGAGACTAGCAATGCAATTTCTGAAATGCTTACAGCCATCATGTTGGCAACTGCAATTATTAGGCAGATGATGCCTGGTTGAACATAAGCCAACATACCTACAGTTTCAAAAACAAAAGCAACAACATCAAATGCAAATAAGTATGGTCCTTTTGGTTACATATCAATACCTGGGAGAACACTGCAATTAATCAGTGGTAGGCAAATTATTGGAGAAGATACTGAAGGACAGGATCAACCAACATTTGGATACTCGAGGTCTGATTAGGGAAAGTCGGCATGGATTTGTGCATGGGAAGTCATGTCAGACAAATCTTTTGAGCTTTTTTTTGAAGAGGTAACCAAGAAAATAGATGAGAGTAGGGCAGTGGATGATGTCTACATGGATTTTAGTAAGGTCTCTGACAAGATTCCACATAACAGGCTAGCCATGAAGATAGGTTGCATGAGATCTAGGGACAGCTAGATAATCGGCTTGATGGTAGGAAGCAGAGGGTGATGGTTGCAAGTTGTTTCTCAGACTGGAGGCCTGTGACTAGTGGTGTCTGTTTGTTTGCAGAAGAATTATTTTAAAGAATGGCAAAAGATGAAAAGTGAGGAATATGTTCTGAAGTATAATCTCAAAGTGCAGTGAAGTTTAAGAGGGTGCCTAGCACTTTTTGTTGAAGGGTTTCTATGATCCACAGTTCACCTACATTCAGAAACTCAAAGCAGGTTGATACATTTCAGATGAAGCCAAACTGGGAGGAGCAGTAGAATTGAAAGAGGTAGAACAGGCATTATTTTAAATGTTGGATACAATATAAGACCATAAGACATGGGAGCAGATTCAACGGTTGATCTGACAATCTTCTACTCTTTTCATGCCTTTTCCCCATAACCCTTGATTCCCTTAACTAGTAAAAGATCTGTCTATCTCTGCCTTGAATATATTTAATGTCCCAGCCTCAACAGCTCCCTGTGGTAAAGAATTCCACAGAATCCACAGGGTGGTGAGAGCATGGAATGCACTGCCAGAGGAGCTGGTGGAAGCAGACACAATAGCAGTACTCAAGAAGCACCTGGACGAATACATGAATAGGAAGGGAATAAAGGGATACAAATTCTGTAAGTCAAGACAGTTTTAGTGTGGAAGGGCAAAACTTGTTGGCGCAGGCTTCGAGGACCAAAGGGCCTGTTCCTGGGCTGTATTGTTCTTTGTTCTAGATTCACTACTCAGAGAATAAATTCCTTCTCATCGCCACCTGAAATTGTTCACCCCTTACTCTGAGATTATGTTGTCTGCTCTTAGACTCTCCCACAAGGGAAAAAATTCCTTCCATGTCTGCCATGTAAAGTTCCCTAAAAATCTTATGATTTAATACATTGCATGCTTGTTTTCTGTTATATGCATGGAGTCCCAAATTCCATTCTGCAGTCTTTCTCCATTTAAATAATATTCAACTCCTCTATTCATTCAGCCAAAGTGCATAACCTCACACTTTCCCACATTATATTCCATATACTAAATTTTTGACAACCCCCCCTTAATTTTTCTATATCCCTCTGTAGACTGTGTTTTGTATCATCCCTACCACTTATCTTATCACCTATTTTTGTCATCCTCAAACATAATGATAGTTAAATCCATTTTCCTCATTCAAGTCATTAACAAAAATGCAGATAATTATGGCCCCAGCACTAATCCTAATGGCATTCCATTAGTTACAGGTTGCTATTCTGGAAATGTACCCCACTCCCCTTATTTAAACTCTAATATCTAAGTTAGTCGAACAATGATGGGCGAAACGTAACGCATAAAAAAATCCAAAGTATTGCAGATGAGATGGGACAGATCAGTCATAAGTAGCTAAGGGAATTGCCAATGACTGGCTGTCTTAGCGTGCTTGAGGTTGAAGATGTCCCACTGATGCAGAGAAGCATTCAGCAAAGGATGTTCATTGAACCATTAATGTTACAGCACGGTATGAAACCCTCAGCCCACTATAGGATTATATAGTACAATGGGCCCTTAGGCCGGTTGAGTCTGTAGCACCAAAGATACTCTAAATCTACGCCATTTCCACTTCCCAACATGGGACTTTAAATGTTATTAATTTCAAGCTCTTATCCAAGTTCTTCGTAAAGGCTGTGAAGTTACCGCCTCAACCACCCTCCAAAGCAGACCTGCACAATCATCTAGGTGAAAGTGTTTTTTTTTTCTTTTCCTCAAAACCTCCTGCCTTTCACTACAAGATTATGCCTCATGATTGACCCTTCATTTATAGGGACCAGTTGCTTTCCACCACAATCTTAATATTATCCTATCATTATCTTAATAATCATAATCTTCATAATTGTATACACCTATATCAGTTTCCCCTTCAACCTTCTCCATTCCAAAGAAAACAATCTGAGTTTATACAGTACCTCCTCATTGCTAAAGTGCTCCATCACATCCTGGTGAATCTCCTCTGCACTCCTCTAGAGCAAGCACATCCTTCCTACACTGTAGTGATTAGAAGTGCACACAGTACTCCAGCTGTGACCTGACCAAAATCTGGTACAGCTCCAACATAACCTCCTCAAGAGATGTGGTAGTTCTCTGAAGGACTAATTCACCCAGTGTCACCTTCTCCCTGGAGCCACATATGTCATTTTCAGATAACAATGCAATGCCCTGTGGAAATTCCCGAACCTGCCTCCACCACACACTCAGGCAGTACACTCAAGTGCTTTACCACTTGCCTCAGAAAAAAAAATTTCTTCTCATGTCCCCATTGCTGCTTTTACTACTTACCTAAAATCAGTTTTTGTCTCATTCTCAAAGGGAATAGTTATAGACATAGAATGCAATTGTCTTAAAAGGATGTGAAAGTAGAATGAAGTGATATCATCAGGAGGGAACTGGACTGATTTTTGAAAAGGGAAAACAGCAGAGGCAGAATGGGTGAGTGCAACTAACTGTGTGGTATTTTAAAGACCATAAGTTTGTTGGGACAAATAGCTCCCACCCAGATGGTAGGATTTCAGCACTCGAGTAGAAGTATGCCTTTTGGAGTGTTAAACTTTTGCACAATCTTATCTTTTCCTTTCCTGCACACTGTGAAATTTGATCATACACATTGACACAGCCTTGGAGCGTAGTAACATAAGAAAAAGAAAAAGTACCATTTTAACAGAATCCCTACAGTGTGGAAACAGGCCCATCAAGTCCGCACCAAACCTCAGAGCATCCCACCCAGACACATCCCCCTACAACTCACCAAATCTACACCTCCCTGAACACTATGGGCAATTTAGCATAGCCAATCAACCTAACCTGCACATCTTTGGACTGTGGGGGAAACCAGAGCAAACCCATACAGACACAGGGAGAATGTGCAAACTCCACACAGACAGTTGCCCAAGGCTGGAATCAAACCTGGGTCTCTGGTGCTGTGAGGCATCAGTGCTAACCACTGTGCCACCATGCCACCCTAATTTAATAGTTTAAAAGAAAACTTAACAGGCTACTGAGCATTTTAAAGTTCTTATTCAAAGGATGATTTTGTTGTTTAGATCTCAAAGACATTGAGTAGTAAAGTCTTTAACTGAACTTTTTATCAATGACCACATTCAGCTCCTTATGCTGGAATTAACCCAGCCATTAACCAATGTAAATGAATAATTCATTGTTTGTAACAAGGTTGGAGATACTGTTGAAACAAATGAGAAGCTGCTTCATAAATTCAAGGCTTTCTTCTCTGCATTACATTGATATTTAAAGGGATTTATTATGAACATATTAGTGTTTGCCCATGACAAGCACAGGGCAAGAGCTTCATATTTTAAAACTCATCTACTGGCACAGAGTTAAAATCAGGCCTGAAGTATAGAAATAAAAGCAAAATACAGCGGATGCTGGAGATCTGAAGTAAAATTGGAAACGGCTGGACAAATTCAGCAGGTCTGACACAGGGAAAGAGATGGTGGTTGAGGGCCAGAGTGTGAGGAACACAGTGAGTCAAAGACTGTGTGTTATCTGAACTACAGGATCAGGATTAAATAGAGCAGCCAGGAGAGGTTATTACACTGTGCATATTGTTGCCCTTGCAGCTTCCACAAGACATAAAGACCCAATCCCAATTACTCTGTGCAGCAGAGAAAGCAGATTTGATGTTTAACTTCACGTGAAAGCGCTTCATCTGATAAAGGATTTAGTGTGGCTTCATGATTGTTTTCCCTAAATCCTGCAAATGTCATCTTATTATTTCCACTATCTTCTGGGGGTAGGGA
This sequence comes from Ginglymostoma cirratum, assembly GCA_024137785.1. Lineage (NCBI taxonomy): Eukaryota > Metazoa > Chordata > Chondrichthyes > Orectolobiformes > Ginglymostomatidae > Ginglymostoma > Ginglymostoma cirratum. The sequence goes on from JAHRHZ010000231.1 coordinate 464,476, forward strand.
ATTAAAACATCCAGAATAAGGATGTTCATCTTCACATTTATCCCTGTGATAAGATGACTGCTCCACCTTACAGCTGAGACAAGACCAGCTATACGGCACGATGAGCTGGGCTGCACATTGTCAGCATGTTTGAGGATTGCCTTTGAGTCTTCCTAAGGTTCAAGATGTAGTCAATGTGAGAGCTATTTGACCTGGTGATGCAGTACCTGTGAGAGTTATTCTACCTGGTGATGCAGTCAGTGTGAGTGCTGTTCAGCCTGGAGATGCAATCAACATGAGGGGTATTTGACCAGGTGATGTAGTTACTGAGTGCTATTCAACTTGGCGATGTAGGCAGTGGATGAGGGTAGTGCTGTGAACCTTGTCTATTTAGACTTTCAGAAAGCATTTGATATGGCACCACATAGCTGGCTGGCCAGCAAATTAGAAATCTTTGGAATTGATTGTCCCTTGACATGATGGATGGGCAAAAAGATAGAAAAAACAGGGCAGGTATAGATGGGCATTTCTCAGATTGGCAATGAGTTGAAAATGGTGTTCCCAGCATCAGTGTTGATACCCTTGCTTTTGCTGACTTTATACAAAAAATCTCTAATCTTGCAGATGATACTAAACTAGGGAGAAAACTGAATTGTGAGGATGATGATGAGTGACTTCAGAGGGACATTGAGAAGTTGGCCAAATGGGCAGAGAAACGAGGTAATGCACTTTGATTGAAGAAACACATACAAAAACTGGCTCAACGGTACAACTTTGAGGGGAGCACAGGTACAGAGGGACCTTGGGATTCACGTTTATAATTTTCTGGAGGAGACCAGGCAAGGTGAAACAGTTGTGAAGAAAGCTTATAAAATCCTTGAATTTACAAACTGAAGCATAGGCTACAAAAACAAGGATGCGATGCTACAAATCATCGGTCAGGTAATACTTGGGGTACTGTGTTCAGTTCTGGGCATCTTTAAAGGAAGGATGTTTGAGTCCTGGAGACAGTAGAAAGGAGATTTACTGGAATGATACCGGGAATGAGAGATTTCAGAAGCAAGGAAAGATGAGAGAAATTGGGCTTATTCCCCTAGGACAAGAGAAGATTAAAAGGTGACCTTATTGCGGTGCACAAAATCATGAATTTTGACAGGGTAAAGAAGAATATTTGGTTTCTACTGGTTCGTATGTCAGCATCTAGGGGTTACAATTTCATGACTGTCAGCAAGAAAGCTAGGAGTGAAATGAGGAGAAACTTCCAAATCCAAACAATGGAATAAAGAAGACGCTGCCTGAGAAACTGAAGGCAGACTCCATCGGAGGTTTCAAAAGAGATCTGAATATATATTTGAATCTGATGGCTACAGAGATATGGCAGGAGAATGGAATGAGCTGGGTGGCTCTTTTTGGTAGCTTCTAGTATGCAATGCATCAAATGGCTTCCTTCTGTATTGTAAAATTCTATGTTTCTGTCTGATAGTGATACAATCACTGTGACAGCTATTCAAGTTGGTTTTTCCGTACCTGTAAGACCATTTGACGTGGTGATAAAAGTCACAGGCAAAGGTGTTTGACTGGGTGATGCAGACACAGAGTGCTATTTGATCCGGTGATGCAGTTCCCACAGGAGGTAATCGACCTGGTGATGTAGTCAGCATTTAAGCCATTTGACTTGGTGATGCAGTTAGTGTGAGTGGTATTTGACCTGGTGATGCAGTCTGGGTGAGAACTAATCAACCAGGGCAAAAGTTCAGCACAACAATGTGGGCCGAAGGGCCTGTACTGTTCTATGTAACCATGTGATGCCGTCTGGCAAAGAGTTAATCCACCTTGTGATACGGTCCCTGTTTTTTAACCCAGTGATATACTCACTGAGTGCCATTTCAGCTGGTGGTGCAGTCAGGGTGAGAACTATCCGACCTAGTGATGCACACCTGTAAGAGCTTTTTGACCTCGTGATGCAATCAGTAAAGAGTGGTATTCGACCCAGTAGTGCAGTCACTACAAGAGCTATCCAACCTGGTGATGCTCTTACTCTGAGCGCTATTCGACCTGGTGAGGCAGCAACTGCACGATCTCTTTGACCTGATGATGCAGTCAGTGTGAGCGTTGTTCGACCTGGAGATGTTGTTAGAATGAGAGCTATTTGACCTGGTAACATAGGCACTGTGACTTCCATTTGACTAGTGATGCATTCAGTGTGATTGATGCTGGTGTAGAAGTTATATCTGCTGCTGTATCAAACTGTAAGTTTTCTTGCTTTGAGTAGAATGAATTGAGCTGATGGGAGTGTTCAGATCTGTAAAGCTAAAGCTTACTGTGGTGATAGGCATGGGTGAGACTGTGGACTTTGGGGTGTGTATTGCCTCTTGAGCATAATATTTCAAATTAGAGCTGGGCCATTCAAGGGTTTTGTAGCACTTGTTCACACAAACCAAAGTGGGAAGTTGAAATTCTTTTCCTCAAAAGCTGCTGAGTCAAGGAATGTCAAGGTGATTGGACAGGCTGTTTGGCTCATGGTGATGGTGGATTACCTTGTGTGGGGAAAACCTCCAGAGTTATCACCATCCAGGTTTTAATCTAACCTCCAGGGAACTGATCTGTGTCGTCAGTTGAGTAAGCATTGATCAAAAATCATCTTTTGTTTCTGGTTCTTAGTGTCACAATGGTCACAGTACTGTGGGAGGTCATTTGTGCTTCCTCTCCAAAGGACTGATTTCCTGAGTGTCATTTTCTCAATTTCTCCTCAACACTACATAGTCTTCCTTTCCGGTTGAGAGTATTGATTGAGCCTGCCTCCTCCACATTATTAGACAGTCCATTCCAGAATCTAACTCTAACCACTTAAGTGAACCTGCCTCCACCACACTCAGACAAAACATTCCAGACCTTAACCACTTACTGTGTGAGTAAACGCTTCCTCACCTTTTTTCTTTTACCGATTATGGTAAACCTGTGCCCTTTCGTTCTCAATTTTTACACCGAGGAGCATCTACTCTGACCCCTAATCATATTAGCTTTTTAAAAAATTATTAATTTTGCTTTTGAATTGATCTGATTAAAAACAGAAAATTGGTGTCTGGGGAGAGAGGATGTTCCTGTGGTTACCTTTGAGAAATGTGTGCACTAGTTCTCAGGGGGCAGACTTCATGTACTTTTGGTAATACTGTCCACTGCTCTGATTCAAAGAAGCAGTCTAAACACCCAACACTGAGTAGGTGACAAGGGTGTACTCAATGAATGTACACCAGGAAGCATAGAGATCTGGCAGTGCTTGTCCACAGATGCTTGAAGAGGGCTGGACAGGTTAATTAAGAAGACAAATGGAATGTTTGTGTTTATCAGTCCAAGCATATATTTTAAGAGGAGGGAGGTTATGTTAGAACCATATAGAAATTAGGCTACAGTTGGATTATTGTGTGCAGTTCTCATCATCACACTGTAGGAAGGATGACATTGTATTGTTGGGGGGATGTAAAGGAGAATTTCGAGGATGTTGTCTGGGATGGAGCATTTCAACTGTGAAGAGAAGCTGAATAAGCTTTAGTCCTTTCTCTGGAGCAGAAAGGTCAGGGGGGTGCGGTCTGGCCTATATGTGACTCCAGACCCACACCAATGTGGTTGACTCTTAACTGCCCTCAGGGCAATTAGGGATGGGCAATAAATAGACAGCAACGTGCATAACCTGTGAATGAATCATTTTTTAAAAAAAATGCACAACCTTCTTGTATCAGAGATAAAAGATACTGCAGATGCTGGAGAATCCGAGACAACAAGCATGGGGCTGGATGAACACAGCAGGCCAAGCAGCACCACAGGAGCAGGAAAACTTGACGCCATTTATGCTGTGTTCATCCAGCCCCACACCTTGTACTCTCTCATCGTGATCATCCAGCCTCTCTCTCGCTCTCCATTCCCGTGCTGTGTCTCCTCTCTCACTCTATCTCTCTCTGCACCTGTCACCACTGCCTTGCTTTCTCTCTTTCACTCTATATTCATTCTCTCCCTCTTCCTCCGTATTTACTCTTTACCTGTGTTCATTCTCCCTGGCACTGTATTCACACTCTCTCTTCCTTGATTCACTCACACACTGCCTCTTGCTGTATTCGCTCTCTTCGACATAAAATCATAGAATTTTACAGTGCAGAAGGAGGCCATTCGGTCCAACCTATCTGTACCAGCCTCCAAAACAGCTACCCAGCTCATCCCATTCTCCAACCCAAACTCTGTAGACCTGTATGTTCATCACTTTCAAATATTTATCACTTTTAAAACCTTGTCTGGAATCCACATCCACCACTCCCAGGCAGCGCATTCCAAAACCTAACAAAACTCTGTCTATTTCTACACGTTTTCACTCTTGGTTTATGTTTTTACTTTCCCTGTCCCAGTTTCCACTCGCCCTGTCCCTGTATTCACTCTGTCTGGCTTTTGATCTATTTACACTTTCCGCCCCTCTCTGTATTCACTTCCCCTCTGCCTCTCTGGGTGTTTGATCTCCCCCCGCCTCTCTCTCTCCGTATTTGCTTTTCCCCGCTCCACTCTGTATTCACGCTCCCCCACCGCCTCTCTTTCTCTATTCACACTTCCCGTGGGTTCCAATCCGAAACATCAACTTTCCTGCTCCTCTCAAACTGCCTGGCCTGCTGTGTTCTTCCAGGTCCATGCTGTGTTATCTCTGACTCCAGCATCTGCAGTTCTTGCTACTTCCTGGCTCTTTCTCCCTGTATTCATGTTCCGTCTCTTTGAATTCACCCTCCCCATCTTTCTATCGGTGTGTATTCACCCTGTCCTCCCCTCTCTCTTTCTTTTCCTTTGCATTTGTCTTCCACGTCTTTCTGTTTTTGTATTCACTCTCCCCTGTCTGCATCTTCCTGCGTGTCATCTTACTCCATCTCTGTATTGTTATTGGCCTCTGAATCCTCTCTCGCCTTCACCGTCTCTTGTATTCTATCCCACTTTCTGTATTCTCAGTCTTCTATATTCTATTCCTCGTGTCTATATTCTCTCACTCCCTAATCTCTCTATCTCTGTGTATTCTCCATCTCCCTAATTTCTTTCTCTCTATTGTACCTCTCCCATTATTGTATCTATCTGAATTCTCCCTTTCTCTGTATTTTCTCTTTCTGTCTCTATTACTGTACTCTTTCTCTGTAATCTGTATCTGCCTCTCTACCACTACATTCTCTAACTGTTCTTATTTAGTTTTCCCATTGTGGTCTTATTTTGTCCATATTGTAGCTCACTCAGCTGACTCTCTGTGTAGGTGCAGTGTATTTAAATATGTGCCTTAACACTCAAGCCTCTCATCATTTCTATCTATACATGTCTCTTTGTCTCAACAAGATCAGAACTCTGTCCACTTGCTATGTCTGCATTTCCCATATTTACATTCTCTCCTTTGTTGCACTCTGATTAATTCCAGCCATTTTCTGCCTTCTTCGCTCTCTATATTCTCTGCATCACAGCAATCTGTCTTGGTATCTCTTTCGCCAGCCTCCACTCTGCACACTCTCTTTCTTCAGCTCCACTATTCCTGGTTATATTCTTCTGAGTTCACACATCATTTCTTTATTTTCCCTCTTTTTGTTTACTGTCAGTCCCGTCATTTCTGTTCACTTTGCTAGCTTTAGTTCTGTGCAGATTCCCTTTTCACAGGAATCTGGCAATTTTTGGGGCTCTTGCTTCCTTCTTTCAGGGTTCTGCTGTTGATGCTTCCTTTTATAATGGTCTCCTTTTGATGTTTCACTCAGTTCTCAGTGATTGATTTGGGAACACCTCTTCACACCAGTTCTTGTCAGGGAGAATGTGCTGTGAGGTGTGTAACTGTGTGGCAGCTGTAACCTTGTGAGTGAGAAAGGGACACTGTGTACTGGCAGCAGAGAGCACTCGCATGGTTGCTCTGTTTGTCTGGCTCAGTGTGCTTGCTGAAGATGTTGGATGTGTGAGATTGCGAGATTCTATCTTGCTTGAAAGAGTTTGGGCTTGTATCTATCTGTGGGAGATTCATATCATACATATGTGAGACTGTGGGTTGAATTGCAGATGAAGGAGCAGGGGAATAAGAGTAGCTTTCAAACAGATGGGCCAAGCAGTCTCTGTCTGCTTTGAGGTGTGATGTGTATCATTTTTCTATATATCTGTGACAGAATGATAGTGTACATGGATATGTCTGTGTGTGGAGATCCCTTTGTGTCTGCAGCTAAGTCTATCTCCTACACTCCACCCCCACTCCCAACCCCACCCCTTCATTTTGGCTCTGTATCAAGTTATTGCAAGGTTAATTATAGGTTTGCTGTTGCTGGCTCTTAGGTAGAATGATGGCAGATTACTCCATGTCATTCTGCGTGAATGATCTTGGTGCTGTCAGCAACTGATGAACACTGCCAATGAGATTAAGCAGTTTGCAGCACCCCTCTCTCAAAGCACTGCAAACTGTACCTCCTGCCAAATTCCAAATGAGAAATAAATCTTGACTGAATAAGATCACATAATGTAAACAGCACTATCAATGGACAGTTGTCTCAAGATTGATACGTCTTTGCATATTAAAGGTACTAAGTGGAATATGGAGAACATAGGAATATGACATTGTGATAGAAGGTCAGCCATGATCATATTGAGTAGTGAGCCAAATGGCCATCTACTCCAATTTTTCCATCTCTTGATGTTCCTCTGTTCCAACAGCACGCTGGATGTCCTTTATTGATATGAATACTGAGTCATCCACTGTCACTGCACCCCATGAAAACAAAATAACTGCAGCAGGTCTGGCAGCAACTGTGGAGAGAGAAACACAGTTAATGTTTGAGCGAACTCAGTTCTGAAGAGTCATATCAGAAACATTAACTCTGTTTCACTTTCCACAGTTGCTGCCAGCCCTGTTGAGCTCTTCAGCAATTTCTATTGTCACTAGTCTGTGGTTAGACATTTTTAAAAAAAATTTATTCATTCGTTGGATGTGGACATTTAATGCCTATCCTTAATTGCCTTTGAGAAGATGGTGGTGAGCTGCCTGCTTGAACCACAGCAGTCCATGTGCTGTAGGTAGACCCACAATGCCATCAGAGAGGGAGTTCCACAACTTGGCCACTTCAGAGGGCAATTTAGAGTCAACCATTTCACTGGGGGTCTGGAGTCAGATAGAGGCCAAACCAGGTAAATGCCCTCATTAGTAAGCTGTTATATTCCTCTCACCCACCCTCCTACAAAAACGTGAAACCAAACTCCAAATTCCTCTGCCTCCGCCACATCTGCTCCCAAGATGGAGCATTTCGCTACTGGACATCCCAGATGTCCTCCTACTTCAGGGACTCATAATGCCCTCAACTGCATTTTCTGCACTTCTCCCCTCAAACTCCCTACCCTGAACAAAAATGAGAGAGATCTCAGTCCTCACATAGTCAAACCACATACTCACTCCACAAACCTCCACATCCAGTGCATCATCATCCTCCATTTCTATCACCTGCAATCCGACTCCACTACCAAATAGATATTTCCCTCCCCGCCCCTATCTGCGATTCCCTCATCTGCTCCATACTCCTCATCCACCCCACCACAGCCGGCACCTTTCCCTACAACCGCAGGAGGTGCTACACCTGCCCTACACCTTCCCTCTCACCTCTGTCGCAGACCCCAAACAATCTTTCCAAATTTAACAGGGATTCAACTGTACGTCCTCCAACCTGGCCTACTATATCTGTTGGTCTTGTCATGGCCTCCTCTATATTGGTGAGACCAAGCGCAGACTCGGTGACTGATTCGCGGAGCATCTGTGCACTGTATGTTATAATCAGCAACACCTTCTGGTTGCCAACCATTTTAACACCCCCTCCCATTCCCTTGGCGATATGTCCATCGTGGGCCTTCTCCAGTGTCACAAAGACACCACAAGCAAATTGGAGGAACAACACTTCATATTCCGCAATGGGAGATTACAGCCTGATGGCCATCAGAGGATTCACCAGTTTCAAAATCTCTCCATTCCAGTCTCAACCCATGTCCAACCTTCCTTCTCATCCCTGCCTCTCTAACCTGACACAATCTGACCATCTTCTTTCCCATGTATCTGCTCCACCCTTCCCACTGACCAATCTCCATAACAGCCTGCCTGCATCCACCTATCACCATCCCACTTACTTTGCCCCAGCCCCACATGACCCCCCATTTATTTCCGAACTCCCTTCCCCCTCCCCAGTCCTGATGAAAGGTGTAAATCCAAAACATCGACTTCCCTACTCCTCTGATGCTGCCTGATCTTTTTACCAACTACCTGACTATCATCAGATACTGCATTAAAATTCTGCTTGTATTGCTTTTGTGATGATGGTTAAATAAACCACTTTAAATGGTTAATTTGTCCTTTTTTCTTTGAAGAAGTTGTAAGGTAGAGGTACTGGACTGACTATTTGGAGTCGACTTAAATAAATAACTTCTGAGGCCTTCAAGCTTTTGTTAAGTTGGAACAATGGAAGCAACCTGAATGCTGTGGCCCGCTCGCTCAAATCCAGATCCCTGGGTTTTGTTTTTTTCTCAGTAACATCAGAAGTTGTTTGGGGTTGAGGGAGGACACATCAGATGGATCTTGCAGTGAGGCATTATGAGTGGAGCTCAGAAATAGGAAGGATGAAATCACATTGTTGGGAGTTTTCTACAGACTTCTGAACAGCCCATGGGAGACAGAGGAGCAGATATGTAGTCAGATACTCGAAAGGTTGTGAAAAAAGCAGTGTAGTTGTGTTGGGTGACTTCAACTTTCCTCTTAATGGCTGGGACTCCCTTAGAGCCGGGGGCTTAGATGGAGAGCAATTTGTTTGATGTGTCCAGGAGGGCTTTTTGAGACAGTATGTTGGTAATCCAACCAGAGAGGAGACAGTATCCAAAACGGTATAGCTGTTTGAGAGGGGAGTATCCACAGGAGACTTCTGCATTACCTGCCTGTTTCTCCTGGTGGTCACCCATCTGTCTGCCTGGACCTGTGGTGTGACCACCTCCTTAAAGCTAGTGTTTATCACTCTGTCTGTCCCCTGCATGCAATGCAGTGTGTCCAAATGCATCTCCAACTGAACCACATAATCTGTGAGGAGCTGCAGCAAGTCACACTTCTTGCAGACGTAGTTGTCAGGTAACTAGACTGCTCACTGATTTCCCACATCTGACAGGAGGAGCATACCACTGCCCTAACTGCCATCTCCGCACTTATACACTTTAAAGAAAGATAAGAATGTTACCTTGCTTGTCCTCCTCGCAGTGCCTTTTTTTTTTGGTTAGAGGAGGTGGTGGGGGGTGCAGTTGGGGATACACTACACTAACGTAGAGTTTCAGGTTTAACCACTCCTTGACAACCGTTTCTCTGCAATATTTAGACCAGTTGTGGTGACTGCAATGCTGTCTTCAGAATTCCTCTCAGTGATGTCTCTAACGCCCTCTGAAAAATGTTTTGAGAGGTTCTGGTCTGGTCCATAACACTATATATTTACCAGAATGAGTCAAAGTTTTCCCATGATATCAAACATCTTCATGTGGGTTAATATTGAAAATTATTCATTAGTTCCATTGCTCCCTTGAGCTTTAATTTGGATTCAATAACCATACCAAATAAAATACACTTCTTGGCATTACAGCAATTGTTAAGCAAAGATGCAATCAGGGGAATGTTTTCCTGACTAGGCACAGTGTGTCTTTTCTTCATTCTTTATAATGACACACTGTAATGATCAAAACTCCATCAAAACCCATTATATGTCCGACTCCTCTTTAAAGACTTGGCTTACATAAACTGATTTTTATTAAGGTGATGCATTCTTTTAATCTTTGAGGTAGGTTGTCACTGGTGAATGTTGCACTTAGAGCTGAGGTTCTAACGCAATTTGAGATTAAAATTGTACATTTTGTTAAGTATTATTGTGCTGCAACTCAACTCTGAGTATTGTGTTGCATCTCATTCCTGCAGCTGCGCCTTCTTTTAATTATTCATGCTTTTTTCAAATTAGTGCAAAAATATTTTCTGCATCATCTTGAAACTGAACTTTAATGTGGTGTTGCCTGTCTGTACGCAACACAGAGACATTCAGCCTCAAAGATTTAGCTGAAAAGCTCCCTGGGCAAACAGTTATTCATTTCAATTTCCATCATCAGATGTCTTAACATGCCTTGGGTCGACAGGTACATTGTTTTAAAGTCTGCACATTAATTTGGAAAACTAGCAAGCAGTGTGAGGTTACCTTGAGAATTTAGTGAAAGACATTCTTTGTTCTGCCCCAAAAGTGAAACTTCCCCAGTTAAGGGTGTAAGGGTGGCATGGTGGCTCAGTGGTTAGCACTGCAGCCTCACAGCACCAGTGACATGGGTTCAATTCCAGCCTCGGGTGACTGTCTGTGTGGAGTTTGCATGTTCTCCCCGTGTCTGCGTGGGTTTCCTCCAGGTGCTCTGGTTTCCTCCCACAGTCCAAAGATGTGTAGGCTAGGTGGATTGGCCATGCTAAATTGCCCATAGTGTTCAGGGGTGTGTGGGTTATAAGGGGATGGGTCTGGGTGGGCTGTTCTAAGCATCAGTGTGGACTTGTTGGGCCAAAGGGCCTGTTTCCACACTGTAGGGATTCTAATTCTAAAGGAACTGTCCTCCACTGAGTATTGCAGCCTCAGCCTACATGCCTCACAAAAATGTACAGCGTAAATAAGGAGCATTGAAATGTTTTGAAGCATGTCAGGTTGTAGAGTGGTTTATAGATACATTTGTTTTTACATCTTTTTGTACTTTCTGCAATTTCTAATTGTGTACTTGAAATAGAATGTTTTTTGTAGATATTAACTCTATTTCAGTCATATTAAGCGGAATGTGCTATATGGGGGCAAATTGAAGATTATTGAAAATTCTTAACAATTCAAGTTGAAATGCTTTTGTAACTTTCTTTCTACAAATGTTGTGACCAGAGCATATATTTGGAGCTAAATAAGTATGGTGCTTGACAGATTTCAGGAGGACAAGAGCATTGAAATTGACAGACAAATGTAAGGCAGAGTACTGTAAAATGATTTGTTTCAGTCGAAAGAGTGAAGGGGTGCATTTAAAGTTACGGGTACGGGAACTGTTAAACCTGAAAGACGCAGTTTGTGCACAAATATTTGAAGTCGGCATACCAAGTTTACGGATGACACAAATATAGATGAGAATACATTTAGTAAGGATGATGCAAAGAGACTTAAGAGGGATTATAGACAGGTGAAGAGAGCGGACGAAAATTTGGCAGATAGAATATAATATGACAAAATGTTAGGTTATGCACTTTGGCTGGAAGAATAGCAGAGCTGAATACTATTTAGATGATTTAGGAAAAGAATTTTCGGTGGCTCAGTGGTTAGCACTGCTGCGTCACAGCACAAGGGACCTGGCTTCAATTCCACCCTCGGGTGACTGCCTGTGTGGAGTTTGCACATTCTCCCCATGTCTGCGTATGTTTCCTCCGGGTACTCTGGTTTCCTCCCACAGTCCAAAGATGTGCAGGTTAGGTGGATTGGCCCTGCTAAATTTCCCATAGTATTCAGGGATGTGTAGCTTAGCTGGGTTATAAGGTCTAGGTGGGATGCTCCAAGGGTTGATGTGGACTTGTTGGGCCGAAGGGTCTGTTTCCACACTGTAGGGATTCTGTTATATGTAATGCAGAAAGTAACAGAACAAAGTGATTGAATGAATCACAAAGCTCAATGGGTAATAAAGAAGACAAATGAAATGTTGGCCTCCATTTCAAAGGGAATATTATATAAAAATAGGGAGATTTTGCGAAAGTTATACTAGACACTATCAGATCAGCCATGATCTCATTGAATGGCAGAGCACACTTGATAGGCTAAATGGCCTACTTCTGCTCCTATGTTTTATGGTCTTATAGATAGAAACAACCATCATTGGAGGAGCCAATAAATTCTGTTTACCAGGATGACTTCTTTCTGAGTGGTTGCCCCACGATTGAATTTTCCCAGGCATTTTGAAGATTCATGGGACATTCATTTTCTGCCTTGTGTGTTTTGAGTGCTGCCTGACAGATATTGTCCAAGAAACTACCATCACCATCCCTGGATATATCCTGTCTCAATAGAAGGACAAACAATAGAAGAGAAGGTGGCAGCATAGTTGTATATAGTTAGGGGGAAATTGCCCTGGGAATCCTCACCATTAACTTCAAACCCATACAGCCTCATAGCGTCAAATCAAGCATGGGCAAGGAAACATCCTGCAGATTACCATGCACTGTCCTCCCTCAATAAGAATGATTACCGCATAGTCCTCATGGAGATGAAGTTTCATTTTCACATTGAGAATGCTATCTAACATTGTGTGGCTCTATCACTTTGTTGAGTGGGATAAACTTTGAATAGATCTAGCAGTTCAAGGCTAGGCATCTGTGAGATGATGAGGGCCAGCATGCTAATCATACTCCAGCAGAATCTATAACCTCATGGCCCGGCATCTCTCCCACTCAACCATTAACATCAAGCAAGGACATCAAGCCTGGGTCAATGGAGAGTGCAGAAGGATGTGATGGTAGGAAGCAGAGGGTGATGGTTGAAGGTTGTTTCTTGGACTGGAGGCCTGTGACTAGTGGTGTGCTACAAGGGTAGGGGCTGGGACCTTTGTTATTTGTTGTTTACATAAATGATCTGGATGTGAACGTACAAGGCATGATTAGTAAGTTTGTGGATGATACAAATTTAGGAGGCATCATTGATAGTGAGGAATGTTATCAAAAATTACAGAGGGATCTTGATCAGATGAGGAAGTGGGCTGAGGACTGGCAAATGCAATTCAATACAGATAAGTGTGACTTTGGAAAGTCAAACCAAGGTAGAACTTATACAGTAAATGGTAAAGTCCTGAGTAGTGTTGTGGAGCAGAGGGATCTCAGAGTACAAGTACATAGTTCATTGAAAGCTGCATCACAGGTGGACAGGGTGGTGAAGAAGGCAGTTAGCATGCTGCCCTTCATTGATCGAGGCATTGAGTATAGGAGTTGGGACATTATGTTACAGTTGTATAAGTCATTGGTGAAGCCACACCTGGAGTATTGTGTACAGTTTTGGTCACCCTATCATAGGAAAGATATAGTTAAACTGGAAAGTGTGCAAAGAAGATTTATGAGAATGTTGCCAGGACTAGTAGGCCTGACAGACATTGTCCAAGAAACCACCATCGCCATCTCTGGATAGATCCTGTCCCAATTGAAGGACAGACTGAGACAAGGTGGTAGCTTGAAGGACATTTTGGTCAGGATGGGACTTTATTCCTTGGAACATAGGAGAATGAGGGGTGACCTTATTTACGTGAATAAAAACATAAGGGGCATAGATAGTCTTTTTCCCAGGGATGGGAAATTGAAAACTAGAGGGCATAAGTTTAAGATGAGAGGGGAAAGATTTAAGAAGGACCTGAGGAACAACTTCTTCACACAGAGTGGTGCGTATGTGAAATGGGCTGCCAGAGAAAAGTGGTTGAAGCAGGTACAAGAGCAACATTTAAAAAAAACGTTTGGTTAGGTACGTGGATGGGAAGGGTTTATAGGGATTTGGACCAAATGCGGGCAATTGGAACTAGCTGAGTGGGCACCATGGTCAGTTTGGACCAAAGGTCCTGTTTCCATGCTCTATTACTCTATGACATGTCAGGAACGGCACCAGTCAAATCTTAAAATGAGGTGTCAGTCTACTAAGCAGGATTACTTGTGTGGTAGACAATTGTGGAGCCCAGCACATCACAAAATAATCTATCTCCATCACATGTTAAATTTTTTGGCTCTAATATACCCGATCCCTTTTTATTATTAATTCACGGGATGAGGGTGTTGTTGGCTTGACCAGCATTTATTGACCATCCCTAATTGCACAGAGGGCACTTAAGAGTGAGTCACATTGCTGTGGCTCTGGAGTCACATGTAGGCCAAACCAGGCAAGCTTGACATTTTCCTTCCCTAAAGGACATTTGTGAACCAGATGGGTTTTACTTGAGAATTGATAATGGGTTCATGGTCATCATTAGACTCTTAAATCCAGATGTTTGATATTAACAAATTCAAATTCCACTATCTGCCATGGTAGGATTCAAACCCAGATCCTCAGAACATTACCTGGGGACTCTGGATTAACAGTCCAGTGATAACACCACTCGGCCATGGTCTCCCACTTTCCAGGCCTCACCCATGTGAAACAGAGTATGCAAGTAATTGCACATGTGTGCTGGGATAAAGCCTTGGCTCAAATGCTGATCTATTAGTTCCTTTATTTCCCAACAAATTATTTCAGTGAAAGTAGCAGGGAGCTGTGAAACATAGGATCTGCTTCAGTGAGGTGAGGGTTTGGTTTACTGTCAGGACAGAATTAATATCAGGAAATATTTTGTTGCTGCATTATCAGTTTTAAAAAAAAAGTTTACTTGGTGAGTTTCCCATCGATTTTTGTGGAACCTCTGTGTTCAATTGGTTGCTGTGTTTCCTATAGTCTAAGAGTGATTGCACTTTGTTGGCTATTAAAATGCTTTAGATCCTGAGCTGGGGGCTAGCACACTTCCACATTATATATTCGTTCATGGGATGTAGCTGACCAGTATTTATTACCTGACCCTAGTTGCAATTGAGAAGGTGGTGGTGAGCTGCCTTCTTGAACCTCTTCAGTCTAGATGCTGTAGGTTGACCCGCAATGCTTTTAGTGAAGGAGTTCCAGGATTTTGACCCAGTGTCCCTGAAGGAACACTGATGTATTTCCAAGTATATTAAGGGTAGGTGATGGCCTAGTGGTATTATCACTAGACTATTCATTCAGAAACCCAACTGATGTTCTGGGGACCCAGGTTTGAATCCCACCACGGCAGGTGGTGGAATTGGAATTCAAAAAAAAGTCTGGAATTAAGAATCTACTGATCACCATGAAATCATTGCCGATTGTCGTAAAAACCCATCTGCTTCACTGATGTCCTTTAGGGGACAAAATCTGCCACCCTCACCTGGTCTGGCCTACACGTGTCTCCAGACCTACAGCAATGTGGTTGACTCTCAACTGCCCTCTGAAATGGCCTAGCAAGCCACTCAGATGTACCAATCGCTACAAAGACTCAAAAAAATGGAACTGGACAGATCACCTGGCATCGACCAAGGCACCAGAGAAGACAACGGCAGAAACAGTCCTGTTGACCATGCAAAGTCCAAAGTCCTCCTTACTAACATCTGGGGGTTAGTGCCAAAATTGGGAGAGCTGTCTCACAGACTAGTCAAGCAACAGCCTGACATAGTCATACTCACAGAATCATACCTTGCAGACAATGTCCCAGACACCACCGTCACCATCCCTGGATATGTCCTGTCTCACCGGCAGGACAGACCCAGAAAAGGGGGTGAAATACTGGTATACAGTCAGGAGGGAGTTGCTCTAGGGCCCCTCAGCATTGACTCCGGACTTCGTGAAGTCTCATGGCTTCAAGTTAAAAATGGGCAAGTAAACGTCCTGCTGATTAACACATACCATTCTCCCTCAGCTGATGAATCAGTATTCCTCAATGTTGAACAACACTTGGAGGAAGCACTGAGGATGGCAAGGGCACAAAATGAACTCTGGGTGGGGGACTTCAACGTGGCTCGGCAGCAGTACTACGGATTGAGCTGGTCGGGTGGGGGGAGAGTGTGGGAGTGTGCGTGTGTGGAAGAGAGAGACAGAGTGTGTGTGTGTGTGTATGTATGTAGGAGAGTGTGTGTGTTGGGGGGAGAGTGTGTGTGTGTGTGTGTGTGTGTGTGTGTG
>JAHRHZ010000231.1:495667-560563 GCA_024137785.1 Ginglymostoma cirratum
GTGGGAGAGATTATGTGTGTGTGAGAGAGAGATTGTGTGTGTGTATGAGAGAGAGATTGTGTGTGTATGTGTGTCTGAGAGAGAGTGTGTGTGTGTGAGAGAGAGTGTGTGTGTGAGACAGAGAGAGATTGTGTGTGTGTGCGTGTGCATGTGTGGGAGATTTTGTGTGTGTGTGTGTGAGTGTGTGTGTGTGAGAGAGAGTGTGTGTGTGTGAGAGAGTGTGTGTGTGTGTGAGAGATTCTGTTTGTGTGTGAGAGAGAGTGTGTGTGTATGTGAGAGAGATTGTGTGTGTGTGTGAGAGTGTGTGTGCGCGTGTGTGAGAGAGATCGTGTGTGTGCGTGTGTGAGAGAGATTGGGTCCGTGTGGGGGTGTGCGTGTGTGTAAGAGATTGGGGGCGTGTGGGGGCGTGCGGGTGTGTGAGAGATTGGGGGCGTGTGGGGGCATGCGTGTGTGTGAGAGATTGGGGGCGTGTGGGGCGTGCAGGTGTGTGAGAGATTGGGGGCGTGCGGGTGGGCGAGAGATTGGGGACGTGTGGGGGCATGTGGGAGATTGGGGGCGTGCGGGGGCGTGCGGGAGATTGGGGGCTTGCGGGGGTGTGTGGGAGATTGGGGGCGTGCAGGGGCTTGCGTGAGATTGGGGGCGTGTGGTGGCCTGCGGGAGATTGGGGGCGTGCGGGGGTATGCGGCAGATTGGGGGTGTGCGGGGGCGTGCGGCAGATTGGGGGTGTGCGGGGGCGTGTGGGAGATTGGGGGCATGCGAGAGATTGGGGGCGTGCGAGAGATTGGGTGCGTGTGGGCGTGTGCGTGTGTGTGAGAGATTGGGGGCGTGTGGGGGCGTGCGGGTGTGTGAGAGATTGGGGGCATGTGGGGGCGTGCGGGTGTGTGAGAGATTGGGGGCGTGTGGGGGCATGTGGGTGTGTGAGAGATTGGGGGCATGCGGGTGGGCGAGAGATTGGGAGCGTGCGGGTGGGCGAGAGATTGGGGGCGTGCGGGGGCGTGCGGGAGATTGGGGGCGTGCAGGGGCATACGGGAGATTGGGGGCATGCGGGGGTGTGCGGGAGATTCCTGCACTTTTCTTAGATTTATTGTACACTGAAAATCACATCGATTATGTCTTCTGTTGGGCGGAAGCTGCGTTGAGACTCAGGGAGGAGCTCTTTACCAACTGGGAGGAGCTGCTGAGGAGGATTCTCACAATGACCTTTCCTATGCAAGACAGTAGGGAAATCCTTCTGTAATTTTCAAAGACCGAACTGTCTCCTTTTTTGAATATGGTAATAATTACAGCATCTTTGAGATTTCCCAGTATGCTCTCTTCCATCCAGAATTGGGTGAAGATGTTGTGGACTTGTGTCTCAGGTGCCTCTGTTTTAGCACTTATTCGAGTACACAGTGCCCTTGACACCATCCTGCATTACACTACCCAATGCAATTTCAGCACACCCCCACCTGCTGTGAGTTATAAACAAACATCCAACAGCAGGTTGAGGGAAGGGCATGATTGGCAACTAGATGTCCCAGGATATCGATGCTTCAGGCGAGATAGAAAGGGAAGTAAAAGGGGTCGAGGAGTTGCATTACTGGTCAAGACGATATTACAGCTGTACTGAAGGAGGGCACTATGGAGGACTCGAGCAGTGAGGCAATATGGGTAGAGCTCAGAAATAGGAAGGGTGCAGTAACAATGTTGGGGCTGTACTACAGGCCTCCGAACAGCGAGCGTGAGATAGAGGTACAAATACGTAAACAGATTATGGAAAGGCGTAGGAGCAACAGGGTGGTGGTGATGGGAGATTTTAATTTTCCCAACATTGGCTGGGATTCACTTAGTGTTAGGGGTCAAGATGGAGCAGAATTCGTAAGGCGCATCCAGGAGGGTTTTCTAGAGCAATATGTATGTAGTCCAACTTGGGAAGGGGCCATACTGGACCTGGTGTTGGGGAATGAGCCCGGCCAGGTGGTTGAAATTACAGTAGGGGACTACTTTGGAAATAGTGACCACAATTCTGTAAGTTTTACAACACTCATGGACAAAGATGAGAGTGGTCCTAAAGGAAGAGTTCTAAACTGGGGGAAGGCCAACTATACCAAAATTCGGCAGGGTCTGGGGAATATAGATTGGGAGAAACTGTTTGAAGGTAAATCCACATTTGATATGTGGGAGGCTTTTAAAGAGAGGTTGATTAGCATGCAGGAGAGACATGTTCCTGTGAAAGTGAGGGATAGAAATGGCAAGATTAGGGAACCATGGATGACAGGTGAAATTGTGAGACTAGCTAAGAGGAAAAAGGAAGCATACATAAGGTCTAGGCAACTGAAGACAGACGAAGCTTTGGAAGAATATCGGGAATGTAGGGCGAATCTGAAACAAGGAATTAAGAGGGCTAAAAGGGGACATGAGATATCTTTAGCAAACATGGTTAAGGAAAATACCAAAGCCTTTTATTCATATATAAAGAGCAAGAGGGTAACTAGAGAAAGGATTGGCCCACTTAAGGACAAAGAAGGAAAGTTATGTGTTGAGTCAGAGAAAATGGGTGACATTCTTAACGAGTACTTTGCATCGGTATTCACCAAGGAGAGGGACATGACGGATGTTGAGGTTAGGGATAGATGTTTGATTACTCTAGGTCAAGTCGGCATAAGGAGGGAGGAAGTATTGGGTATCCTAAAAGGCATTAAGGTGGACAAGTCCCCAGGTCCTGATGGGATCTATCCCAGGTTATTGAGGGAAGCGAGAGAGGAAATAGACTGGGCCTTAACAGATATCCTTGCAGCATCCTTAAACACGGGTGAGGTCCCGGAGGACTGGAGAATTGCTAATGTTGTCTCCTTGTTTAAGAAGGGTAGTAGGAATAATCCAGGTAATTATCGACCGGTGAGCCGGTAGGGAAGCTGCTGGAGAAGATACTGAGGGATAGGATCTATTCCCATTTGGAAGAAAATGGGCTTATCAGTGATAGACAACATGGTTTTGTGCAGGGAAGGTCATGTCTTACCAACTTAATAGAATTCTTTGAGGACGTGACAAAGTTGATTGATGAGGGAAAGGCTGTAGATATCATATACATGGACTTCAGTAAGGCGTTTGATAAGGTTCCCCATGGTAGGCTGATGGAGAAAGTGAAGTTGCATGGGGTCCAGGGTGTGCTAGCTAGATGGATAAAAAACTGGCTAGGCAACAGGAGACAGAGAGTAGTTGTGGAAGGGGGTTTCTCAAATTGGAGACCTGTGACCAGTAGTGTTCCACAGGGAACCGTGCTGGGACCACTGTTGTTTGTGATATACGTAAATGATTTGGAGGAAGCTATAGGTGGTCTGATTAGCAAGTTTGCAGATGACACAAAGATTGGTGGAGTAGCAGATAGTGAAGGGGACTGTCAGAGATTACAACAGAATTTCGATAGATTGGAGAGTTGGGCAGATAAATGGCAGATGGAGTTCAATCCGGGCAAATGTAAGGTGATGCATTTTGGAAGATCTAATTCAAGAGCAAACTATACAGTAAATGGAAAAGTCCTGTGGAAAATTGATGTACAGAGAGATCTGGGTGTTCAGGTCCATTGTTCCCTGAAGGTGGCAACGCAGGTCAATAGAGTGGTCAAGAAAGCATACGGCATGCTTTCCTTCATCGTACGGAGTATTGAGTACAAGAGTTGGCAGATCATGTTACAGTTGTATAAGACTTTGGTTCGGCCGTGTTTCGAGTACTGCGTACAGTTCTGCTCGCCACATTACCAAAAGGATGTGGATGCTTTGGAGAGGGTGCAGAGGAGGTTCACCAGGATGTTGCCTGGTAT
Organism: Ginglymostoma cirratum; assembly: GCA_024137785.1. Classification (NCBI taxonomy): domain Eukaryota; kingdom Metazoa; phylum Chordata; class Chondrichthyes; order Orectolobiformes; family Ginglymostomatidae; genus Ginglymostoma; species Ginglymostoma cirratum. The sequence continues at coordinate 499,467 of JAHRHZ010000231.1, forward strand.
GGCGGGCACTAGCTATGAAGAAAGGTTGAGTAGACGAGGATTATTTTCATTAGAAAGACGGAGATTGAGGGGTGACCCGATTGAGGTCTACAAAATCATGAGGGGTATAGACAAGGTGGATAGCAGGAAGCTTTTTCCCAGAGTGGGGTCTCAATATCTAGGGGTCATGAGTTCAAAGTGAGAGGAGGAAAGTTTACGGGAGATATGCGTGGAATGTTCTTTACGCAGAGGGTGGTGGGTGCCTGGAACACGTTGCCAGCAGAGGTGGTAGACGCAGGCACGTTAGTGTCTTTTAAGATGTATCTGGACAGGTACATGGATGGACAGGGAGCAAAGGGATACAGACCCTTAGAAAATAGATGACAGGTTTAGACAGAGGATCTCGATCGCGCAGGCTTGGAGGGCCAAAGGGCCTGTTCCTGTGCTGTAATTTTCTTTGTTCTTTGTTCATAGCACAGATGGAATGTTCTCTCTCTCTTTCTCGCTCAGACACACACACACACACACAAAACCTTATCCCCACCCCCACCATGGGGAGAACCAGCTATATCAATAATCCTACTGTCTCAACTGTGTGCATGTACATGATCTGATCCTGAAATTGGGATCTTTCTCACACCTCTTCCACTATTTTGTTTGCTCATGAACCATTTGATACCTCTTCCGTACCAACTCCATGCCTTCCTTCATAGGGTATGACCCTCAATGGGCTGAATAGCTTATTTCTGTTCCTATAACTTATGGTTCAGGGCAGGGAGAATAAACTGCCAGCACAAATAACATCTTAAAGGTGGATGTTCCATCAAAGGACTCATAACGTAACAAGATTACATAGTGTGGAGCTGGAGGAACACAGCAGGCCAGGCAGCATCAGAGGAGCAGGAAAGCTGATGTTTTGAGTTGGGACACTTCTTCAGAAATGGGGGAGGGGGAAGGGAGCTCTGAAATAAATAGAGAGTAGGGGTAGGGCTGGGTAAGGTAGGTGGGATGGTGATAGGTCAGTGCAAGTAGGCAGTGGTGGGGATTGGCCATTGAGGTGGCAGAGAAGGCGGACAGGTCAAGGAGGTGGGGATGAGAGGGAGGGTTGGTCATGGGATGAGGCTGTGGAATGGGGAGATTTTGAAGCTAGTAAAGTTCACATTGAGACCATTGAGTTGTAGGCTCCCAAGGTGGAATATGAGGTGCTGCTCCTCCAGTTTCTGGGTGGCGTCATTGCGACACTGGAGGAGGCCCAGGATGGACATGTTGTCCAGGGAGTGGAAGGGGGAGTTGAAGTGGTTCATGACTGGAAGGTGTTCTCGTTTGTCGCAAACCGAGTACAGGTCATCATAGAATCTCTACAGTGTGGAAACAGGCCCTTCAGCCCAACAAGTCTACACCAACACTGGTAGCATCCCACCCAGACCCATCCTCGATAACCCATCTAATCTACACATGCCTGAACACTACGGGCAATTTAGCATGGCCAATCCACCTAGCCTGCATATCTTTGGACTGTGGGAGGAAACCCACACAGACACGGAAAGAATGTGCAAACCTCCACACAGTTGCCCAAGGGTGGAATCGAACCTGGGTTCCTGGCGCTGTGAAGCAGCAGTGCTAACCACTGAGCGACCATGCCATCCCGTGCTCTACAAAGCAGTCTCTGAGCCTCTGCTTGGTCTCACCGATGTAGAGGACGCCACATCAGGAGAGCAGGTGCAATAGACCACATTAGCGGATGTGCAGGTGAACACTTGTCTGATGTGGAAGGTTTTTTTGGGTCCTTGGATGGAGGTGAGAGGGGAGGTGTTGGGGCAGGTGTACCACTTCTTGCAGCTGCAAAACATTACGTAACAAGCCTGACTCATAATGACATTAAGGCTACCTTATCGAAGACAAAATGTATTGTTCTCACATGGTTTCTGAATTCTGAGTGATTGATAGTGATTTATTCTATCCTATCAGCCAGACACAGAACATTTTGAAGGTGCTTCTTATTCCAAATTTCAGTAAGTTATCTATCACACTAGTGTCAGAGAAGGAGGTCATTTTGTCCATTGTGCCTGCACTGGCTCATTAAATATTAGCAGGGCATTTCTGGTGGCGGGTATCTAAGTCATCCTGGTCCACTTCCTATGTTCTCAATGAATAGTTGTGGAGAGCAGAGTGGCTTTAAGTCATATCAGCCATGATCTATTGAGTGGCGTGTGGTCTGGTGGGGCTGAATGGCCCACTGCTGCTTGTAATTCACGTGTAAACCCATCAGGAATCTTTAAATAGAGAAAAGAATCATCCCTTTAAATATATTAACCTAGCCCCTGACCATTTCCAAGCAACCCATATTTTAAGAATCAACTATTTGATTTCTCACATTTTGTGCATGTGAGCTCCCTGTTGATTGGAGATTTGCTTACAGTACTGTTTCTGCAGCCTCTCTGCTCAGCCACACAATGAGATTGAAGATTATCTTGTTTCATTTAAGTATTTATTGCTGTGCATAATAACACACAAACTGTCTAGACCAGAACCTTTACAATCCGCAATGATTATAACCTCTCTTTGGGATTCGGTCCTGCTCAAGGTCCGTAGAATATAATTAAACGCTTATTGTGAAACTATGAAAATCCTTACAGGGAAGCTGTGCTCTTGAGATGTTCAGCTGTCTTCTATTCGCTGAAAGAGAGCCTGGGTCCTGGAGAGCTCAGACTATGCATTTCACTCCTCCTCCTCCTGACTCCTTATTCTTTCTGACTGCTGTTATTCTGAGAGGAGGAGGCATGCTCTGTACCTTGGCTGGATTTGACTGTTTTCTAACAGTATGAATTATTTGCCTCAGCATTATGAAATAGAACATTGTCTACCTACATCATTTTAAGAGGCAGAAACTTAATTAATAGGTAAGAAAATAGATTCAATCCAGATGCAAACTGTTCTTTCTTTTAATTGTTCACAGATCTGTTTGTTGCCAGCATTTATTGACCATCCCTAGTTGCCCTCGAGAAGGTGGTGGTGAGCTGCCTTCTTGAAATGCTGAAGTTCATTTGTTGTAAGTTGACCCACAATACTGTTAAGAAGGGAATTCCAGAATTTTGACTTAGCAATAGTGAAGAAATGATGGCACGCTGGCTCAGTGGTTAGCACTGCTGCCTCGCAGCCAGGGACCCAGGTTCAATTCCACCATCGGGTGACTGTCTGAATGGAGTTTGCACGTTCTCCCTGTGTCTGCGTGGGTTTCCTCCGGGTACTCCAGTTTCTTCCCACAGTCCAAAGATGTGCAGGTTAGGCAGATTGGCCATGCTAAATTGCCTGTAGTGCTCAGGAATCTGTAGCTTAGGTGGGTTATAAGGGGATGGATCTGGGCGGGATGCTTCAAGGGTTGATGTGGACTTGTTGGGCCGAAGTGTGATTTCCACGTCACAGTGAGTCGCTTGAAGGTGAACTTACAGGTGATGGTGTTTTTGTGTATCTGTGGCTATTGTCCTCCGAAATGGAAGTGGTTTGGAAGGTGATGTTTGAAGAGACTTGGTGAATTTCTGCACTGAGTCCTTTTTCTTCAAAGCATACACTATACTCTTTAGGGGGGAGCCCCCAATGGAAATGTGGTGGAAGCAGCTTCAACTGAGGCATTCTTGAGGGCACTGGATGGTTATTTGGATAAAAATAGTGAGCAGGAATATGGGAAAAAAGCACAATGGTTGTTTTCTTGTGTGACCTCGCACTAAAGAAAATTGGTGTTAAAAGTTGGGTTATAGGGAAATCGCTATAGAAAATTAGCAGAAAGTTCGCGTTATTCAAACTGTGTCCACTCTTCATCAATCGTGTTACAGCTAATTCTCGTTAACAAAACATGCATTATGGCAGAACTACCTGACACAAGGTCTAGGTGCAGGCATAATGGGCTGAACAGCTTCCTTCTACACTGTTACAAATCTGTGATTATATAACCAAGAAGACCTGGAGTTTCTCCAGCATTTTCTGTCCTTGTGTAATAACAGAGCTACAGCTGACATGGCTGGTCAGGAGGCAGGGTGGAGGAGTTGGAAGAGGGGAGACAGAATTGGGGCTGATTGAAGTGTCACACTGGATGCCTGAGAAATGGTTATGCCACCTAATGTCTTTTGCCATCTCTTTTCCAAAGCAATATTTTTTATAAACTTTACCTTATGCAGGGACATGTTTATTGCTTTCCTAAGGTCATCCCATCTTTCAGGCACACAAGATTGGTCCAAACTGGCACAAGAAATTTACAAAAATATTAGTGACTCTTCCCTAGGTCTAATTATTCTGCTGGGGTGTTGAGTGGAGTGACGCCATCATCTCAGCAGTAACAAACCTTGTCTCATACTTGTGTCATGCCCAGTGAAGAGTTGTCCAATTCCGAACTTCAGACTGAAATGAAAGTTTCCAGGACTATGTTTAGAGCCATGACTAGGGAGAGGAAGCTGTTTAAGATGTTAGTTAGGACACAGCTGCAGTACTATGTACAGTTCTTGGTCACAACAGTAAAGGAAAGATGAGATTACACTGGAGATGATGCACAGGAGATTCACCAGGACGTTGCCAAGGATGGAGCAATTCAGCTATGAAGAGAGACTAGATAAATGGGAGTTGTTTTCCTTACATCACAGAAAGCTAAGGAGGAATCTGACTGAGAGTTAACAAAGTTATGAAGGGCCTAAACAGGGGAGACCGGGAGAAATAATGCCATCAGAACAGTTCTGATGAAAGGTTACATAGAACATAGAACAGTGCAGCACAGTACAGGCCCTTTGGCCCATGATGTTGTGCCGAACTTTTACCCTAAACCTAAGGTCTATTTAATCTCCACCCCTACCTTATACTATCATCCATATACCTATCTAATTGCGGCTTAAATGCCTCTGATGAGGCCGAGTCCACTACCCTCTCCGGCAATGCATTCCACGTCCCTACCACTCTCTGAGTAAAGAACCTACCTCTGATGTCTCCCCTATATCTACCTCCACTCACTTTAAAACTATGTCCCCTCATAATAGCTACCTCCACCCTAGGAAAAAGTCTCTGGCTGACCATTCTATCTATACTCTGATCATTTTGTTACTGGACCTAAAACTCTACTTTCTTTCCACGGGTGCTGCTATATCTGCTGAGTTTCTCCAGCAATTTCGGTTTTTATTTCAGAAGGGGGAAAATGTTTACCCTTAGTGGAGGCATCAATAACCATGGAACATTATGTTAAGGAAAGGAGCAGAAGGTTTAGAGGGGATTTGAAGGAATGTTTTTCACCCAGAGGGTTGAATGAATCTGGAACTCATTGCCTGAAAAGATGTTAGAGGCAGAAAACCTCAAGACATTTAGGAACTATTAAGATGGAACCCCCTAGCTGAATTGCTGGGAAATGGGATTAGAATAAATGATTGGATCTGCCTAGAGATAAAATTTCACTTCACACCTGCCACTGTTTGTGGTTTACTCCAAACTCAAGGTCAATGAACGTCCATACTTCATTTCTTCAGGGTTGCAACTGAACAGAGAAGAACAACAGAAAGCCAATTAATCACAAGTAGGTGTAAATGGCTATCATCAGTCTCCATCATATAGTTATAGCTTTTATGGTTGAAGCATTCTGGGTGTACAGTAGGGATTGATCATGTTGACTTGTGACTTTCGCAAAGCAAAGTACGGGATGTGTTGAATAATTCAATAACCATTATGAAGTCACTTTCTGCTCTTATTTCTGGATAATTTTAAAAGTTTAATATAATTTCAAAAATTAACAGAGAAATATTTGATATTTTGAGAAGCCAAGAAACAGAATGATTGGAAGACAAGAGTTACCCTGCAACACTGGATAGGAAGACAGGACAATAAGGTGTAAGATTTGTAAAATGACAAAAATGTTCCAGATGTACAATTTTTAATACATTATAAATTGTGGAAATATATTCTTTCAGATAATCATTTATAAGTTTGAGCTGCATGAAATTTCAATATATAAATCTTTGGGTGTATAGTAAAGCCTTACAGAGGTGTAGTGAAAGAAGTCAGCCGAGATATCAGAAGGTGTGTTTCTTAATGGGAACAGTGTGAGTTTTCCTTATCACTTGAAAGTTCTCTTCTAATTTCTTTTTCCTCTTTTCCAGTTCTTCAATCTTGGAAATGATTTTAGATATATCTTCAGGAACATTGGGACGAAGGTCATTCTCCGAACTTGAATCTAAATAATCTGTACATGGATGGTCCTGCTGAAAAGTAAGCAAAATACATCTTATTTACTTGCGAATAAATCATTAAAAATGCTTGGAAGTTGAATTATTTTTGCTCATAATGATAATTTTTTTTCTAATTCTGTATTTTCCCTCTGACACATGTCTACATATGCAATGAAGCTCAGAGAATATTTACTAGACTACCAGTTCTGAAGAAGGGTCACTGGACCTGAAACACTAATTCTGGTTTCTCTCCTAAGATGCTGTCAGACCTGCTGTGTTTTTCCAGCAATTTTGGTTTTTGTTTCCGATTTCCAGCATCCACCGTTCTTTTGGTTTTTTAATACGTGGAATGGGTGTGGTGTTATGAGGAAAGTTTAGATAGGTTAGGCCTGTAATTGCTGAAGTTTGGATGAATGATAAGCAACTTGATTGAAACATAGAAGATTCTGAAGAGTCTTGAAAGGCTAAAAATGGAGGGCATATTTTCTCTTATTGGAGAATCGCAAACTGGGGTCACTATCTAAAAATAAGGGGTTGCCTATATAAAACAGAAATAAAATTTTCTCTTAAGGAGTAACGAGTCTTTGGAACTCTATTTCTGAAAAGATGGTGGAAGCAGAGATCTTAAATATTTTTATAACAGATATGGACAGGTTTGTAGTAAGCAAGTGGGTGAAAGGTTATTGGGGGTAGATGGGATATGGAGTAATCAGATCCGCAGTGATTGTGTTGAGTGGCACAGCAGGTTCAAGGGGCTAATTGGCTTCTAGTGCTGTGAAATCTCCAACTCAATTTAGCTACAATGACAATTCTGTGGTTTCACTCAGCTGCAAACACTGCTTCAATCCAGATGGCATTGAGAATTGGTCATTTGTGTTGTGCCAAACCTCAGTTAGTGGCACATCAAGGTCTTGTTCACACCCACACCCCCACCCCAGAGATCTGAAAACATCCAATTCAATTTGTTGACTCTCCATGGATTAACCGGTCTGGTCCTGAATCACAGACAGCACTGTTTGTGACGTTATTGCACCAAACCTCTCTCAAACAAGTTCTGTCATGACTGAACTAGTTAAAGCCATAGTCTTAACATTGGGCTGCTCTCTCATTAGGGAGTGACAACTGGCAAGTGTCATCGTGCCTGAGGTGAGGGGAGAAGATAAGAATGAAAGTCCTTTATGGTAACCTCAGCTGGTGTGGAATTGAAACCATGCTGTTAGCATCACTCACCAGCTGTACAGCCAACTGAGTTAACTGACCTCCCACCTTGATTGAATTAACAAGATCAGCCTGTTCTGTTTATCGCCCTTTCTTGTCATATTGTAATTGCTCACCAACCATGTAAATTTTTTGCTTCAGTTCTACATCCTCAAAACAACCACAAATCACATCCATGATTATTTAAACAGTTTTCTTACAAGTTTAATAAACTAACTGGAATCACGCAGATCAATTATGTCACCTCCACTTAGTGCAAAGGTCGATGAGCCCTGGCAGAACTTTAATTAGTATTTTTTAGTTTCAAAAATACACTTTATTCGTAAAATATCTTTATACATACATAATCACAAACATAGTTCAGTTCTCAGCTTAGATGTTCAGTGAAAAAAATCTGAGAATGGAGATGTGCTTTTCACTTTAGAGCTTTTTATTAAAGATCACATCTTTGTAATAAACAAAAATAGGTTAACATTTTTTTTCAAAACGCATTTCAAATGATGAGATGAGGATATTTGTTTATGATTTGATTTGTCTTGATCCTTTCTTCCAAAAGACCACGGCACCATTTATCATCTGATACTCCCCCTGTTCTCCCCTTGAATAAACATCTTTCCATCATTTTGCCATTATCTCTCTTCACATCCTCTCCAAGCTCATTTTGTCTATGCCTGCCTCCTGCATCCTCAATTGTATTACCACAAACTTGTTGATTGCCCAGTTTCCTGGCCCCTATGTTGTTCACACAATCACAGAATGAAACAATATGGAACAGCCCATTTGGCCTATTGAGTCTGAACCACCAAAAATATATTCTTACTTACACTTGTTCCACTTAGCCGCACCAGGCACATAACCTAGTTATGACACTTCAAGTGCTCATCCAAGTAGTTTTTAAAGTTTGTGAGGTTTCCTTCCTCAATTTCCCTCTCAAGCAGTGCATTCCAGACCCCCACCATCCTCTGAGTGAAAAAAGTTTTTCCTCAAAACCCCTCTAAAACTCCTGCTTTTCACTTTAAAATTATGCATTCTTGTCACTGACCCTTCAGCTAAGGGGAACTGCTGCTTTATATTTCACTCTGTCCTTCTCCTCAAACTCTTACATTTCTATCAGGTTGCCCATCAACTGTTTCTATTCCAAAGAAACAGCCAGTCCTTATCCAGACTCTCTTCAAAGCTGAAATGCTCTATCTCAGGCAATATCCTGGTGAATCTCCTTTCACTCCTTCTAGTGCAAGCAATCACATCCTTCCTCTAGTATAGTGACCAGAACTGCATCCAGCTGTGGCCTAAATAAAATTTCTGTACAGCTCCAACATGATCTCTCTGCTCTTATAATCAATTTCTCAAATGATAAAAGCAATCATCTCATATGCCTTTTGAACAATCCCATCAACCTGTCCTAGTGAATAGAGTAGAATTAGAACTAGAATTAGGATTAAAATTAGCCTTTGTTGTCACATATACTCAGAGTGAAATGTTTGAACATCGCCACTTACAGTGCCACTTAGGTACAAAGGTACCTCGGTACAACTTCTTTAGTTACAAGATCTTAGAAAACAGAGAAATAGAATGTCAAGCATTGCAGAAATAAAAGTCCAGAGCAACAATATTCCAACCCAGACCACGCTAGCCCCTAGCCTCTAGTTCACACCAGGCCATGGCTCTAGACCTCACCAGACATCACCTTGAGGATCATGAGGCTAGGAGATTGCTTCAGACTGCCACATCGATCTGAGGACACCATGTTGGGCTGAGAAGATACCATGTCGGGCCAAGAGGACACCATGGTACACCAAGACTGCCCTGGGAAGCCACTATAATAGGCGGGAAGGCTGCTACACCAGGCTGTTAGGTTGCCACACCATGCTGGGTGGTCGTTGCACCAGGCTTGGATGTCACCATGCCACTCTGGGAGGCTGTGTCAGGAGACCGCAGCACCATGCCAGGAAGCCCATTTGCTAGGCTGGAAGGCTGCTATGGGAGGTCGCTGGGACAGGCTTGGACGTCGCCACAGGAAGCTGCTCCATCAGGCCAGGTGGCCAATGTGCCACGCCACACCGTGAGGCCACTGTGTCAGGCTGCTAGGTGACCATGCTGGGAAGCCGCTATGGGAAATGGCTGTGCCAGGGCAGGAGGTCGCCACAGCACACCAGGTGGTTGTTGCACAAGGCCAGGAGTTCGCCACGCCACTCCAGGAAGTTGCTATACGAGGCCGCTGTGCCATGCCAGGACAGACTGGGAGGTTGCTACGGGAGGCCGCTGCGCCAGGCCAGGATGTTGCCACACCATGCCATGAGGCCATTGTGGGATGGTGCAGCACCAGAGCAGGAGTCATCACTGGAGGTTGGGAGTCATTGCCGGAATCATTAGAGGCTGGCAAAGAAGAGGAGAATAAAATCACAGAGAGGAAAAAAAAGAGAAGAAAAGAAGAAGAACAACATCTGCCACCATCTTGGACTTTTTTAAACAGTTCAACTTAGAAACCAAGGCAATTCAGCCCTTTGAGCTTGTTCCGCCTTTGAATATGGCTTTGATCATGGCTGATCCTTTAATCTCAATACCATGTTCCCTCTTTCTCCCAATAAGTCTTGATGCCTGCAAAACCTAAAAAAAAAATCCATCTCTTTCTTGAAAATGACTTGGTCTCTACAACTTTCTTTGAAGGAATCCACAGGTTCACTACTCTTTAAGTGCAGAAATGTTTCCTTATCTTAGTCTCAAACACCTACACTGTGTTCCCTGGTTCCAGACTCCCAACTACGGGAAATGTTCTCCCTGCACCAAGTTAGTAAGTTTGCAGATGATACAAAATTAGGAGGTATTGTTGATTGCGAGGAGTGTTATCAAAAATTACAGAGGGATCTTGATCAGATGGGGAAGTGGGTTGAGGATTGGCAAATGCAATTCAATACAGATAAGTATGAGGTGTTGCACTTTGGAAAGTCAAACCAAGGTAAGACTTATATAATAAATGGTAACATCCTGAGGAGTGTTATGGAACAGAGGGACCCAGGAGCACAAGTGCATTGAAAGCAGCGTCACAGGTAGAGAGAGTGGTGAAGAAGTCATTTATCATACTGGCCTTTATCAGGCGAGGCAATGAGTATAGGAATTGGAACATTAAGTTACAGTTGTATAAGTCGTTGGTAAGGCCGCGCTTGGAGTATTATGTACAGTTTTGGTCACCCCTATTATAGGAAAGACACTGTTAAACTGGAGGGTATGCAAAGAAGATTTACGAGGATGTTGCCAGGACTAGTAGACCTGTGTTATAGGGAGATGTTTGACAGGATAGGACTTCATTCCTTGGAACATAGGATAATGAGGGGTGATCCTACTGAGGTGTATAAAATCATGAAAGGTATGGATAGGATGAATATGCATACAGTCTTTTTCCCAAGGATGGGGAATTGAAAACTAGAGGGCATAGGATTAAAGTGAGAGGGGAAAAGATTTAAAAAAGACCTGAGGAGCAACTTCTTCACACAGAGTGTTGCGTATATGGAATAGACTGCCAGAGGAAGTGATTGAGAGAGGTACAATAGAACATTTTAAAATATTTGGAAAGGCACATGGATGGGAAGGGGTTAGAGGGATATGCAGGCAATTGGAATTAGCTGAGTGGGCACCATGGTCAGCATGGACCAGTTTGGGCCAAAGGACCTGTTTCTGTGCTGTATTACTCCATGACTCCATGACTCTAAGTCTGAGCAGTCCTCTTGGAATTTTGTATGTTTCAATAAGATCTCCACTCATCTATATAAACTCTAGCGCATACAGGTTCAGTCCAACCAATCTCTCCTCATAGTGACATCTTGAGTGAGTTTAATCAGAGTAAACTCTTCCTATTGGTTCTTCTCAACCTGTCAGCAGCCTATCAGGGGTGATAGATTTAAGACTGATGTCAGAGGCAGGTTCTTTACTCAGAGAGTGGTAAGAGCATGGAATGCCCTGCCTGCCAATGTAGTTAACTCAGCCACATTAGGGGCATTTAAACAGTCCTTGGATAAGCATATGGATGATGATGGGATAGTGTAGGGGGATGGGCTTAGATTAGTTCACAGGTCAGTGCAACATCGAGGGCTGAAGGGCCTGTTCTGCGCTGTATTGTTCTATGTTCTATGACACTGTTTCCTCCTCCAAAGTGTCTGCATTATATTCCAGTTGGATGGGGCAACTCTCACCTCCTTCCATTCTTTTTCATCTCCTTGTAGCCAGAGACTCACTTGCAATTTATTCAACTTTTAACTCCCTCATTGTTACTCCTGGTGTCCCCCAGGATCTATTATTGTACCCCATGTATTTGCCATTTATATGCTGCACCTTAACAATGTCATCTGAAAACACAGTGTTAGCTTTCACACTTACTTACTCTAGCTTACTACTACCTCTCTCAACTCCTCCAGTAAATTATCAGAGTGCATATCCAACATCCAGTGCTTGATATATATTGGGAAGACTAAAGCAAATTCTGTTTGGTGACTGCTCCAAACTCTATTCTCAAACCATGGACTCCACTTCTCTTGGGAACAGTCTAAAAGTAAACCAAGCTGTTAGCCTCCTTAAAAACATCTGATGTTTTTAAGGAGGCACAAGTAGACCATTCAGCCCACCGAGACTGCACTGCCATTTGATTGGATCATGACTTATCTGCAAATCCTCATCTCTACTTTCTTGCTTTTTCCCTGAAACCCTCAATTCCCTTACAGCTTAAAAAGCTGTCAATCTCAGTCAAATAACCCTACAAAGGCTGTATTCCATCACCAATACATCCTTTTTTTTTTGAAAAAGACATGCATAGTACATGACAATGAATGAGCTAGCTCCTATAGCAAACAGAACCTTGGCCCTCCTGCTTATATCTATTAGCCAGGACTTCAATTGGACCAAGTTAACAGCTCCCAATCAGAGAACTTTACATAATGTGGTCCACCTGGCTGAACTCGTTTCAATCACTACATTCAATTTTGAATCTATTTTGCTTAAGGAACAGAGTATAAAAGTAGGGAAGCATTGTTGCAATTTTAAAATGTGAGATCATGTCTGGAATATTGTGTACAGTATTAGACCTCAATTAGAGAGGATTCTGGGCATAGTTCAGAGAAGGTTGATCATAGAGATGAGCGGTTTGTCCTATGAAGAGAGAAGGGACAGTTTAGGCCTATATTTGCTGGAGTTTAGAATGACCAGAGATCTAATTGATGTATATAAGATACTAATGTAGATTGACAAATGTTGAGGTAGAGTTGATGTTTTCACCTTATGGGGCAATCTAGAATAACAAGTCATAGCTTTAGGCTAAAGGGTGGCAGATTCACAAAAGAGATGAGGAGGAATTATTTTTCTCAAAGGGTTATGAATCTGTGGAATTTACTACTCCAATGTGCGGTGGATGCTGGAACATCGAGTAAATTTAAGGAGAGGGTAGACAGATCTTATTTGGTAATGGGCTAGAGGGTTATGCAAAGTGGGTAGGAAAATGGAGTTGAGGCCGAGATGCGATCAGCCCTGATCGTATTGAATGGTGGAGCAGGCTCGATGGGGTGGAGTGCCTGCTATAGCTCTTAGTCCTCATGTTCTTATGTGCCTTTGTTAACTCAACCCTTGACTCAACAGTCCAAAGATGTGCAGGTTAGGTGGATTGGGTATATTAAATTGCCCCATGGTTTACAGGCTAACTATGGTAAATGTGAGGTGGGATGTCTTTTGAGGTTCGGGACAGATTCAATGGGTTAAGTTGCCTCGAACTGCTCTGTACATATTCTATGATTCTACATAAAAACCGAAAGAACTGGGGATGCTGTAAATCAGGATTAAAAACCAAATTGCTGGAGAGGTTCTGAGATAACAAGATGTAGAGCTGGATGAACACAGCAGGCTAAGCTGCATTTAGAGGAGCAGGAAGGCTGACATTTTGGGCCTAGACCCTTCTTCAGAAATGGTGGAGGGGAAGGGGGTTCTGAAATAAATAGGGAGAGAGGGGGAGGTGGATAGAAGATAGGTGGAGTGGAGAGGAGACAGACAGGTCAAAGAGGTGAGGAAGGAGCCAGTAAAGGTGAGTGTTAGTGGGGAGTTAGGGAGGAGATAGGTCAGTCCAGGGAGGGCAGACAGGTCAAGGGGGCGGGATGAGGTTAGTAGGTAGGAGATGGGGGTGGGGCTTGAGGTGGGAGGAGGGGATAGATGGGAGGAAGGACAGGTTAGGGAGGTGGGGACGAGCTAGGCTGGTTTTGGGATGGTAGAGGGAGGGGAGATTTTGAAGCTGGTGAAATCCACATTGATACCATTGGGCTGCAGGGTTCCCAAGCGGAATATGAGTTGCTATTCCTGAAACCTTTGGGTGGCATCATTGTGGCACTGCAGGAGGCTCCAGATGGACATGTCGTCTGAGGAATGGGAGGGGGAGTTGAAATGGTTCGCGACTGGGAGGTGCAGTTGTTAAGTGTGAACCAAGCGTAGGTGTTCTGCAAAGCAGTCCCCAAGCCTCTGCTTTGTTTCCCCGATGAAGAGCAGGCCACAACGGGAACAGCGGATGCAGTATACCACATTAGCAGATGTGCAGGTGAACATCTGCTTGATGTGGAAAGTCTTCTTGGGGCCTGGGATGGGGGTGAGGGCGGAGGCGTAGGGGTGAGAGGGGAGGCATAGGGGCAGGTGTAGCACTTCCCTCGGTTGCAGGGAAAAGTGCCGGATGTGGTGGGGCTGGAGGGGAGTGTGGAGCGGACAAGGGAGTCACGGAGGGAGTGGTCTCTCCGGAAAGCAGATAAGGGTGGGGAGGGAAAAATGTCTTTGGTGGTGGGGTCCGATTGCAGATGGTGGAAGTGTTGGACGATGATGTGTTGGATCCGGAGTTTGGTCTGGTGGTACATGAGGACGAGGGGGATTCTGTTTTGGTTGTTATTGTGGGGAGGGGGTGTGAGGTATGAGTTGCGGGAAATGCTGGAGACACGGTCGAGGGCGTTCTCGAACATTGGGGGGGGAAGTTGCGGTCCTTGAAAAATGAGGACATTTGAGATATACGGGAGTACACTCCCCCTGCAACTCTCTCGTAATCTCTTCGGCCTTGAAACTGCTCAACCACGTTCTGAAGCAAACCAGGTACTACAGACCCATCACCTTTCTTAGTATCTGCCTACGGAACCAGATCATCCCCAATGGACTACAGTCCACATTCAGGCCTTCCCAATTTGGCCCTGACCGTGACAATGTCTACATTCAGAACATTGAGATCCTTCAGAAGCGTTTCTCCCTGCGACTCCTGAAACACATACTCGCAGCGATGCGCCAGCATCTCCTGGCACTGCAGTCAAGCCTACTCCAGCTCAGAGCCTCCCTCTCCCAGACCTGCAAAGGACCTCTCCTGTTTTTTATTCTTCGTAGGATCCACAACCTGAACTCACAATTCTACTCAGCTTTATTGGACACTAAAAACCGTAAGTACAGTAAACTTACTGTTGCCTACCATCCAAAACAGGCTTCCTCCACCTCCCAAATCCCCAACCCTACCCAGGACCTTCCCCACAATGTCCCCACTGCCTTCGGCCATGTGGCTGCTGTCGGAGCACCCATGGATGACATCACATCCTCCGCCACCAGGTATGCCACTTCCGGGACAGTGAACGCCATTGACACCGCTGCTGATGCCACCACCTCCATTTCTGAGGCCAACACAGACACTGAGAACACACCTACCGTCACTGTTGCTGCCGCCGCCTACACCCCTCTGCCCACCGCCGATGCCGCTCCGCCGATTCCGACACAACTCTGCCCACCAACGCCGACGCAACTCCTCCCACAGCCGACACCGCACGGCCCACTGCCAATGCCAACGCAACTCCGCCCACAGCCGACGCCGCATGGCCCACCACCGACGTCACTCCGCCCATCGCCTCCACACCAGCAGCTCCAGAGGAGACAGTAGCATCCAGCCCTACCGAGTCTTCACCATCCCCCCAGACCACCCCCTCACTGAGGACCAATGGTCAGTCGTCAGTAAAGGGCTCACTTTTGTCCCCCTCCACCCACACCTCAACAATACCGCTCACACTTGGACGTTGAACAATTTTGCCGCCGCCTCTGCCTCAACGCTTACTACTTCAACCGTGAGCCTAACCCTCCCTCTACTGACCCCTTCTCCCACCTCCAACACACCCCCTCCTCCTGAACACCACCCCAAAGTCTCCTATCCTCCCTCGACCTCTTCATCTCCAACTGCTGTCATGACATCAATCGCCTCAACCTCTCCCCCGCAGAATGTGCAGCCCTCCTCTCCCTCCGCTCCAATCCCAACCTCACCATAAAACCCGCGGACAAGGGAGGCGCAGTTGTAGTATGGCACACTGACCTCTACATTGCCGAGGCCAGGCGCCAACTCTTTGACACCTCTTCCTACTGCCCCCTTGATCATGACCCCACGTCCGACCACCAAACCATCATCTCCCAAACCATCCACAACCTCATCACCTCAGGTGACCTCCCACCCATAGGCTCCAACCTCATTGTTCCCCAAACCCACACCGCCCGCTTCTATCTCCTTCCTAAAATCCACAAACCTGACTGCCCTGGTCGACCCATTGTCTCTGCCTGCTGCTGCCCCACTGAACTTATCTCCACCTATCTTGACTCCATTTTCTCCCCCTCGGTCCAGGAACTCCTTACCTACGTCCGTGACACCACTCATGCCCTCCACCTCCTCCAGAACTTCCAATTCCCCGGTCCCCAACACCTCATCTTTTCCATGGACTTCCAGTCCCTATATACCTGCATTCTCCATACAGATGATCTAAAGGCCCTCTGCTTCTTCCTGTCCCACAGGCCCGACCAGTCCCCCTCCACTGACACCCTCATCCGCTTAGCCGAACTCGTCCTCACCCTCAACAACTTCTCTTTCAATTCCTCCCACTTCCTACAGACAAAGGAGGTGGCCACGGGTACCCACATGGGCCCAAGCTATGCCTGCCTCTTTGTAGGTTATGTGGAACAATCCCTCATCCATAGCTACACTGGCCCTAAACCCGACCTCTTCCTCTGTTACATTGATGCCTGTATCGGCACCTCCTCGTACTCCCACGAGGAGCTCAAACAGTTCATCCACTTCACCAACACCTTCCATCCCAACCTTAAGTTCAACTGGATCATCTCTAATACCTCTCTCTCCTTCCTGGACATCTGTTTCCATCTCTGGCAACCACCTAGAAACCGATATCCATTTCAAGCCCACTGACTCCCACAGCTACCTGGAATACACCTCCTCCCACCCACGTTCCGGCAAAAATGCCATCCCCTATTCCCAATTCCTTCGCCTCCGCCGCCTCTGCTGCCAGGATGAGGCATTCTACTCCCGTACATCTCAGATGTCCTCGTTTTTCAAGGACCGCAACCTCCCCCCCTCAGTGGTCGAGAACGCCCTCGACCATGATTCCCTCATTTCCCGCAACTCATCCCTCACACCCCCTCCCCGCAATAACAATCAAAACAGTACCACCCCACGAACCTCCAGATCCAACACATCATCCTCCAACACTTCTGCCATCTGCAATCGGACCCCACCACCAAAGACATTTTTCCCTCCCCACCCTTGTCTGCTTTCTGGAGGGACCACTCTCTCCGTGACTCCCTTGTCCGCTCCACACTAGCCTCTAGCCCCACCACACCCGGCACTTTTCCTTGCAGACACAGGAAGTGCTACACCTGCCCCGACACTTCCACCCTCACCCCCATCCCAGGCCCCAAGAAGATTTTCCACATCAAGCAGATGTTCACCTGCACATCTGCCAATGTGGTATACTGCATCCGCTGTTCTGTTGTGGCCTCCACTACATCGGGGAAACAAAGCGGAGGCTTGGGGACCGCTTTGCAGAACACCTACGCTTGGTTCACACTAAACAGCTGCACCTCCCAGTCGCGAACCATTTCAACTCCCTCTCCCATTCCTCAGACGACATGTCCATCTGGAGCCTCCTGCAGTGCCACAACGATGCCACCTGAAGGTTTCAGGAACAGCATCTCATATTCCGCTTGGGAACCCTGCAGCCCAATGGTATCATTGTGGACTTCACCAGCTTCAAAATGTCCCCTCCCCCTACCGCATGCCAAAACCAGCCCAGCTCGTCCCCACCTCCCTAACCTGTCCTTCCTCCCATCTATCCCCTCCTCCCACCTCAAGCCCCACCCCCATCTACTACCACCTACTAACCTCATCCCGCCCCCTTGACCTGTCTGTCCTCCCTGGACTGACCTATCTCCTCCCACTCACCTTTACTGGCTCCATCTCCGCCTCTTTGACCTGTCTGTCTCCTCTCCACCTATCTTCTCTTCTATCCATCTTCTATCTGCCTCCCCCTCTCTCCCTATTTATTTCAGAACCCCCTTCCCCTCCCCCATTTCTGAAGAAGGTCTAGGCCCGAAACATCAGTCGGCCTGCTGTGTTCATCCAGCTCTACATCTTGTTATCTCAGAACCTCTCCAGCATCTGCAGTTCCTATTGTATCTGCTGGAGAAGTTCAGCAGGTCTGGCAGTATCTGTGAAGGAAAAAACAGTGTTAATGTTTTGGGTCTGATTTCAGTCACCAGACCCGAAATGTTAACTGTTTTTTCCTTCACAGATACTGCCAGACCTGCTGAACCTCTCCAGAAATTTTGTTTTTGTTCTATGATTCTGTGATTGACTATTCCAACAGCAGCCCATGAGTCATCCCATGTTTTATCTTCCAGAAGACTGGGACCACCCAAAACTCTCCTGCCCACATCTTAACTTACATCAAGCTTCAGCTGCTCGGCTGAAGTTGGAGGAAGAAAGGGTTAGCTCCTAAGCATTGGGGAGTTTGCAAAAGTCGTGGGAGAAGTCCAAGGTGGTGGGAGTTGTTTAAATACCAGAGCTTCTATAAACAAAACCCTAGCTTCTCACTGGCTTTTTGTGCAGCAACACGCAGGCCCCAACTTACTGTCCTTTCACACCCACCCTTTGAAAGAGTTATCAGGATCCTGAGAGGCTTCCCAGGTATTAATATGTTTATGGCAACTATTGATGCTTCAAAGCATATGACCCCCAAGATCTCATCTTGTCACCACCCATCGTATCCCATTATTGGGGACGACCAACCTTGTTATCTTAAAGTGAGGTGCTTAGGTAGATGAGAATTAGCAGGGAAAGATCCAAGGGGATACCAGAGATAATAGGATGTGAATTTCAGAAACCATTAGGGTGGCACGGTGGCTCAGTGGTTAGCACTGCTGCCTCCATGCCCCTATCACTCTCTGAGTAAAGAACCTACCTCTGACATCTCCCCTATATCTACCTCCACTCACTTTAAAACTATGCCCCCTTGTAATAGCTACCTCCACCCCAGGAAAAAGTCTCTGGCTATCCACTCTATCTATACCACTGATCATTTTGTACACCTCTATCAAGTCACCACTCATACTTTGTCGTTCTAAAGAGAAAAGCCCTAGCTCTGTCAACATTTCCTCGTAACACCTTCCCTCCATTCCAGGCAACATCCTGGTAAATCTCCTCTGCACCTTTTCCAACGCTTCCACATCTTTCTTGTAATGAGGCGACCAGAACTGGACACAATACTCCAGATGTGGCTGAACCAGGTTTTTGTACAACTGGAGCATAACTTCACGGCTCTTGAACTCAATCCCTCTATTAATGAAAGCTAACACACCATACGCCTTCTTAACAACTCTATCCACCTGTGTGGCAGCTTTCAGGGAAATGTGGACACGAACCCCAAGATCCCTCTGCTCTTCCACACTGCCAAGAATCTTTCCGTTAACCCTGTGTTCTGCTTTCAAATTTGTCCTTCCAAAATGAATCACCTCACACTTTTCAGGATTAACCTCCATCTGCTCAGCTCTGCATCCTATCAATGTCCCTTTGTAACCTAGAACAACCCTCCGCACTATCCACAACTTGACCCACCTTCATATCGTCTGCGAACTTACCAACCAACCTTCCGCTCTTACATCCAAATCATTTGCAAAAATCACAAACAGAAGAGGACCCAGAAAAGATCCTTCTGGTACACTACTCATAACCGAGGACCATGTTGAATATCTTCCATCCACTCCCACTCTTTGTCTTCCAAGGGTCAGCCAATTCTGAATCCAATATGCCACATTTCCCCCTACCCCATGCCTCCTTACTTTCTGCATGAACCTACAATGGGGAACCTTATCAAACGCCTTACTTAAATCCATGTATACCACATCTACTGCTCTACTTTCATCCACGTGTCTGGTCACCTCTTCAAAGAACTCAGTAAGGTTTGTGAGGCATGATCTACCCCTCACAAATCCATGCTGACTATCATGAATCAAACTGTGCCTTTCCAAGTGATCATAAATCCTATCTCACAGAGCCCTTTCCAATAATTTGCCTACCATCTGCCACTTCTGTGTCCAGATCTGCAATCTACCTATATTCTGTTGTAACATTTGACAATCCTCCTCACTATCTGCAACTCCATCAATTTTGGTGTCCTCTGCAAACTTACGAATCAGCCCACTTATATTTTCCTCCAGATCACTTATATATATTGAAGCCAACAACGGTTCCAGCAGTGATCCCTGCAGAGGAGCATTTCGAGTTACTGATCTCCTTTCTGGAAAGTACCCTTCCACTGCCATGACCTAGCCAGTTTTGTATCCAGTGTAGCCAGCACACCCGGGATTCCATGTGACTCTACATTCTGTACAAGCCTGGTACAGAGTACCTTATGAAATGCCACACTTAAGTCCATGTAGGCACCATCCACTGCCCTTCCCTCATCAATCATTCTTCTCACTCTCAAACTCAATCAAATTGGTGAGACATGGCTTCCTAATATGAATAAATCCTATCTTTCATTACCTTTTCTGACAACTTCCCCAGCAATGACATCAGGCTCACAGGCTTGTAATTCCCTGGATTATCTCTGTTTCCCTTCTTAAAGTAACAAGATAAGCCATTCGCCAGTTAGCTGGAATTTTGTCTGAGGCCAAAAAGGAAAGATCTGTTAAGGCCCCAACTATTTCTTCCCTTGCCTCCCACAGTATCCTGGGATAAATCCTACCTGGTCCTGGGGACTTATCCACCGTAATGTGTTGTAAGATACCCAACACTTCCTCCTCCGTCATATTGACCTGTCTGAGAGTATTCACGCACCTTTCCCTAACCTCAACATCCCTCATATCTCTCTCTGAATACCAGTGTAAAGTAATCACCAAGGACCTCAGCCATTTCCTCTGCCACCCTCCTTTATCCTTAAATAGCCTACCCTTTCCTTGGCTACCCTCTTGCTCCTAACATATATATATAAATTCCTTGGGATTCTTCCCAACCCCTAAGGAACTAATGAAGTCCCAGTCAATATGAAGGAAATTAAAATCACCCAACACAACTACCCTGTTATTTTCACATCTTTCCAGAAATATCACAACATATGAACAAAGAACAAAGAACAAAGAAAATTACAGCACAGGAACAGGCCCTTCAGCCCTCCAAGCCTGCGCCGATCCAGATCCTCTATCTAAACCTTTTGCCTATTTTCCAAGGATCTGTATCCCTCTGCTCCCTGCCCATATCGTGCCCGCCTCTACCACCTCCGCTGGCAACGCATTCCAGGCACCCACCACCCTCTGCGTAAAGAACTTTCCACGCATATCTCCCTTAAACTTTTCCCCTCTCACCTTGAAATCATGACCCCTAGTAACTGAGTCCCCCACTCTGGGGAAAAAGCTTCTTGCCATCCACCCTGTCAGTACCTCTTATGATTTTGTAGGCCTCAATCAGACCTCAACCTCCATCTTTCTAATGTAAATAATCCTAATCTACTCAATCTCTCTTCATAGCTAGTGCCCTCCATACCAGGCAACATCCTGGTAAACTTCCTCTGCACCCTGTCCAAAGCATCCACATCCTTTTGGTAATGTGGCGACCAGAACTGTACGCAGTATTCCAAATGTGATCGAACCAAAGTCCTATACAACTGTAACATGACCTGCCAACTCTTGTACTTAATACCCCGTCCGATGAAGGAAAGCATGCCGTATGCCGCCTTGATCACTCTATCGACCTGCGTTGCCACCTTCAGGGTACAATGGACCTGAACGCCCAGATCTCTGTGTACCCAGATATCTCTTCCTCTATCTTCTGCTGGCAACTGGGAGGTCTGTAGTACAATCCCAACATTGTGATTGCACCCTTCCTATACCCATAATGCCTCCCTTCAGTGTGTCCTCCCTTAACAAAGCTGTGATATGCTCCCTAACCAGTAGTGAAGCTCCCCAACCTCTTTTGCTTCCTCCTCTGTCTCGTCTAAACATCCTGGAACGTTAAGTTGCCAACCTGTCCCTCTTTCCACCATGTCTCTGTGATAGCAACAGCATCATAATTGCATGCATCAATCCAGGCTCTAATTTCATCTGGCTTACCTGTTATACTTCTTGCATTGAAGCAAATACAGTCCAAGCCTCCAGTTCCGCTACGCTCAGCAACCTCTCCCTGACTGCTCTTCCTCCTAGCTAATTTGCTTTGGGCACAAGCTCTTTCCCAGTCTCTATACTTACTGACCTGCTGCTCCAGTTCCTACCCTCTGTCATATTAATTTAAATCTTCCAGAGTCCCATGATAGACCCTCCCTGCCAGGATATTGGTGCCCCTCCAGTTTAGGTGCAAACCATCCTTCTTGTTTATGTCCGATCCTCCCTGGAATAACATCCCAATGATCCACATATCTGAAGCCCTCCTCCCTATACCAGCTCATTAGCCACATGCTTAATTGCACGCTATCTCTGCTCCTAGCCTCAGTAGCATATGGGAGTAATCCTGAGCTTACTCTCCTGGAGGTCATGTTTTTAGTTTACTATCTAACTTCCTGAAGTGTCATTGTAGGACCAGTTCACTCTTTCTACCTACGTCATTTGTGCCAATACAGACTTCTGTCTATTTACCCTTTCAGGATGCCCTGTACCTGCTCAGAGACATCCATGACACCAGGGAGGCATCATACTATCCTGCAGTCTCTTTCGGAACCAAGAAGCACCTATCTGTGCACCTGACTATTGAATCTCCAATTGCTCTACTATGCTTTGTCCCTTCCCTCTGTAAAGTTAATGCTAAATTCTATCCAGTCTATGTCACAATAAATCTGACTCACTGCAAAATAGATTTCTGTGCAATAATTATCCCTGGGAACCACACTTACCCTGCGCAAGTGAATAGTCCACCTTCTCTTGAGAAGCATTAAAGACAAAGCTGTCAACATCAATCCCAAAACTTGGAGTAGGAAGCTTTGGTTTGTGACCCATTCCTGGATCTGTGTGCTGTCAGTATTTTCAAAGCAGATTGTACGAAATGGGTATGGTAGACACCACTGAGCCAATTCAGGCTGCGTCACAGCCAGATCCTCTGGGAACACTTCCATTCCCACTCTGAACCAGGCTGGGCGGGAAAATGCCTCTGAACTGCCAACATTGGTCAAGAAGGTCAAAATAAAAGACAGACCGAACCCAAACAGAAACTGCATTTTGCAGCTAGCCAGTCAAACAAGAGAGTCAGTCTCTAACACAGGAACATTCCGTTGTCAGGCAGCCCATGTGGCATCATAGACAAGGAACATTCTCTCAGCTTCTTTGTTTTTTTGTGATGCCACAGACACATCACAATCACTGAATGCATCCATTTAACATCAAAGATACTGAACAGAAACAGGCCATTTGGCCCACCTGCTCTGTCCTGCTGTTTATATATCATATGAGCCTCTTCAAACCTCACCTGCTTCAATCTTGTCAATCTACTTCTGTCCTGCTCACTTTATAACTTTTCTTTACATTCTATCTTAGTGAGTTGCTCGTCTATTGCTATATTATAAAAATTCCATGGGTGAAAAAGTTTTGCGTACAATCAGAGAGTTATACAGCAGTATTTTGCATTAGGAGGCCATTAGGCCCATCAGATTCATCAATACTTAAATACAAGTGATAATAAATTTCTATCTATCTACCTACCTAACTCCTCAATCATGGAGAAAGCTGTACCAGATTGAGTTTGGTGCATTGGTTAATGCCTCACAGTAAACAATTCTCCATCATGATGCAATTGCATTACAAACAAAATGGGCACTATAATAATTTTATGATTCTGTGAGTCCTATATCAGGATGAAGGTGACATACTTGAGTCCAAACGAAATATTTTGAATTTTGGGGAGTGGAGAGCTGTCAGTAGTTGACTGGGTAAACAGATGGAATTAAGCCTTTGAAAATGTTTAAATAAATATGAACATAAGAGTAGGAGTAGGCCATTGAGACCTTTGAATCTGCTCCAGCATTCAGTAAGATTTTTCTTTATTCACTCATAGAATGTGGTGTCGCTGGCTGCGCCAGCATTTATTGCCCATCCCTTAAAATGGTAGTGGCAAGCTGCCTTCTTCAATTGCTACGCTTCATGTACTGGAGGTATATTCATAATGCCATTAACGAGGAAGTTCCAGGATTTTGCTTGGCAGCCAGAAACAAATCAGTTATCTCAAAGCTATCCAATATGCTTGATATAAACATTAAACTATTTCCTAACTGATAGGATAAATAATTGATGTGTGACCTCTGGTGCTAATGCAGTCCAGGAAATTATATACAGGAACAAAAACAAAGTTGCTGGAAAGGAACTTTGAGGAAGGGTCACTGGACCTGAAACGTTAACTCTGTTTTTCCCTTCACAGATGCTGGCAGACCTGCTGAGCTTTTCCAGCAACTTTGTTTTTGTTCCTGATTTACAGCATCCACAGTTCTTTCAGTTTTTAAAGGGAAATTATATAGTTTTATCATTAGAATTAAATTTATAGATAAATAATGCAATAAATATAATTATTAATTGTAGGAAGGAATTTGTTGCTTTACAAAAAATATTGAGATATTTATTGAAATTTAAAAAGATGAGATGATTAAATGTGCTGAATAACCTTGATTATTAATGGAGTCAGTAAATTAATAGGTTATGGGGAGGTAATGGATGAACAAAGTAAGAAGATTTGCCTTAATTTAACGTACATGGGTTTGTGGCTGTCACTGAATTGTATTTATACAACATTTTGCTGCTCTTGACAGTTGAACTAATGACATTATGGCTAGGCTATTAATCCAGAAACAAAGCTAATATGTTCTGGAAACCTGGATTTGAATCCTGCCATGGCACAAGGTGGAACTTGGATTACATTTCTTAAAATGTCTGTAATTAAGAATCTACTGGTAACCATGAAATCATTGTAAATTGCTGTACCAAACCCATCTGTTCACTACTGTCCTTCAGGGAAGGAAATCTGCCATCCTCACATGGCTTGCCCTATATGTGACTCCAGACACCAAGCAATGTGGTTGACTCTCAGTTGCCCTCTGAAATGGATTAGCAAGCCATTCAGTTAAACCAATCGCTACAAAATCTCAAAGAAATGAAGGCGGACGGATCACCTAGGCATTGACCTAGGCACCGGAAAATACAATGGCAGAAACAGCCCTATCAACCCTGCAAAGTATTCCTTACTAACATCTGGGGGCTAATGCCAAAATTGGGAGAGCTGTCTCACAGACTAGTCAAGCAACAGCCTGACACAGGCATACTCATGCAATCTTACCTTACAGACAATGTCCCAGATACCACAATCATTATCCATGCTGTCCCACCGGTAGGACAGACCCAGCAGAGATGGTGACACAGTCAGGACGGAGTTGCCCTGGCAGTCCTCAACATTGACTCTGGATCCCATGAAGTCTTGTGGTTTCAGGTTAAACATTGCCAAGGAAATCTACTGCTGATAACCTTATACTGTCCTCCCACAGCCGATGAATGGGTACTCCTCCACATTGAACAACACTTAGAGGAAGCACTGAGGATGGCAAGGGTACAAAATGTACTCTGAGTGGAGGATTTCAATGTCCACTACTACTGATCGAGCTGGTTGGACACTAAAGGGCATATCTGTTAGACTGGGTCTGTGGCGGGTCTGGTGAGGGAACTAACGAGGGAAAAACATACTTGCCTTCATCCTTAACAATCTACAGCTGCAGATGTATCTGTCCATGACATTGTAAGTAAGAGTTACCACCGCACAGTCCTTGAGGAGACAAAGTCCTGCCTTCACACTGAAAACACACTCTATTCTGTTGTGTGGAACTATTACCGTGCTCAATGGGACAGACTTCAAACAGATCTAGCTACTCAACGCTCATTTTGGGTCATTTGGTGAATGTAAGATTTTGGTGTTCCAAAGTGCTTAAAATACTTAAATAAGTGTTTCAGTCATTCCAGCATTCATTTTGAGTCATTTGGTGAATGAGAGATTTTGATGTTCCAAAGCGCTAATCTGAAACTAGAAGGAAGCCTTCAGTGATTTTGTGACTATCATGTTCCACAGTGTTTAGAGCACTGAAATAAGGGTTTTTATCAATCTAGCCTGAAGCTTGAGTCATTTGGTGAATGTAAGATTTTGGTGTTCCAAAGTGCTTAAAAATTTAAATAAGACATTTTGTGTTTCCAGCATGAATTTTGAGTCATTTGGTGAATGAGAGGTTTTGATGATCCAAAGCGCTAATCTGAATGAAGTTAGCATTTTATTGAAACTAGCAGGAAGCCTTCAGTGATTTGGTGTTTGTCATGTTCCAAAGTGCTTAGAGTACTGAAGTAAGCGCGTTTATCAATCCAGCATGACTTTTGAGTCATTTGGTGAATGTGAGATTTTCTTCGTTCAAAGTTCTTATCTCAATGAAATAAGCGTTTTAGTGAATAAAGCATCATGGATTGACTCATTTGGTGAATATGAGATTTTCGTGTTGCAAAGTGCTCATCCCGTTGAAATAAGCATTTTAGTGGATTTTGCAGCAAACTTTCCAACGTTTATTGAATGAGAGATTTCAATGTTCCAAAGTGTGTATCTCACTGATTGAAGAGTTTTAGTGAAGGGAGCAACATGCTTTGAGTCATTTGGTGAATGTGAGATTTTGATGTTTCAAAGAGCTTATGATGTTTAAATAAGTGTTTCAGTAATTCCAGCATACATTTACAGTCATTTGTTGAATGTGAGCATTTCATGATCCTCAGCGCTTATCTCACTGAAATAAACGTGGTTAATAACACAAGCATTCAATTTTGTGTGATGTGGAAAACTTAAAATTTTGATGTTCGAAACTGTTTACCTCGCTGAAATAAACGGTCTAATTTAACCAAAATTAAATTTTATGTTATTCTGTGAATGTGAGATTTTCACGTTCCAAAGTGCTTTTCTCGCGGATTGAAACGAGCAAATACAACCAGCGTTAAATATTGTGTTATAAGGTCAAGCTAAATTGTCATGTTCCAAAGTTCTTACATCACTGATGTGTAAGCGTTTCAGTTAAACGAGTTTGAGTCATTTGTTGAATGTGAGATTTTGATGTTCCAAAGTGCTTATCAAACTGAAATACAAGTGTTAGTTAAAATAGCAACATTCTTTGAGTCATTTAGTGAACAAGAGACTTTGATATTCCAACGTGCTTATCAAACTTAAATAAGCGATTTGGTTAAACCAACATCGTGCGTTGAGTCATTTCTTGAATGTGAGATTTTGGTGTTCCAAAGTGCTTAACATATTTAAATAAGTGTTTCAGTCATTCCAGCATTCATTTTGAGTCATTTGGTGAATGAGAGATTTTGATGTTCCAAAGTGCTAATCTGAAACTAGAAGGAAGCCTTCAGTGATTTTGTGTTTATCATGTTCCAAAGTGCTTAGAGCACTGAAGTAAGCGCGTTTATCAATTCAGCATGACTTTTGAGTCATTTGGTGAATGAGAGGTTTTGATGATCCAAAGCGCTAATCTGAATGAAGTTAGCATTTTATTGAAACTAGCAGGAAGCCTTCAGTGATTTGGTGTTTGTCATGTTCCAAAGTGCTTAGAGTACTGAAGTAAGCGCGTTTATCAATTCAGCATGACTTTTGAGTCATTTGGTGAATGTGAGATTTTCTTCGTTCAAAGTTCTTATCTCAATGAAATAAGCGTTTTAGTGAATAAAGCATCATGGATTGACTCATTTGGTGAATAAGAGATTTTCGTGTTGCAAAGTGCTAATCCCGTTGAAATAAGCATTTTAGAGGATTTTGCAGCAAGCTTTCCAACGTTTATTGAATGAGAGATTTCAATGTTCCAAAGTGCTAATCTCACTGAAGTAAACATTTCAGTTTAACTTGCAACATGCTTTGAGTCATTTGGTGAATGAGAGATTTTGATGTTCCAAAGTGCTAATCTCACTGAAGTAAACATTTCAGTTTAACTTGCAACATGCTTTGAGTCATTTGGTGAATGTGAGATTTTGATGTTTCAAAGAGCTTATGATGTTTAAAAAAGTGTTTCAGTCATTCAGGCATACATTTACAGTCATTTGTTGAATGTGAGCATTTCTTGATCCTCAGCGCTTATCTCACTGAAATAAACGTGGTTAATAACACAAGCATTCAATTTTGTGTTATGTGGAAAAGTTAAAATTTTGATGTTCGAAACTGTTTACCTCGCTGAAATAAAAGGTCTAATTTAACCAAAATTAAATTTTATGTTATTTTGTGAATGTGAGATTTTCACGTTCCAAAGTGCTTTTCTCGCGGATTTAAACGAGCTAATACAACCAGCGTTAAATATTGTGTTATAAGGTCAAGCTAAATTGTCATGTTCCAAAGTTCTTACATCACTGATGTAAGCGATTCAGTTAAACGAGCTTGAGTCATTTGTTGAATGTGACATTTTGATGTTCCAAAGTGCTTAAAATATTTAAATAAGTGTTTCAGTCATTCCAGCATGCCTCGGTTTGGGCCGTCAACAGCAGCAGAAGTATATTCCAGCACAATCTGCAACCTCATGGCCTGGCATATCTCCCACTCAACCATTACCATTTTGGGATCATGTTTCAACTCGATTAAGATCAGCGAGTGGCAAAAATAGCCTCTTTATTGAGCATCCACAGTAGCACAGTTCGAGGCAGCGATAGAATCCAAAGTACAGTTTTACACTCCTTTATTCATTAACCGGATGTGTGCATCGCTGGCCAGGCAGCATTTATTTCCCACCATAATTGTCCAGAGGGCAGTTCAGTGTCAACCACATAGCTGTGGGTCTGGAGTCATATGTTAGGCCAGATTGTGTAAGGATGGCAGTTTCCTTCCTGAAAAGGCATCAGTGAACCAGATGGGTTTTTCCAACAATCGACAATGGATTCATGGTCATCATTAGCCTCTTAATTCCAGGCATTTTATTGAATTCAAATGTCACTGTCTGCCAAGGCGAGATTTGGACCCAGGTCCCCAGAATGTTATCTGAGACTCTGGATTAACAGCCCAGCGACAATACCACTAGGCCATCACCTCCTCCTAGACAGTTTTTACATACATTAAAATCAATATGGTGTCACATAGTTGTATCTACTGTACACAAATGTTTGCATGACAGCTGTCCTTGGGAAGCAGGAGATGGTATAAGCACTTGTTAAATACTGGTGTTACTCTTGATGGGATTAGAATGTCTGTCCAGTCTGATCTTGCATAATTAATAGGTGTTAGTCCTTTTGCCTTTAAAGTTAGTCATTTTAGTAAAAATACTAGACCTATATGATCTATATAAGTGAGAAACTATACGTATATTAGTCAGTCGGAGATAGCAAGAACTGCAGATGCTGGAGTCAGAGTCAATACAGTGTGGAGCTGGAGGATCACAGCAGGTCAGGCAGCATCAGAAGTGCAGGAAAGTCAACATTTCGAGTTTACAACTTTCATCAGGAATGGGGAAGAGGAAGGGAGCTAGGAAATAAATAGAAGGAAGGGGGTCAGCAGCGGAAGCAGCGTTTTCAGTGGCTTCGGCAGCAGAAGCAGCGTTTTCAGTGGTGGCGGAAGCGTCATTGTCAGCAGCAGTGGAGTTGGAAGCAACGTTGTCGACAGCGGAAGTGTTGTTGTCAGCGTTGGTGGAAGTGACATTGACGGTGGCATCAGGGGGAGCGGCCGAGGTGACCCATGTGGTTACTGGCACCGGGTGAATTAAGGATGAGTTCATGGATACGGTTGGAATCTAAGATAGTGGAGAAGGTCTATGTTTAGAGGTAAGCACGAGCAAGTTTGGTGTACTTACAATCCTTGATGTCCGACTGGGTGGAGAAAAAGTGTTGGTTGAAGGTGTAGATCCTGCATAGAATGAGAAACAGAAGAGGTTTGGGAAACAGAGCCTCTGAGTGGGATAGTGCTGACTGTAGTGAGAGAAGATGCCGGTGCATGTCTGCGAGCATGGAGCAGAGGAACCGCAGAGAAAACCATTTCTGGAGGCTCTGGATGTACTGTAGATAATAGTTGAGCAGTTTGGTCCAAATTGGAATGGTCTAAATGTTGTTTGGAGTCCATCGTGTATGAACGGCTGCATAAGTAGGTACTGAGAAAGGAGACATGGCTGTAATAATGGGTTTGTTCCAGCATGTGGGTTGACGAGCTTCAGGGTGGAGAAGATCACCAATGGGTGAGGAACACAGCAGGTCAGGCAGCATCAGAGGATCAGGAAAGTTACCATTTCAAGTTTACACCCTTCATCAAGACTGGAGAGAGGGCTGGAGGAAGATACCCACATCCTGCACCTCCTCCAAGATTTTCAATTCCCCGCTCCCAACATCTCACCTTCACCATGGACTGGCTAGGGACTGAATAGTCCCTACACACCTGTATCCCCCATGCAGGGGAAGGTAGCACCTCCTTTCCCCCAGTCCACCTCCACTGGCACTCTCATCTGCCTAACAGAACTTGTTCTTAGCCTCAACAACTTTTCCTTTAACTCCTCCCACTTTCTACAAACTAAAGGGGTGTCTACGAGCTCTGCCTGCCTCTTTGTAGGATATGTGGAACCGTCCCTCTTTCGTTGTTACACTGACACCATCCCTCACCTCTTCCTCCGCTACATGGATGACTGTATCGGTGCTGCTTCATGCTCCCATGAGGAGTTTGAACATTTCATCAACTTTACTAACACCTTTCACCCCAACCTCAAAATTATGTTGATCATCTCTGACACCTCGCACCCCTTTCTGGACCTCTCTGTCTCCATCTCCAGTAACTGTCTCAGCACCAACACCTATTTCAACACACCGACTCCCATAGCTACCTTGACAACTCCTCCGTCACTGTCTCATCTGTGCCCAATGTGGAGAATTCCACTTCTGAACATCCCAGATGTCCACCTATTTCAAGGACCATTACATCCCCCCTCTGTTGATTCATAATGCCCGGCATGGTGGCTCAGTGGTTAGCACTGCTGCCTCACAGCACCAGGGACCCAGGTTTGATTCCAGCCTTGGGTGACTGTCTGTGTGGAGTTTGCACATTCTGCGTGGGTTTCCTCCGTGTGCTCCGGTTTCCTCCCACAGTCCAAAGATGTGCAGGTTAGGTGGATTGGCCATGTTAAATTGCCCATAGTGTTCAGGGATGCGTGGATTAGGTGGGTTACAAGGGGACGGGCATGGGTGGGATTCTCTGAGGTTTGGTGTGGACTTGTTGGGCCGAAGGGCCTGTTTCCACACTGTAGGGATTCTATTCTAAGACCAAGTCAACCACATCGTTTGTATTTCCCGCACTTGTGCTCTCAAATACCCTCTCCCCCAACAAAAATAAGGAGAGAGTCCCCTGGTCTTCATGTACCACCCCGCCTCCATCTCTGCATCCTGTGCATAATCCTCCGCCACCTCCAACCCAACCCCACCACCAAAGAGATATTTCCCTCCCTACCCCATCTGCCTTTCTTAGGGACTGCTCACTCTGCAACTCCCTCATCTACTCCATACTGCCCACAAAATACTGCAACCACAGGAGGCGCTACACTTGCCCCTACACCTCCCCTCTCACCACCATCCAAGGCACCAGACAATCTCCTCCAACCTGGTAATATGTATTCGTTGTTCCCGATGTGATCTACTCTACATTGGTGAGACCAAGTACAGACTCAGTGACTGATTTGGGGAGCATCTGCACGCTGTAAGCTATAATCAACAGCACCTTCCAGTCGCCAACCATTTTAACTCCACCTCCCACTCCCTTGTCCATCTTGGGCCTCCTCCAGTGTCACAATGATGCCACACACAAACTGGAGGAATAACACCACATATCAGCCCGATGGTGTCAACATAAAATTCACCAGCTTCTAAATCTGCCCAACTCCAGCCTCATTCCATATCCAACCCTCCTCTCATCCCTGCCTCCTTGACTTGACACAACTCGTCCATCTTCTTTCCCACCTATCTGCCCCAACCTTCCCACTGACCAATCTCAACTACCCCCTACCTGCACCCACCTATCCAACCTACCTTCCCCCAGCCTCACACCCCTTCCCTCTATTTATTTCCTAGCTCCCTTCCCCCTTCACAGTCCTGATTAAAGGTGTAAACCTGAAACGTTGACTTTCCTGATCACCTGATGTTGCCTGACCTGCTGTGTTCCTCCAGCGTTGATTCTAGAGGGTATTAAACTGATCTCCCACAGTTCAGTCATGAGATTTCATTTACTCTAGGATGGAAGCCACCCCAACAAACTAGTCTTCCTGAATAGATAGTCCTGCTTTTCATGATGGCACACATCAGGAATGCATCTGTGAGGCTGCTTTCTGAAGAAAATGAACAGAATCATTAAATACATTGTTTATAGATAGAAATATAATGCAGGATCTGTCTATGAATCACACATGCTATGTGAGATTTAATTTGAGAAGGAGGCCATTTTTCTCACTTACTACACTCTGGCCGATACCTTGTTCAATGATGCAGTATATTACAATAGAGCTCATTGCCTCTCAGATGACTTAGTACCTTGACTTATTTGGAACAGACTTATGGAACAGACCTTTTCTATTCACCTTATCTATGTCCCTTATTATTTTATAAAGCTCTATAAAAGGTCACACGCCCCCTCCCCTCCTCCACAACCTCCTATGCTCCAGGCAAAATAGTCCCAGTCTATCCAGCCTCTCCTGTAAATCTCTTATGCACCCTTTCCAATTTAATAATATCCTTCCCTTGGCAGGGTGACAAGAACTGTATTTGACTTAGTACTTTGTCATAAAAAAGTAAAGCTTTATGGTGCCTATTCTCGACCAGCTAATCAATTTTATGTGACTCATGTTGCAGCTGACTCTTGTGGAAAGATGGAATTGATAAAGAGTGACAAAACTTTCTGTCCCCTGTGCGCAAACACAATATTGTATAACGTACCACTCAACGGCTCCCTGTGTGCGCGTAAATATGGCATCTCCTACTCAAAGCCATTCAGGCTTGGCTCCTTTGCACCTGGCTTTTCCATGTCATGAATGGCATTTTGTCTCAAGGTGACATCTACGGCATGTGCCCTCACCTAATGGATGTCATTGTGATGGCTGTGTGGAGGCAGTGCCAACTGGAAGTGTTTTTTTCCCAATATACTTTACCTAGGATTTGGCATAGGGGGCAAGATCAGCAGTTGTTACCCATCCCTAATTGTGCTTTGATTTGAGGGCCTCTGTGGGCCATTTCAGAAGGCAATTAAGAGTCAACACATCTCTGTAGGTCTACGTCACATGTAGGCCCAGAATGAGTAAGGGCGGCAGATTTTCTTCTCTAAAAGAAGTGAACCAGATGAGATTTTATGGCAACTTACAATAGTTGTAATAGCCGTATTGCTGAGATCAGCTTTATATTCCAGATTTTGTTTTAAAATAAATTCAAATATTACCTGCTGCTGTGGTGTGAGTGAACCCATGTCCCCGGTGCATCAGCCTGGAAGTCTGGACCTTCTCTAGGAATACCATTACCATGACACTGTTTGGGGTGTGTGCAAATAAGAAACATTGAATGCTAGTTAGTGTGAAGCATTAACTTGACACTCAAGCTGCTCTGCTGCAGCTCAGCACACCAGTTAACATCCTTTCTTAACACAGAAACATAGAAAATAGAAGCAGGAGCAGGCCATTTAGTCCTTCGAGTCTGCTATGCTATTCAATATGATCATGGCTGATCATCTAACGCAGTAACCTGTTTTCACTTTCTCCTCATACCCTTTAACATTGCACAACCAGTGAACACGCAATTGCAAGAAGGAAGCCCTTACCCAACTCCCATACCAGTATTATTTAAACAGTCATCATCACTTTTCAGAATAGTAAAATTTGCACCACAAGTTAGCAAATCCATAAACTAAAAGCAAATGGAGAGCTAATCTTGGTTGACAATGGATTTCTTCAATCCACTTGAGACTGTTAATCAAGTGCCCTCTAATCTTACAATCACATCAGATTGTGAAAGCTATAATCTGAGTATTGCAAGCATGGGCCAAGTTAAATTGATCTGCTGTGAACAGCCAAAGGGACTTGCTGCTGATGTGAGCCACCAGTCATGGGCCTACATAACTTGGCATCTGAAACTCATCTGAAACTGTGACATGCAGAAGAGGATAGATCATTTTGAACTGAGTTCAGCATGGTGAGCCTATAGAAGTATCCATCACAAAATGGTGTCAAGGCCAAGTTACTGAATAAAAACTAGAAAGAAATTGCATCCTTGAGACTAAAGTCTTCAATGGGTATGGGGAGAGTGTAGGTGTATAATGTCAAGGTAGAAGATCAGCAATGACTATGTTGAATGGCAGAGTAGGATGGAAGGGCTGAATGGCCTCCTCCTGCTCCTAATTTCAAAATTTCAATGAACATTTCTTTGTTTGATGGCAGCATCATGTTTGAAGAAAGTGCCACTGTGTTGGTCCTGCATAATAGTAGTGTTATGATCGAGGCTGCAGGAGTCCACTGTTATGACACAGGCCACCACAAGCAAGAAAAATACTTTTATCCAGTTCCCAAGATGATTAATAGATAAAAAAAATTATCTGTAGCAGGTTTGAAACAACAAGATCTATATACCAGTTTTTTTAATTAAACATAATTATTGGTTTATTATCAAAACAAAACTTAACCAATTATTGTATCTTTATTGAATAACATTTACAGGTAGTAATATAGAATTATAAATGCCTAACCCTCCAAATATCCCCAAACTGTTCACACAAGCACAGACCACACACACACACACACACAATCTCTCATGCACACATTCACTCACACATTTCCACTTAATCTCTCACGCACACACTCTTTTGCATACATATGCACACACACTCACATACCTCACTCACACACTTACACTGTCTCAGACTCATCTACACTTAATTTCTCAAAAACACACTCTCTTACACACACTGACTCTCACCTACACATACTCTTACTCATGCACACATTCTTACTCTCTCACACATGCACATTGGCCCACTTACACACTCTCACACTCACACATTCTTACTCATGCACACTGTCAGACACTCGCTCTCACACACAATGTTCTTACTTGCACACTCTCACATACACTCACATTTTTACTCATGCACTTTCACATGCACTCACTTTCACAAACACATATACACACAATGAGAACTGAACACAGAAATAAGACAAATTCCAGACTGATAGACAAAGGACGAACTGAAGAAGGGGTGTGGTGCCATTATTGAGAACTCTTTTAAAAAGCATACTAACCTTTTACTTCATGTTGATGGTACTTACCATGTTGATGGTAAGGATCGATCACAGGGCTCAAACTCTTACTAGGGAATGAGATTAAAGATATTCCTCCCCTCCCCCAACACACACACGCACAGGTACCCCACCCAGAAAGCTCCAGGGCAGTCAGGGAAGTGAAGCCAGATGAACAGATTCATCCAGGTCTGTAAAGTTACAAACTGAAAGGGTTTCGAATACCCCACAGAGGGGATGATACAACTCATGGAAAGTCAAGTTGAAGTCTACAGTATGAAATAGCAAGCTGGAAAAGCACCAAACATGTCAAGCAGAAGTGAGGCTAATGCCCCCAAGACAAAAAGCCCAAGGAAGTCACTTTGCCGGAAGGAATCACCTACACCTGTCAGTGTTGAGTCCTGACTAAAGCTGCAGGATCAGAAACAGCTGCACTGAGGCCAAAAGGTCTATCACACTTTCACGAACTAAAAGGCAGACTGAAGATATTGGAGGAGAAGTTAAGAGTTTAGAACCTTGAAGCTGTCAAAATTGCTTAGAAAGTAGAAAATAAAGCCTAATCCAATCAGGACCAGGAGTTGAGAGCTTTAAAAATGTTTAGAGAACATGGCAGACAAGTACACCAAACACATGTTCTTGAACATTAAAAGCATTTTAATGATTTTCTTGTAACAGCAAGAGGTAGTTTCGTTAGAATGTGATAATATCTGAAAAACTTCTGAGAAAGTGTAGAGTGAGGAAGATTATTTCAGCATAACAACATTCTTTCAATCTTGTTCAGTTCACTGTAATATGGA
Source organism: Ginglymostoma cirratum (assembly GCA_024137785.1). Classification (NCBI taxonomy): domain Eukaryota; kingdom Metazoa; phylum Chordata; class Chondrichthyes; order Orectolobiformes; family Ginglymostomatidae; genus Ginglymostoma; species Ginglymostoma cirratum. Next base: position 535,227 of record JAHRHZ010000231.1, read on the forward strand.
TCTTGTTTAATATACTTCACACACTGAAGGGCAATTATGCTTAAATACACCCTGAAACTCCAGAATATTTATCCTGACTTACATCCCAATGTTTCTGGCCAGTTCTTCTCCAAAGATGCTTTGTCACTGTGTCAACTGTTGTTCAGTTAATACTTCATTCCAGGGATGGAACTCCCAAGATCTGGTGGCTGGTCTCCCTGCCCCAGAGCACAGTGGGACTATTGGACTCTGATGGTCTCAAACTACAGAGGGAGGCAACAGCCTAGTGGTATTATTGCTAGACTGTTAAACCAGTGACCCAGGTAATGTTCCAGCAATCTGGGTTTGAATCCTGCCACTTCAGATCGTGAAATCTGAGTGTCGTGTTCACTGTGAAACTATTGCCGATTGAGTACAACAGGATCTTGATCAACTGGGCTGAGGAATGGCAGATGGAGTTTAATTCAGGAAAATGTGAGATATTGCATTTTGTTAAGACAAACCAGGGCAGTACTTACAGAGTTAAAGGTAGGGCCTGAGGGACTGTTGTCAAATAGAAAGACTTAGAGAAGCAGCTACAAATTTGCTTGAATGTGGTGCCACAGGTAGACGGGGTGGTGAAGAAGGCATTTGTATACTTAGCTTCATTGGCCAAAACATTGAGTACAGGGGTCGGGATTTCATGATATAGCTATATAAGACACTGGTAAGGCCATATTTGGGATACTGCGTACAATTCAGGTTGCCCTGCATAGGAAGGACGCTATTAATCTGGAAAAGGTGCAAAAAAGATTTACAAGGATGTTACTGAGAATGGAAGGATCGAGTTATAAGAGAAGCTGGAAACATTTTCCCTGGAGCACAGCAGGCTGCGGGGTGACCTTATGGAGGTTTATAAAATCATGAGGAGCACAGATAAGGTGAATAGACAAGGTTCTTTTTCCCAGGGTTGGGGAGTCCAAAACAAGAGGACACAAAGGGCAATTTTTTCACACAAAAGGTGGTGCATATATGGAATAAACTGTCAAAGGAAGTGGTAGAGGTGAGTAGAATTACCACATTGGACAGTTACATGGGTAGAAAAGGTTTAGAGGGATAGGGCCAAATGCAGGCAAATGGGATAAGTTCAGTTTAGGAAACCTGGTTGGCATGGGCCAAAGACCCTGTTTCCATGCTATATGACTCTATGACTCTATAATTCTAGTCTGCAGGATCCTGGAGCAACCTTGTGACAACGTCATTAATCTGAGTGGCTAGAATATATAGGCAGAAGCTATTCCTGTTTGTAAAAGGAAGAGAACAAGAGGGCATTGATTTAAAGTTATTTGTAAATGAAACAAAGGTAATGTGAGGAAAACGTTTTTTGTTCAGTAAGCAATTAGATTGTGGAAATCATTGCCTGGAACTGTGGTGGAGGCAGGTTCAACTTAGGCATTCAAGATGGCATGGGATAATTGTTTAGATAGAAATGGTGTGAAGAGGATATGGAAAAAAGGCAGGAGATTGGCACTAGATAATAGAGCTAGTGCAGTTACGACGGGCTGAATGGTTTCCTTCCATACCATCATGATTCTGTGATTCTCCTCAACCAGTCTGAACACAAACTCATACAAGAAAAGAAGGTGCAGAACTAAATTAACAATGCTGCCAGTGTAGATTATGGTTGAAAAATTCTGAAGTGCTGTGTCTCCTGTGGAACAGCTGGTACTGGCTTCATTCACCACAATGAGAACTAAAGGCCTCAGCAGAAATGACAGTACAGCTTACAATAGAATACAAATAGATGATGCCCTGGACTCTAGAGAGTTAACTCAAACTCACTGCCTGGTACGTATCCCTTTGGGGCTCCAATATGTGAGCAGTTTATCTCAAAGAAGATTGACAGAATGGCCTCATCCTGCACCGTAAAATCTCACGGAATCCCATAGCAAGTTCAGTGATAACTTTGCAGTGGTGTCCCTTGCTCTAGCCTTGCCTTCCAAGTTAAGGGAAGATGGTTGAAGTTGTTAGAGGTCAGTCAAGTCAGTCCCAGGACATCTCTGCAGGAGTTCCTCAGGGTATTGTCCTGGGCCTAGCCTGACTCTAACCCAACCATCTTTAGCTCCTTCATCAATAACATTCCTTCCACAATAAGGACAGAAGTGGTGATATTTGCCAATGACTGCATAATGTTTAACCTCATAAGGGAAGGGGGACACTAGGAGAGTGATTGTGATAGGCGATTCAGTGGTTAGGGGCACAGACAGGAGATTCTGTGGCCGTGAACGAGACTTCCGGATGGTATATTGCCTCCTGGGTGCCAGGGTCAGGGATGTCTCAGATCAAGTCTACAAGGTTCTTAAGGGGGAGGGTGAGCGGCCAGAAGTCGTGGTACACATCGGTTTCAATGACATAACTAGGAAAAGGGATCAGGACCTGAAAAGTGAATATAGGGAGTTAGGTTGGAAGCTAAAAGGCAGGACAAGCAAGAGTAGTAATCTCAGGATTACTACCAGTGCCACGGGCTAGTGAGGCTAGGAATAGGCAGCAAGTGCACCTGAACATATGGCTACAGAGCTGGTGTAGGATGGAAGCCTTCACATATGTGGATCATTGGGAAGTTGGGACCTGTACAAGAAGGGCATGTTGAACTGGATGGGCACCAATATCCTGGGCGGGAAGTTTAAACTAGCTTGGCAGGGGCCTGGGAACCAGAGCTACAGATCAGAGGATGGGGTAGATAGTGTACAAGCAGATACAGCATGCAGAGAGTCTGTGAGGAAAGATAGACAGTTCATAGGGCAAAGTTGCAATCAGTGTGACGGGTTGAAGCATGTCTATTTTAACGCAAGAAGTGTCAGGAATAAGGGTGTTGAACTTAGAGCATAGACTAATGTACTTGGAGCTACGATGTTGCGGCCATTACGGACACTTGGATATCACAGGGGCAGGAATAGTTGTTATTTGTTTTGGGGTTTAGATGTTTCAAAAGAAATAGGGAGCGAGGTAAAAGAGGTCGGAGAGTAGCATTGCTAATCAGGGATAGTATCACAGCTGCAGAAAGGGAAGTCGTCGAGGAAGGTTTGTGCACTGAGTCAGTATGGGTGGAAGTCAGAAACAGGAAAGGAGAAGTCACTTTATTGGGAGTTTTCTATAGACCTCCCAATAGACACTGAGGGACAGATTGGGTGGCAGATTTTGGAAAGGTGCAGAAGTAAAAGTGTTGTTGTCATGGGTGACTTCAACTTCCCTAATATAGACTGAAACCTCCTTAGTGCAAATAGTTTGGATGGAGCAGATTTTGTCAAGTGCGTCCAGGAAGGATTCCTGATTTAATATGTAGATAGGTCGACTAGAGGGGACGCCGTATTGGATTTGGTGCTTGGCAATGAACCAGGCCAGGAGTCAGATCTCTTGGTGGGAAAGCATTTTGGTGATAGTGATCACAACTCCCTGACCTTTACTATAGTCATGAAGAGGGATAGGATGGTATAGGAAAGCATTCAATTAGGGGAGGGGGAATTACAATGCTATTAGACCGAAACTGTGCAGCATAAATTGGGAACAGATGTTTTCAGGGAAATGCACGACAGGAATGTGGAGGCTGTTTAGGGAGCACTTGCTGAGAGTGCTGGATAGGTTTGTCCCACTGAGGCAAGGAAGGGATGGTAAGGTGAAGAAACCTTGGATGACAAGACATGTGGAACATCTAGTCAAGAGGAAGAAGGAAGGTTGAGGAACAAAAATCAGACAGGAGGGTGACAAGGTAGCCAGGAAGGAACTGAAGAATGGACTTAGGAGAGCTAGGAGGGGGCATGAAAAAGCCTTGGCGGGTAGGATTAAGGAAAACCTGAAGGCTTTCTATACTTATGTGAAGAACAAGAGGATGGGCCAGAGTGAGGGTGGGGCCAATCAGGGATAGTGAAGGGAACTTGTGCCTGGAGTCGGAGAAGGTAGGGGAGGTCCTTAATGAATACTTTGCTTCAGTGAAACTTGTGAAACGGACCTTGTCGTTTGTGAGGACAGTGTGAAACAGGCTGATATGCTCAAACAGATTGATGTTAGGAAGGAGGATGTGCTAGAAATTTTGAAAATTGTGTAGAGAGGTAAGTCCTCTGGACCAGATAGGATATACCCAAGGATACTACAGGTGCGAGGAAAGAGATTGCAATACCTTGTACAGCTGTAAGATGACGTCCCAACTCCTGTATTCGATGCTCTGACTGACGAAGGCAAGCATGCCAAATACCTTTTTCACCACCTGTCTAACTGTGACACCACATTCAAGGAACTGTGTATCTGCACTCCTAGGTCTCTCTGTTCGACAATACTCCCCAGGGTCCTACCGTTAACTGCATAAGTACTGGCCTGGATTGTGTTACCAAAATGCCACACCTTGCATTTATTTGCATTAAACTCCATTTGCCATTCCTCAACCTACTGGACCTCCATGCCTCCTATATTCTCATCCAAATAGTTTATATAAATGACAAACAGCAGCGGACCGAGCACCAATACTTGCGGCACACCGCTGGTCATAGGCTTTCAGCTGCCAGTACCTCCTCTTCTGAACGTGGACTCTTCTAGATCTCACTATTTATTTCCCCAAATTCCAAGTCTTTCTCAACAGTGGGGTGGCTCATTGGTTAGCATTGCTGCCTCACAGCACCAGGGACCTGGGTTCAATTCCACCCTCGGGTGACCGTCTGTGTGGAGTTTGCATATTCTCCCTGTGTCTGCATGGGTTTTCTCTGGGTGCTCAGGTTTCCACCCACAGTCCAAAGCTGTGCAGGATTATGAAGGGCATAGATGGGATGAATGCATATAGCCTTTTTCTCAGGAATGGGGAATTGAAAACTAGAAATCCAAGGCCATGCTAAATTGCCCATAGTGTTCAGGGATGTGCAGATTATGTGTGTTATAGGGGATAGGTCTGGGTGGGATGCTCTGAGGGTCAGGGATTCTGAATTAACACAAAATATTTGTTTAGGATCTCATCTGTTTCCTGTGGTTCCACACGTAGATGGCCTCATTGATCTTTAAAGGACCCTATTCTCTCCCACAATATACTTATGGAATCTCTTTGAATTCTCCTTTATCTTATCTGCCAAAGCTATCCCATGTCCCTCTTTTGCCCTCCTGATTTCTCCTCTTAAGTGTTACTCCTTGTACTCCTCAAGGGATTCACTTGATCTCAGGTATCTGTACCTGACATATGCCTCCTGCCTTTTCTTGACAAGAGGCTTAGTATATCTAGTCATCCAATGTGCCCTACTTTCCACATCAGGCAGATGTTTACCTGCACATCTGCCAATGTGGTATACTGCATCCGCTGTACCCGTTGTGGCTTCCTCTACATCGGGGAAACCAAGAGGAGGCTTGGGGACCGCTTTGCAGAACACCTGCACTCAGTTCGCAACAAACAACTGCACCTCCCAGTCGCGAACCATTTCAACTTCCCCTCCCATTCCTCAGAGGACATGTCCATCCTGGGCCTCCTGCAATGCCACAGTGATGCCACCCAAAGGCTGCAGGAACAACAGATCATATTCAGCCTGGGAACCCTGCAGCCCAATGGTATCACTGTGGATTTCACAAGCTTCAAAATCTCCCCTCCCCCAACCGCATCCCAAAACCAGCCCAGCTCATCTCCGCCTCCCTAACCTGTCCTTCCTCTCACCTATCCCCTCCTCCCACCCCAAGCCCCACCCCCATCTCCTATCTACTAACCTCATCCCGCCCCCTTGACCTGTCCGTCCTCCCTGGACTGAACTATCTCCTCCCTACCCCCACTTTTACTGGCTCCATCCCCGCCTCTTCGACTTGTCTGCCTCCTCTCCACCTATCCTCTCCTCTATCCATCTTCTATCCGCCTCCCCCTCTTTCCCTATTTATTTCAGAACCCTCTTCCCCTCCCCCATTTCTGATGAAGGGTCTAGGCCCGAAACGTCAAGCTGTCCTGCTTCTATGATGCTGCTTGGCCTGCTGTGTTCATCCAGCTCCTCACCTTGTTATCTCTGATACATTGTTGCCTCTTCTCAAACAATAAGGCAAAGAAGGACAGGTTACAACAAAATTAGATTTCATTAAAAACAGCTGGAGGAAGATCTGAATCATGAATTTGGGAAAAATATATAGGTAGCGCTTTTCATAATCACCAGACCTTTCAAAGCACACGAAAATAAATGAAGAACTTTTGAAGCATCTTTACTGTTGTCCAATATGAAAGTGGGCTGCCAATTTTTGTACAAGATCCCTCAAACAATAATGTGATAAATAGCCATGAACTAATTCCACAGAGGCCAGTATCCCATCAATAAGTCACCCATTATTTACACAAGCTTTGTACTTGATCCAGCTCTTAGAGCGAACTGAACCTCTGACACTCCTGTTTAGTCAATCTGTAAGTCTCTCTGATTGGACAAGGTTAACAGCCCCAGTCAGGAAACTCATATTCTACGAAGTTCATCTGGTTTCATCATCATAGAATCCCTAAAGCGTGGAAACAGGCCCTTCAGCCCAACAGATTCACACTGACCCTGAGAGCATCCCATCCAGACCCATCCCCCTATAACCCACCTAATCTACATATCCCTGAACACTACAAGCAATTTAGCATGGCCAATCCACCTGTACATCTTTGGGCTGTGGGAGGAAACCCAGGCTGACATGGGGAGAATGTGCAAACTCCACACAGACAGTCACCTGAGGGTGGAATCGAACCTGGGTCCCTAGCGCTGTGAGGCAGCAGTGCTAATCACCGAGCCATCGTGCAGCCCTTGTTAAAATCATTATGTTCCCCTCCTTCTAAATCCAGGTACGTAGGCCTGCTGTTTTTCTTGTAGCCTCTCCTGGGGCATTTTTACACCGGGCCCGGTTCCTCCAGTGTGTACTGGACCATAGCCTGTCTTTCATGCCAGGAACATCTTTGAAAAATTCATCAGCTTCTTCATGCGGTAAAGGCGTTAAGGTTGCGATATCCACCCTGTCTATCTTAGACTCCGAGATTCCTCTGACGCGAGATGAAGGGGAGAACCCACCAGTTCCAACAGCTTTTCCAGCCATTCTGAGGAGCCAGGCATGTTTTGCTCCTGTCCCATTTGCGGGTTGCAGCTTTCATCTGGTCCACATGCTTATTCAGGACTGCCTCACCTACTTGAACTTTGTACATCATGGACCTAACCAAGCGTTGGCCATGCCGGTTGCCCATTACGGCCATTTTAGTGGTTTTGGCTCCAAACTTCATCTCCTGAAGTAAACTGTCTCTCTTGCTTAGAGGAGTCTTCTGTCCAGCATTGGAGTTCCTGATGCTGTTTCATTCTCATCTCCAGGTCCAGGAAGATCAGATTTAACCTGGTGCACAGTCTTCTCTCCATTAGCAACTCTGCTGAAGCAATTCCTAAAGTTGCATGACAGATGGTCCAATAATCAAATAGGAACTAAGACAGTTTGGTATCAAGTGAAGCTGTAGGCTGTTTCTTTAAAAATACCTTCAAAGTTTGGACTGCTCTTTCCAACAAACAATTGGATGATCTTGGTCAGGAGCAGTCCTTATATACCAAATGCCATTCAACTTAAGGAAATACTCAGATTCCCTGTTGGCAAATGATGGCCTGTTGTCTATGATTAACACTTTCAGGAGTATTGCAAAAGATCCTCTCAGCTATTCTATTATCAGCCCTGTTTTTGATGAATGAACTGCAGAACAGTGTAGAGTTTAGTTAAAAAACACGCTGTAGCAAATAGTCTACAAAGTCTGTATAAACAGTGCACTGTAATAGTCTACAGAGACAATTTGAACAGCATACTGTAGCAGACATTCTACAGAGTCTACTTAAACAGCAACAAAAACAGAATTCACGTGAGAGGAAGAAAACAATGATTAGATTCCGTTTCTGGACATCAGGGTTGAGCATTTGACCAACGGGGAGTTCCAAACCTCGATATAAGACCATAAGACCATAAGACATAGGAGTGGAAGTAAGGCCATTCAGCCCATCGAGTCCACTCCACCATTTAATCATGGCTGATGGGCATTTCAACTCCACTTACCCGCACTCTCCCCGTAGCCCTTGATTCCTTGCGAGATCAAGAATTTATCAATCTCTGCCTTGAAGACCTTTAACGTCCTGGCCTCCACTGCGCTCCATGGCAATGAATCCCACAGGCCCACCACTATCTGGCTGAAGAAATGTCTCCTCATTTTCATTCTAAATTGACCCCCTCTAATTCTAAGGCTGTGCCCACGGGTCCTAGTCTCCCCACCTAACAGAAACAACCTTCCAGTGTCCACCCTTTCTAAGCCATGCATTATCTTGTAAGTTTCTATTAGATCTCCCTCAACCTTCTAAACTCTAATGAATACAATCCCAGGATCCTCAGCCGTTCATTGTATGTTAGGCCTACCATTCCAGGGATGATCTGTGTGAATCTCCGCTGGACACGCTCCAGTACCAGTATGTCCTTCCTGAGGTGTGGGGCCCAAAATTGGACGCAGTATTCTAAATGGGGCCTAACTAGAGCTTTATAAAGTCTCAGAAGCACATCACTGCTTTTATATTCCAACCCTCTTGAGATAAATGACAACATTACATTTGCTTTCTTAATCACGCACTCAACCTGCAAGTTAACCTTTAGAGAATCCTGGACTAGCACTCCCAGATCCCTTTGTACTTTGGCTTTATGAATTTTCTCACCGTTCAGAAAATAGTCCATGCCTGTATTCTTTTTTCCAAAGTGCAAGACCTCGCATTTGCTCACATTGAATTTCATCAGCCATTTCCTGGACCACTCTCCTAAACTGTCCAAATCATTCTGCAGCCTCCCCACCTCCTCCGTACTACCTGCCTGTCCACCTAACTTCGTATCATCGGCAAACTTCGCCAGAATGCCCCCAGTCCCTTCATCCAGATCATTAATATATAAAGTGAACAGCTGCAGCCCCAACACTGAACCCTGCAGGACACCACTTGTCACCGGTTGCCATTCCGAAAAAGAGCCTTTTATCCCAACTCTCTGCCTTCTGTCAGACAGCCAATCCTCAATCCATGCCAGTAACTTACCTCGAACACCATGGGCCCTCACCTTACTCAGTAGATATGCAGGAAAGCAACCCACACTGACCAAATCCTCAACTTACATGTGTTAGTACACTATTTAAACTGGCCAAAACTCTCTGCAACACACCAGATCTACACAGGAAAGAGGAAAAGCACCTATACAAAATCTCGCAATGAACGGATATCCCCGCAACTTCATCCGCAGGTACCTATTAAATAGACAACAACAAGAGGATTCAGTATACCCTAACACGCTGGCCACCCTGCCCTACTTCAAGAACATGTCAGAACTGACAACAAGACTCCTACAACTACTAGGAATCATGGTAACACAGCCCACAGCCATGCTACGACAAACGCTCACAAGGATTAAATCCCCCATTCCCACAGCATGCAGAACCAATGTAGTTTACAAAATACCATGCAATGACTGCCACAAGCATTACTTCGGACAGACATGAAGGAAACTAGCCACCAAAATACATGAACATCAGCGAGCAGCAAAATGACACGACGAACTTTCCCTAATATCAGTAAACACGAACAATGAAGGCCATCAGTTTAACCGGGACAACGTAACCATAGCAGCCCAAGCCAAATACAGACACACGGGAACTGCTAGAGGCATGGTTCTCAACCCATAATGCAATCAACAAACGTATAGAATTGGACCTCATATACAAACCCACACAGAACAAAACTGGAAATGACACAACTCACCATAACAGACCAGACAGTACAAATTCCAAGTGAAGTAGAACCTCATCATTCATCGGAGGCCTCACTGATGATGTTATCTAGCATGGTGATGAAATGTCTGAATAAAAACAAGCCAGCTCAGCAAGTCAACAATCTTATTTCTAGAAAAGCTCAGCAGGTCTGGCAACATCTGTGGAGAGAAATCAGATTTAACATTTTGGGTTGATAGACCCTTCCTCAGAACAGTCCACAGTTTTGAGGAAGGTCACTTGACCCAAAATGTTAACTCTGATTTCTCTCCACAGATGCTGCCAGACCTGCTGAGCCTTTTCCAGCAATTTCTGTTTTTGTTTCTGACTTACAGAATCCACAGTTCTTTCAGTTTTTATTTAAACAGCACACTATCACAGTCTATGGAATCTTTTAAAACAGTACACTGTAGCAAGCAGTCTGAAGAGTGTATTTAAACAGTGCTACAGTCACTCTATATCAATGATATGGATAGGGAGGTTCTATGGATGAAGAGGGCACATTTGCTGACAACAAAAAGATATATAGATGTATGACAACAAAAGATATAACAAAAAGAGCAGGTTGTGAGAAGGATACAAAGAATCTGAAAAGGATACGGGTTAGTGGGTGTTGGGAAATTGGCATAGAGAGTTTAATGTGGGAAATGTGAGGTAGCCCACTTGGCAGGAAGCACTGAAAAACAGCATATTACTTACATGGATAGAGATTGCAGATTGCTGTGGCATAAAGGGATTTCATAAAGTGCCATGTCAAAGGTTTTCATGAAAATTAAAGGCTTATGGTGTAAGAAGAACCGTGTTTGTATTTATAATGTGAAAAAATGTGAAATTGTCCATTTTGACAGGAAGAATAAAAAGGAAGCTTATAATCTAAATGGTGAGAGGTTGCAAATGTCTGAGATGCAGAGAGATCTGGGTTTCATAGTGCATTAATCTCAGAAGATTAGTATGGGAGATCATCAAATCCCTACAGTGTGGAAACAGGCCTTCTGGCCCAACAAGTCCACATCAACCCTCAGAGCATCCCACCCAGACCCATGCCCCTGTTACCCACCTAATCTACTCATCCCTGGAAACTATGGGCAATTTAGCATGGCTAATCCACCTCGCCTGCACATCTTTGGACTGCGGGAAGAAACTGGAGCACCCAGAGGAAACCCATGCAAACATGGGGAGAACATGCAAACTCCTCACAGTCACCTGAGGCTGGAATCAAACCCGGGTCCCTGGCGCTGTGAGGCAGCAGTGCTAACTACTGAGCCACCGTGCTGCCCCAAGTTACAGGGAGTAATTAAGAAAGCTAATGGAATGTTATATTTATAGCAAGAGGAACTGAATACGAGAGTAGGGAGGTTATCCTTCATTACACAGGGCATGGGTGAGACCACATCTGGAATACTGTGTACAGTATTGATCACTTTATTTAAGGAAATGCATTGGAGACAGTTCTGAGAATGTTTATTAGACTAAAGGGTGGGTTGTCTGATGAGAAAAGTTGGGTAAACGATGGTTGTATCCACAGGAGTGTCAAAGAATAAGAGGCAACTTGATTGAAACATAAGGGGTTTTGGCAGAGTGGATACGGAGTGGAATTTTACTATTTTGGGAGAACCTAGAACAGGGGTCACCCATTTAAACAGAGATGAGGTGAATACTTTTCTCACAGGGATTGAGAATCTTTGGAACTCTCTTCCTTGGTATACTTTGAATACTCTAAAGGTAGAGTTGGATAGATTCTTAATAAACATGGGATGAAAGGGAATAAAGAGTAAGCAAATGAGCCATGATCTTATTAAATATCAGGTTATAGTCCAACAAGTTTATTTGAAATCACAAGGTTTCAGAGTGCTGCTTCTTTGTCAGGTGAAGTGATTTCAAATAAACCTGTTACACTATAATCTGATGTCATGTGACTTCTCACTTTGTTCATTCAGTCCAATACCAGTAGCTCCACATAATGGCTTATCAGATATCAGAGCAGACTCAGCAGGCTGGGGAGGAGGGAGTTAGGTGGCCTGTTATGGACCAGAGCAAACACCTGCAAATATAGCCTAGACCCTATCTTTTATGTTATTTAAAGGCAAGTGTAAGGTGCTGTGCAGATATAATTCGATTTGTCATACTACTCAGCTTTAAGCAAACCACACTTTATTCTTACGCCCAGTTAAAATACAAACAAAAGAATGAAGAATGAAGAATTGGTATAACTTTAACTCTATTGGAAAACTTAACAGAATAATAGATTATTTAACTGCCAAACAACAACTATCCCAGCACAGTAAAGTCCCATAAACACCCCCTTGGCAAAGGCAAGTTTAGTAAAACAGGTTGTCTCACATGCCAGTCTAGCTTTGGGCAGTAACAGAGAGAAGATTCTGGCACAGAGAAAGAGACACCTTCCACAGGAACTTCAAAAACCCAACAACTGCTGAAAACTAAACTAAAACAATGGTGCTGTGGGAGCCTGACTCCACCTATTCACGCTGCTTCTACTGTTTCAACCTTAAAAAAAGCTACCCAAGCCTCACAAGCTGTTTACTTCATTGGATTGGAACAGACCACTGTCTGAACCTCTCCTTATAACTAAAAGGACAAAATCCACATCTTAGAGCCAGAGTATTTGTCAAATGCCCCCTTAAAAAAATAAATCATCAATATACAAAGCTAGCTTCATTTTTAAAAACATTGAGTTTTAGCCAATTAGAACACTACAATATATACACATTGCATGGACTCTAAGCATGCAAAAATTCTATGCTACAGTCTGTTCCTTCCACCACCACTTTCTTTCAATCAAGGTCACGACACACTGGCTATGCTGAAATGTTGCATCACCAACATCACAGTCATGGTCTCCTTCTCAATTGTGGAATATTTCTGTTGATAAATATTCTGTTGACGAATAGGTCTTTTTATTTCTCATCATCTTGCAAGAGTACAGCATCAACACCCACATTGATGGCTTTGTGTAATTAGGTATGGCTAACACTGGGAGGGTGGTTAACACAGCGTTCAGGCTGTCAATTGCCCTCTGACATTCCTCTGTCCACTGAAAACTTCTGCACTTCTTAACAACTCAGCCAGTGGTGCAACCACTGCTGCTAAAATTTGGTATGAATTTCTGATAAAATCCACTCAGCAATTGTCCCAGGAATTGTAGTACTTCCCTCTTGTCGATGGAAAGGAAACTCCCCAACAATCCCATGGGGCCATCTGTCCATGACCAATGACATGGCCTAGGAACATGACTTAGGCTTTTGCAAACTCACTTTTAGCTCGGTTTATCACCAAGCCTGCCTTCTGAAGTCAATTGAGTGATTCTGATAGATGCTCCAAAGTGTGACTAAAAATCACCAGATCTTCTGAATACACCGCACAATTGAGTAATCCCAGAATAACTTTATTGGTTAGTCTTTATAATGCAGCTGGTATATTTTTCATACCAAATAACATAAATTTAAACTGGTAAAGTCCATTCGGTGTCACAAAAGCTGAAATTCCTTTCAGTCTCTCAGACTGCGACATGGTGGCTCAGTGGTTAGCACTGCTGCCTCACAGTGCCAGGGACCCAGGTTTGATTCCACCCTCGAGTGGCTGCCTGTGTGGAGTTTTCATGTTCTCCCTGTGTCTGTGTGGGTTTCCTCCGGGTGCTCCAGTTTTCTCCCACAGTCCAAAGATGTGCAGGCTAGGTGGATTGGCCATGCTAACTTGCGTATAGTGTAGATTAGGTGGGTTATGGGGGATGGGTCTGGGTGGGATACTCTGAGGGTCAGTGTTGACTTGTTGGGCCAAAGACCAGTCTAAGACCAGGCCAAAGACCAAATCTACCAGTATCAGAAAGGTATCTACCAGTATCCTTTGAGTAAGGCCACCTTGTTGCTTGTCTCACCTTCTCAATACAGTCTTCCAGTTGTGGAACAGGATATGAATCCAGTTTCATAAATGCATTGACTTTATGTAATCAATACATAAATGTTGGGTGCCATCTGGTTTTGGCATGATCCATTCATTGCAAGTCACTTTGATTATATTTGAACTTGCCTTCACTCTGTTTGAACCAGTGTCAATTTTAGATAATTCTATAATCTATAATAAGTCTGTGAGGATGTTGCTTATTTGGAACAGCATTTCCTATCTCTATATCATGCCTAATCAAGTGGCTTACTCCCACATATCTCTCCATGTGATTGTAATAACAGTTTCACGTCATTTTGATTTTCCTTGGAAAGGTAAATCAATCGTTTATGAGAACTTCCTCATTACCCATTTTAATTTGAGGAATATCAAATTCAACTTTCTCTGGATTTGTTTCTTCACTCTGAGTTGTAACAAGTATCACCTTCTCCACTTTCTCTTATTTCCTTCCTTATCAAATTGCCGTTCAGGCATATTCCAATGACACACACTGTGAGTTTTCCTTCTATTTAGCATTCTTATCAAATAATGTATGGAACAGCAGGAGATGGATGAGATACGAAATGAGTATTTTGCATCAGTGTTTACTGTGAAGAAGGATATGGAAGCCAGAGAGCTTGACATCTCGAAAAGTTCCATTTTACAGAGGTGGAGGTGCTGGGCATCTTAAAATGCATAAAGGTGGATAAATCCGAGGACCGGATCAGGTATACCCTAGAACTTTGTGAGAATCTAGGGAATTATTGCTGGGGCCCTTGCTGAGATATTTATATCATCAATAGCTATGGGTGGGGAGCTGGAAGACTAAAGTTGGCTAACGTTTGTGCCATTATTTAAGAAAGGTGGCCAGGGATCTGCTGACTGGTGAGCCCAACATCAGCGGTAGGCAAGTTATTCAAGGAGATTCTGTGGGATAGGATTTTCAAGTATTTGGAAAGACAAGGACTGATTAGGGACAGTCAACATGGCTTTGTACATGGGAAAGCACATCTCACCGAGTTTTTGAAGTGACAAAGAGGATTGATGAAGGCAGACTTTGTCTATATGGACTTCAGTAAGGTGTTCAACAAGGTTCTTCATGGTAGACTGCTTAACTAGTTTAGGTCACATGGAATACACAGAGAACTAGCCATTTGAGTTTAAAATTGGCTTGAAGTAGGAGACAGAGATGGTTGCTTTTCGGATTGTGACCAGCAGTGTGCTGCAAGGGTTCACTGTTTATTTGTCATTTATATGAATGAATACGAATGTGACTATGGAGGCATGGTTAGTAAATTTGCCAATGACACCAAAATTGGTAGTTTAGTGAACAGTGACAAAGGTTATCTCAGGGTAAAATGGGGCCTCGATCAGACCTGGCGATGGGCCAAGGAATGGGAGATGAAGTTTCATCAACACAAATGTGAGATGTTATATTTTGGTAGGGCAAATCAGGGTAGGACTTATACACTAAATGGTACGGTAAGGGGTTGTATTGCTGAACGAAGAGACCTTGGAGTGTAAACTCATAGTTCCTTGAAAGTGAGGTTGCAGGTAAACAGGGTAGTGAAGAAGGTGTTTTGTATGCTTGCCTTTATTGGTCAGTGCATTGAGTCTAGGAGTTGGGAAATCATGTTGCAGGACATTGGTTCGGCCACTTTTGGAACACTGCATTACCTTGGTCTCCACGCTACAGGAAAGATCTTGTTAAACTTGAAAAGGTTCAGAAAAGATTTACAAGGATGTTGGTGGGATTGCAAGGTTTGAGCGATAGGGAGAGGCTGAATAGATTGGGCCTGTTCTCCATGACCTTTCAGGGGCTGAAGGGTGACCTTAGAGAAGTTTATAAAATCATGAGGTGCATGGATAATCAAGTTTTTTCCCCCAAGGTAGGGGAATCCAAAACTAGAGGGCATCGGTTTAAGGTGAGTGGGGAAATATTTAAAATGGACCAAAAGGGCAACCTTTTCATGCAGAGGGTGGTCCATATATGGAATGAACTGCCAGAGGAAGTGGTAGAGGTTGGTACAATTGCAACATTTAAAAGGCATTTGGATGGTTGTATGGGCCAAATGCTGGCAAATGGGTCTAGATGAATTTAGGATATTTGGTTGGCATGGGCAAGTTGGACCAAAGAGTTTATTTCTATGCTGTACATCTCTATGACTCTATGACTGTAATTCACCTCACTCAATTTCCTTTTGATTTGATAAGGCCCACTAAATCTTGCTTTTGAATGTTCACCTTCTTGAGAAAAACTACAAAATTTTGATATCTTGACTGCTTCATCACATCCTGTGCTACTTTCAAATGCTGTCTGGCTAACTCACCCACTCTGTTTGATCTTTCCCTAAAATTTGACGCACAGTTCAAAGATGTGGTATCTGAACTGTAAAGTCGCAAATTTTCTTTAATTAATTTCAGTGCCCATCTCACCTCATGTCCGAAACTAAATCAAACAGACTGAATTTAGTTGATTCATTAGGTGAATCCCTAATTGCAAAAAATACAAATGAAATTCCTTTATCCCAATCACCTGGATTGTCATGACTACAAATCCTCAACATGGTCTTTAAAGTTTGATGCCATCGTTATAATGCTCCTTGTGATTTCTGGATGTTACGCAGTTGACTTAAATTGGTTTATTCCTAAGCTATCCGTAACTTTCTTAAGTAATTTTGATGTAAAATTTGACCCTTGATCTGATTGTATCTATGTAGGCAGTCCATATTTGTAAAATTCTACAATCCATTTGACCGTGATATTGTAAAATGGAGTGGCTTCCAGAAATCTAGTAGACACATTCATTACGGTACCTACTGGTACCTCATATGCTATCGAAACACTTCCTTTCTGTAACCCTCGATAATACAACTTGATGAACTTCTGCCTATTTTTCATCTGCCTGAATATGTAATGGTCTCCATTTCCCCATCAAGACTTCATTTTTAAGACAGTAATTCTTCTTCTGTGTATGCTTTTTGATACAACTGCTTTATTTTTCATCATTTTTCATCATTTTCATCAACTAACCTGTCTGAACTGAAAATATCCACTTTTTCCTCCACTGTTCTTGTTTACTATCAATTCTACCTTTGCCTCTGCCATTTTAAGTTGACTTTCCTCTTTCATTGCCAAATTTTGAAGTTCAAAACCTCTCACATTTTCCCTTCCTTCTGCTAGGGCCTTCCTTTCTTTTTCTGTTTCCTCTGTTTTTAATTGTAATTCAAAGAGTTCATTTCACTTTCTCTTTCTTCTTGTCTTGCTATTGCCTCTCATTCAAACTGTTTCATTTTCAGTTGAATTTTAGCAATTTCCAGTTATTCTGAATACATTTGTGGCAGTTGTAAATGCTGAGATATTGCCAGAATTATCTCCCCTTTCTTCACAGACACAGGCAACTCCAACTTAAGTTTGCTTAAGTTTTGCCTTGCTCACTGATGTACAAAGGGACCTTGAGGTTCAATTCCATAGCTCCCTGATAGTGGCCACACAAGTAGAAAGGGAGGTAAAGAAGGCATATGGCATGCTTGCTTTTATTGGTCAGGGGATTGGGTGCAAGCGTCAGCATGTCATGTTGCAGCTTTATAAGATTTTGGTTAGGCCACACTTAGAGTATCGCATTCAATTCTGGTCGCCACATTACAGGAAGGATATGGAGGCTTTGGAGAGGGTGCAGAAGAGGTTTACCAGGATGCTGCCTAGATTAGACAGTAGTAGCTTAAAAAAAGCTAGAAAAACTTGGATTGTGTTCTCTGGAGCGACAGAGGCTGAGGGGAGACGTGATAGATGTCCATAAAATTATAAGATAATTATAGGGTTGATGGTCAAAATATTATCCCCAGAGTTGAAATATCTAATACTAGGGGGCATGCATTTAAGGTGAGGGGGTTCTCAATTTAATTTGGCATCGTGCTCGGCACATTGTGGGCCAAAGGGTCCATTCCTGTGCTGTACAGTTCTATGTTCTAAATGTAACCCAAATGAGATACGTGGATTTGTGGCCGGACAGCCATTGCTCCAGTGCAGCTGAAAGTTGCACATGGGAACACTCTGGAATCCCCATGGCAGCAGACAGTTAAGAAATTGCCCAGGAAATTGTAAATTTCCACTGGGTAAATTCTCTTCACCGTGAATCTTCTGAAAGTCTTCATTTGAATTGTAAGTAAAATTTAAAAAAGTTAGATTATTAAGTACTTATCCTGAGTAATCATTAAACAGACCTTACATAACTCACCTCTTACATAACTTACCTCTTCTCCCTCCCAACCAATCTCTTATACCCTTCCCGGGTGGCATCTTACTTACTGGCATCCTATTTCCCTGGCACGTTATTCCCCTTACCCATCTAAAACCCTACCCTTTCAGAACATTAGCATTACCTTATGTACTTACCCTTTGACAGCAGCTGTCAAAGTGGCTGTCAGGCCCTCCATTCTTTTTATTCATTCAAGGGATGAGGGTGTCACTGGCCAGGCAGCATTTACTGCCCATCCCTAATTCCCCAGAGGCCAGTTAAGAGTCAACCACATTGCTGTGGGTCTGGAGTCACATGTCACATGATAATGAATCCTTACAAATTACTGTGGAATATCTAGCTTAAGGCTGCATATGGTCGTGGAGTACTGAGGGGGAAATTTAGTGAATGCTATTAATATGAACACTATGTGTCAATCTGAATATTGCTGAAAAACAATGCATTTTGTTCAACCTTTTGAACCTTGGTGGGCACGATAGCATCAATTAAGATGTATCTAGACAGGTACATGAATGGGCAGGGAGCAGAGGGATACAGATCCTTGGAAAATAGCTAAAAGGTTTAGATAGACGATCTGGATCGGCGCAGGCTTGGAGGGCCAAAGGGCCTATCCCTGTGCTGTAATTTTCTTTGTTCTTTGTTCTTTTCATCTTGCACTCATTAGGTTTATTCACAAGAATACCAATTTCGGAGGAAGCCAACATTTATACTGTATGTGTGCAGGTTGATGATCAATTTGCACCCATACAGTACAAATGTTGGTTTCCTCTGAAATTGGTATTCTTGTAAAGAGTCCTGATGAGTGCAAGATGAAAAGTTTGAACAAAATGCATCATTTTTCAGCAATATTAACAGCATTCACTAAATTTCATAGAATTGCTACAGTGTGGAAACAGGCCCTTTGGCCCAACAAGTCCACACTGAACCTCAGAGCATCCCACCCAGACCCATCTCCCTATAACTGACCTAATCTACACTTCCCTGAACACTATGGGCAATTTAGCATGGAAAATCCACCTACCCTGCACATCTTTGGACTGTGAGAGGAAACTGGAACACCTGGAGGAAACCCAGGCAGACATGGGGAGAATGTGCAAACTCCACACAGACAGTCACCTGAGGCTGGAATTGAACCCAAGTCCCTGGTGCTGTGAGGCAGTAGTGCGTACCATTATGCCACTGTGCCACCCCATACTGTACTGTGAACATTTGCAGCCTTAAGCTAGATAGTCCACATTCATTCGTAAGGAATCATTATCATTGTATATAATGTATAAATTTGAGGTTACCCACATTGATAGCAAAAACAGGAAGGCAGACCTGAATGACGATGGATTGGGAAAGTTCAATGATGCCTGGGTGGCCTTGTACACTAGTCACTGAAAGTAAGGTTGTAGGTACAACAGGTAAATGGCAGGTTTCACTTCACAGTGAGAGGATGTCTTGCTGCAATTGTACAGGGCTTTGGTGAGATCACACCTTGCAGTTCTGGTCTCCTTATCCGAGGAAGGATGTTCTTGCTATAGAGGTTGTGCCGCAAAGTTTTACCAGACTGATTTCTTGCACGGCAGGGCTAGCATATGAAGAGATACTGGATTAGTTAGGCCTGTATTCACTAGAACTTAGAAGAATGAAGGGGAATCTTATAGAATCCTATAAAATTTTATTAAGACTAGACAGGGTAATCAAAGGCAGAATGAGATCCAGAACGGGGTTTATAGACTAAGAATATAGGATAGGCCCATACAGGATTGAGATGAGGAGGAATTTCTTCACAGAGAGTGGTGTGTTTATGGAAATCTCTGCTACTGTAAACAGTTGAGGGCAAAACACTGAATGTTTCCAAGTAGGAGTTAAATATAAATTCTTTGGGCTAAAAAGATAAAAAGGGCATGGGGAGGCAGCAGGAACTAATACTAATTTGGATGTTCAGCCACGAGCATATTGAATAATTGAGCAGGCTCAAAAGATCAAATGGCTTATTCCTGCTCCTATTTTCTAGTTTCTTTGTCCAGATGCAGCAAGTCCTGGATACTATCCAGATTTGGGCTAACAACTGTCGAGTAACATTCGTGCCATAGAGTACTAGGCAATGACCACCTTCAATAAGAGATCACCCCTTGATGTTTAATGGTGCTACCATCACTGAATCCCCCACTATCTGGGGATTACCATGCACCAGAAACTGTACTAGACTAGCCATATACATACTGCGGCTACAAAAGCAGGTCAGAACTAAGAATTCTGCAGTGAGTAACAGTGAGTAACCTCCTGACTCCTAAAAGTCTATCCAGCATCCAAAAGGCACAAGTCAGGAGTGTGATGTAATGTTCCCTGCATCCAAACCCACATCCCCTATTATCTAGAGGGACAAGGGCAACAGTCACATGGGAAGACCACGCTCTATCCTGACTTGGAAATATATCGCCATTCCTTCGGTATTGCTAGGTCAAATATAGGTAACTCCCTATAGACATTGTTGGTACCTTTGTTGGTGTTTCACCTCCACCTTCACAGGGACAACTCAGGATGGGCAGTAAGTGTTGATCCAGCCAGCAATTGCCCCACGAATTAACGTGCAAAAACAAACTGGCTCACTAAAAAGACTGATAAACCAACAGAATAGAGGGTAAACCATGAGCTGTAATTCTAATTCATACTGAAAATTGGAATATGCCATGGATTTTGATTTCGGTTACATTCCTATCAGGTTTTCTCAAACGCATGCAGTTGGAACGGATGTTGTAAATGTGTCTACATCCAGCTGTCGGGAGCTGTATTCAGCAGAACAGAAGAATCTGAAGGAGCTTTCTTTCACCTATCACATTTCATATAAGATATCCAGATAATGAAAATTAATTCCATTAGATAGAATTCATAGCCCAGAAAAAGACCATTCGGCCCAACTGGCCTATACTGACATCTGTGCTCTGCAAAAATTTCCTTCTACCCAATGTATTCAACCATCCAGGTCACAGAACTGTAACAGCACAAATGCAACCTGTTCATCCTATGTGTCTGCACTGAACGAGCATTCTGATTCAGTGCAAATCTCCTGCTTTCTTTCCCCCCAACCCTGCACTTTGTTTCCACTTAAATAATCAAAGCAAAGGTTCTGACAGCCACTTTGACAGCTGTTATCAAAGGGTAAGTACATAAGGCAAGTCTGACATTACGTTCTGAGAGGGTAGGGGGAGTAGGGGGAATAAGGTGCCAGGTAAGTAAGATGCCACGTGATAAGTGTTTAAGGGATTGGTTGAGAGGGAAGAGTGGAATTGGGGAGTTATGTAAGGTCTCAGGACAAATATTTAATAATCAAACTTTTCTTGATTTTACTTAATTTCGTTGAAATGCTACAAAATCTCCAGGTTAAATGGAGACTTTCAGAGGATTCAAGGCACAGAGATGTTTTGGTGATGGAATACTTTTGTACCTTTGGAAAGTCAATATTAAGGACCTCGTACTGGACATTTTAGAATTGTAGGCTTTTGGGAACTTGTCAGAGAACATTCCAAAGTGATAAGTTACATTGGTTTTCCTGACTATTTCCATGCCCTTAGCTCCTGTATTCTTGCAAAAATCAAGCTAGCAGTTTCAACAGTGGCCAATCTGACTTCATATATCATACCTATTCACTCTGGCATAGTGTGACAGGTATTATATTTATCACAGTATGCAGCCAAAAAGTATTCAGTTCTATCATCCTTTTAGTCTCAGTTTTTCTGATCCTGTCACTCTGACCTGAACTCTGTTCTCTGGAAGGGAATGGAACGGAACATTGTCAACATTGCCTTGAAAACCACTGACCAGGTTGGCAGCCTTGTTTGGTGAAGCGACTTCCACCCAGCGGAAGATGAGTGCAACTCTCTGACATTGCTTCTTGCCTCCACCCTTGTTCATGACCCCTACAGCAAACATCAAGTTTCCCAGTTCCTAGCCCTAACCACTCCTCTTCATCATGGACCTTAACTCCCTCCATACTGCTACCACTGTGCGCACTCCCACCTGCCCCCAGGATAATCTGAGACCCCAAGGGCCTAACCACAAATCCCCACCAACCTCCTCTAACTGATTGAGCTCATTCTCACCCTGAGCATACCCTCTTCTATCTTGCTCGATTCCTCTAAATGAAAGCACCTGGAGCTATTCCTGCCTTTTTGTCGTGTATATACAGCATGTCTCATTTGAGTCCCACTCCACTCTGGGTCCTTTCACTCATGTCTTTGTCCAGCACCATGATGGCTAACAGAGCCATGACCTGCAAAATGGAAAATTCCATCAATTTTGTTTCCAATTGTCAGCCTTCTCTCATGTTCAGCTGTTCCACTTCAGATTCTTCCTTCACTCAAACATTTCCAGGGATAGGCTATCAATCGATATTTGTAACAAATCCACCAATTCCTACAGCTACCTCAATGAAACTTCCTCACTCTCCATCCCTGTCAGGACTTTCTCAATTTCCTTGACTCTGTTACATCAGTCGAGATGATGCCAGCTTCCCAGCTGGCACTTCCAACATGCCTTCCTTTTTCCTCAACCAGTCATTCTTCCCACACCTACACTGTGGTTGACAATAACCACTCTTCTGGCCTGATCCCTCAGCTCCCCCTCCATCACTGTGATTGAGTTCACCTTTTCCTTACTTTCCAGCCTTGTCCTCCACTACGTCTACCAGCTCCATTATGAGGCCTTCACTTTCTTTATTCCACCCATCACCTCTGGCTTTCTCTTTTCATTGCTCTTAATGGTCAACCCTCAGTTCCCCTTCCTCAAAAAACTTTTGCTGTAGGATAGGAAAACAAATGCCTTTATACCTCCTCTCTCACACCATCCAAGACTCCAAAGCACACCTCCCAGGGCGGAGTTGGGATGTGGAGAAGTGATTTACTCTTCATTCCTTTGTTTTGTTTATAGTTTTGTACTTAGCACACAGTCTCATCTGTACAGCAATCACTAAATATGAGATTGAGTGACCACTTTGTGGAGCACACCAGTCAGGCTGCAGTTTGCAGCTATTTTAATTCTGCTGGCAGTTTGCACCGAGCTCATCCTGGATAATCTGATCTTTTGCAGAGAGATGATAAAGCTGACATTTTGTTCACGCCAAAGGGAAGTTTCTTTGTAGCAAGGCACTTGCACTCTATCAACATGGCTGCCCAGTAAATTTCAATCTTGCAGGTCCCTGGATTGTATACACTTTATTCTCACTGTGTTCTGTCCAACTATGTCATCATGGTTACTGCAGATGAATGCTATCCTCTGGCTCCCTGCCTTTCCGACTGTGGGCACTGGGAACCAATTGCGATTTGTTACCTAGAGGACCATTTAGGGAAGATGTCAAAGTCTTGGGTACAAAAAGGTTGACCAGAAATTAGACCAGAATTATGGGACTGCAATTATGTAGAGAAAAGCTGGGATTGTGAAGACTTGGGGAGGATTTAACAAAGATCTTCAAATTTGAGAGTTTTTAAAATTCTCTCATGGGATGTGGACACAACCTTTTGGTGAATGTGGTCAACAACTTTGTCCACCCTTAATTTCCTTTGAACTGTGTCACCCCTACAACCATTTCTGAGGCAGTTAATTTACATCACTGTGGCTCCAGAGTCATATGTGGGCCTGACCAAGTAAGAAAAGCAGATATTAGGTTATGTGGAACAATCCCTCTTCCGTACTTACACTGGCCTGAAACCCCACCTCTTCCTCCGTTACATTGATGACTGCATCGGCGCCGCCTCGTGCACCCACGAGGAGCTCGAACAGTTCACAGAACATAGAACATTACAGCGCAGTACATGCTATA
Organism: Ginglymostoma cirratum; assembly: GCA_024137785.1. Taxonomy (NCBI): domain Eukaryota; kingdom Metazoa; phylum Chordata; class Chondrichthyes; order Orectolobiformes; family Ginglymostomatidae; genus Ginglymostoma; species Ginglymostoma cirratum. The sequence goes on from JAHRHZ010000231.1 coordinate 558,930, forward strand.
ACTCTAGTACGTCGGATGGATCAGTTTTCGTCCAATATGTGCAGGAGGCTTTCCTGACACAGCATGTCGAAGGGCCGACAAGAGGGGAGGCCACACTGGATCTGGTACTTGGTAATGAACCAGGCCAGGTGTTTGATTTAGTGGGAGGTGAGCACTTTGGAGAGAGTGACCATAATTCGGTTACGTTCAGTTTAGCAATGGAAAGGGATAGGAACATGCCACTGGGCAAGAATTATAGATGGGGGAAGGGCAATTATAATGTGATTAGGCAAGACTTAGCAGGAATAGAATGGGGTAGCAAAATGCAGGGGATGGGGACAATCAAAATGTGGAGCTGGTTTAAGGAACCATCTTAAGGTTTAAGATATTGCGTGTCCTTGATAGGTATGTCCCTGTCAGGCAGGGAGGAAGTGATAAGGTAAGGGAACCTTGGTTTACAAAAGAAATTGTATCTCTTGTTAAGCAGAAGAGAGAGGCTGATGTGACATTGAGACGAGATGGGTCAGATGAGGTGATGGAGAGTTACAGATTAGCTAGGAAGGATTTAAAGAGAGAGTTAAGAAGAGCAAGGAGGGGACACGAGCAGTCAGTAGCAGGTAGAATAAAGGAGAACCCTAAAGCTTTCTATAGGTATGTGAGGAATAAAAGGATGACGAGGGTAAGACAGTCAAAGACAGAAGTGGGAAGTTGTGTGTGGACCCTGTGGAGATCGGAGAGGTGCTAAACAAATATTTCTCATCTGTTTTCACTCAGGAAAAGGAGAATATTGTAGAGGAGAAGACTGAAATACGGGCTATTAGACTTGAAAGGATTGAGGTTAGTAAGGAGGAGGTGTTATCAATCCTAGAAGGTGTGAAGGTAGATAAATCCCCTGGTCCGGATGGGATTTTTCTGAGGATTCTCTGGGAAGCTAGGGAGGAGATGGCGGAGCCTTTGGCCTTGATCTTTGAGTCATCATTGGCTACAGGTTTAGTACCAGAGGACTGGAGGATTGCAAATGTTGTGCCCTTGTTCAAGAAGGGCAGTAGAGATGACCCTTACATCTGTTGTCGGAAAAGTTTTGGAAAGGATTACAAGAGATAGGATTTATAATCATCTAGCAAGCAACAATTTGATTGGAGATAGTCAACATGGATTCGTCAAGGGCAGGTCGTGTCTCACAAACCTCATTGAGTTTTTTGAGAAGGCGACCAAGCATGTGGATGAGGGTAGGGCAGTTGACGTGATGTACATGGATTTCAGTAAAGCCTTTGATAAGGTTCCACATGATAGGCAATTGGAGAAAATGCGGAAGCATGGGATTGAGGGAGATTAAGCAGTTTGGATTAGAAACTGGCTTTCTGAAAGAAGGGAACGAGTGGTTGTTGATGGAAACTGGCCTGAAGTCCAGTTACTAGTGGTGTGCCACAAGGATCTGTTTTGGGACCACTGCTGGTTGTCATTTCATTCACTCAATGACTCAAAATGAATGCTAGATTGATAAAAATGCTTATTTCAGTGCACTGAGCACTTTGGAACATGATAGTCACAAAATCACTAAAGGCTTCCTTCTAGTTTCACTAAAAAGCTAACTTCATTCAGATGAAAACTTTGGAACATCAAAATCTTTCATTCACTCAATGACTCAAAATGAA
>JAHRHZ010000232.1:0-44621 GCA_024137785.1 Ginglymostoma cirratum
ATGAAGGGTTTAGGCCCGAAACGTCAAGTTTTCCTGCTCCTATGATGCTGCTTGACCTGCTGTGTTCATCCAGCCCCATGCTTGTTATCTCGGATTCTCCAGCATCTGCAGTACCTTTTATCTCTAAGGCAAGTCTAGGTGGTTTTTACTTGAACGTTAGGTATGTAATAGACAAGACTGATGAGTTAAAGGTGTGGATTGACTCACGGAAGTGTGATATTGTTGTCATCACAGAAACACAGTTGAAGGAAGGGCTGATCGGCAACACATCATTGCGGGCTGTAGGATCTTTAGGTGAGACACAGGATGGTGGATTTGTGCGATTAATTAAGGAGTCAATTACACCAATAAGGAGAGATGGCATAGAGTAATAGAGATGCACAACACAAAAATAGAGCCTTCAATCCAACTCATCCATGCCAACCGGATATCCTAAACTAATCTGGTCCCATTTGCTGGTGATTGGCCCATATCCCTCTAAACCCTTCTCATTCGTGCACACATCAGATGCATTTTAAATGTTATAATTGTACCAGCCTTCACCACCTTGTCTGGAAACTCATTCCATATATGCAACAACCTCTGCGTGAAAAAGTTGACGCTTAGGTCTCTTTTAACTCTTTACCCTCTCACCTTAAACCTATGCCTTCTAGTTTTGGACTCCCTTACCCTGGGAAAAATAATCTTTACTATTCACCCTATCCATGCCCCTCAGGATTTTATAAACATTTATAAGGTGACCCCTCAGTCTCTGACACTTCAGGGAAAAAAAACCCCAGCCTATTCAGCGTCTCCCTGTAGCTCAAAATCTCCAACCCTAGCAACATCCTTGTTTATCTCCTCTGAACCCTTTCAAGTTTCACATTATCTTTCCTACAGCAGGGAGACCAGAATTGAATGTGGTATTCCAAAAGTGGCCTAACCAATGTCCTGTACAGCCTGAACATGACCGCCCAACTCATATACTCAATGCACTGACCAATAAAGGCAAGCACATCAAACACCTTCTTCACTATCTTGTCTCCACTTTCAAGGAACTGCGAACCTGCACTCCAATGTCTCTTTATTTTGGCAACACTCTTCAGGTTCTTACTAATAAATAAATAAGTTCTGCCACGATTGGCCTTACAAATGCAGCACCTTGAATTTATCTAAATTAAAGTCCATCTGCCACTCTTTGGCCCATTTCCCTATCTGACCAGGGTGCTGTTGTACTCTGAGGTAACCTTCTTCAATGTCCACTACTCCATCAATTTAGGTGTCATCTTACTAAACATACCTCTTATCTTCTCATCCAAATCATTGAGGCAAGGGCATCATGCTAGGTCAAAAAATGACCTTAAGGAACGGAAAAGGCTCTAGAGGGATACAAGTTATCCAGGGAGGAACTGCAGAAAGAGTTTAGGAGAGCTATAAGGGAGCATGAGAAAACCTTGGCAGATAGGATCAAGGAAAACTCCAAGGTTTTTGACACGTACGTGAGGAATAAGAGAATGACCAGAGAAAGGGTAGGGCCGATCAAGGATTGTAAAGGGAATTTGTGCACGGAGCCTAAAGAGATAGGAGAGGTCCCTAATGAATACTTTTCTTCAGTATTCACAACTGAGAGGGACCTAGTTATAGAGGAGGACAGTGTGAAACAGGCTGGTCGGCTAGAGGAGGTGGATGTTAGTAAGGAAGATGTACTACGAATTTTGAGGAAGTTGAAGATAGATAAGTTCCCCGGGCCTGATGGAATTATCCATGGATTCTATGGGAAGTGAGGGAAAAGATCGGAGGGCCTTTGGCGATGATCTTTTCGTCCTCGCTGTCCACAGGTATAGTGCTGGAAGATTGGAGAGAGGCAAACGTCGTTCCCTTGTTCAAAAAGGGAATAGGTCCAACCCTGGAAATTACAGGCCAGTTAGTCTTACGTCGGTGGTGGGCAAATTATTGGAAAGGGCTCTGAGAGACAGCACTTATTATCGCTTGGAAAGGCACAGTTTGATTCGTGATAGTCAGCATGGATTTGTGAGCGGTAGATCATGCCGCACAAACCTTATTGAATTCTTTGAAGAGGTGGCCAAACACATGGATGGAGGTAGAGCAGTGGATGTGATATACATGCATTTAAGTAAGGCGTTTGACAAGGTTCCCCATGGTAGGCTCATGCAGAAAGTAAGGAGGCATGGGATAGGGGGAAATGTGGCAGATTGGATTCAGAATTGGCTGACCCTTGGAAGACAAAGGGTGGTAGTGGATGGAAAATATTCAACATGGTGCTCAGTTACGAGTGGTGTACCGCAAGGATCTGTCCTGGGTCCTCTTCTATTTGTGAGTTTTGTAAATGATTTGGATGAAGGAGTAGAAGGGTGGAACCAATGTCCTAGGGGCTGTTTTTGCTAATGCTGTTGGGGAGGATTTAAACAAATGTGGCAGGGGGATGGGAACCAAATGAGGAGGTTAGTGGACAGTAAGGAGGCAGTAACTAAAGCCTGTAAGGAGCTAGATAATGAAGTCAGTGTGACTAAGGGGAAGAGTAGGCACAGAGCAGATGATACTGGACCTGGTGTTGGGGAATGAGCCCGGCTAGGTGGTTGAAGTTTCAGTCGGGGATTACTTTGGGAATAGTGATCACAATTCCGTAAATTTTAGAATACTGATGGACAAAGACGAGAGTGGTCCTAAAGGAAGAGTGCTGAAATGGGGGAAGGCCAACTATAGCAAAATTCGACAGGAGCTGGGGAATGTGGATTGGGAGCAGCTGTTTGAGGGTAAATCCACATTTGACACGTGGGAGGCTTTTAAAGAAAGGTTAATTAGAGTGCAGGTCAGACATGTCCCTGTGAAAATGAGGGAGAGAAAGGGCAAGATTGGGGAACCATGGATGACAGGTGAAATTGTGAGACTAGCAAAGAGGAAAAAGGAAGCATACATAAGGTCTAGGCGATAAAAAACAGACAAATCTTTGGAAGAATATGGGGAAAGTAGGACCAATCTGAAATGAGGAATTAAGAGGGCTAAAATGGGTCATGAAATATCTTTAGCAAACAGGGTTAAGGAAAATCTGAAAGCCTTTCATTCATACATAAGGAGCAAGAAGGTAACTCGAGTAAGGGTCGGCCCAGCCAAGGACGAAGGAGGGAAGTTAAGCGAGGAGTCAGAGAAAATGAGTGATATTCTTAATGAGTACTTTGCGTTGGTATTCACTGAGGAGAGGGTCATGATGGATGTTGAGGTTAGGGATAGATGTTTGATTACTCTGGGTCAAGTCAGCATAAGGAGGGGGAAGTGTTGGGTATTCTAAAAGGCATTAGGGTGGACGAGTCCCCAGGTCCAGATGGGATCTATCTATCTATCCCATTTATATCAGGAGGATATTTTGGAATGGTCTTCAAATGAGGTCTGGCCTCATTTGGCCAACGTTGACTGCAACCAGCTCCTTATGGGTGAGTCTAAAGAGGAGCAGAGAGGAGCATTCAAAAAGGAGCTGGGGAGAGTACAGGTCCAACATGTATCCTTGAGAACCCTTAAGGGTCTAAGATAATTCTGGACGAAGTAGAAGATAAACACTTTCAAGCAAGTCCAAACGGAGCAATTTAGTTGTGACCCTAGACAAAAGTACAAGTGCAACAGGGAACTTAAGAAAACAATCAGAAAAGCAAAAAGGGAGCATTAAAGGGGACTTGCAAACAGGATTAGGGAGATCCCCAAGATATTTTACAAATACATTAAAGGGAAGATGTTAACTAGTGAAACAGTACAGTCCATTAGGAACCAAGGGGAAAATCTATGTGTGAAGCAATAGGATATTCGAAGGGTGTTGAATACTTACTTCTCTTTGGTCTTTACACTGAAAAAGGAGAATATAGGTGTGGAATTCAGGAAAAAAGGACTGTGAGGAACTTGTACAGTTTGACACAGGAAATGGAAACATAGTAGAAGTTCTGATGGGCTTACAAATGGACAAATCCTCTGGCCCAGATAAAGTAAATCCCAGGCTGCTGTGAAAGGTCAGACAGGAAATTGAAGGGACTGTGTCATAAATTTTTAATTCCTTTCTGGTCATGGGAGCAAGCGCCAGGGTACTGGAGGTCAGCTAATGTGGTTCCATTTTGGAAGAAGGATAGTACACAAACCAGGAAATTATAGAGTAATGAGTCTCATGTTAGGGGTAGGGAAGAAAATTCTGAAGGAGAGAATTAATATTCACTTGGAAAGGCAAGGTCAATTTGGGATGGTTAGCATGGCTTTGTCAAAGGGTGGTCATGCCTAACAAATTTGTTAGAAGACCAGAAGACCATAAGACATAGGAGCAGAAATTAGGCCATTCAGCCCATTGAGTCTGCTCCGCCATTCAGTCATGGCTGATAAGTTTCTCAATCCCATTCTCCCGCTTTCTCCCCGTAACCCTTGATCCCCTTGATAATCAAGAACCTATCCATCTCACTCTTAAATGTACTCAATGACCTGGGCCTCCACAGCCTTCTGTGGCAGTGAATTCCATAGATTCACCACTCTCTGGCTGAAGAAGTTTCTCCTTATCTCCATCCTAAAAGGTCTTCCCTTGACTCTAAGGCTGCGCCATTGGGTCCTAGTCTCTCCTACCAATGGAAGCATCTTCCCAACGTCCACTCTGTCCAGGCCATTCAGTATTCTGAAAGTTTCAATTCGATCCCCCATCATCCTTCTAAACTCCAATGAGTATAGTCTCAGAGTCCTCAAACATTCCTCATATGTTAAGCTTTCCATTCCTGGGACCACTGTCCTGAACCTCCTCTGAACCCGCTCCAGGGCCAGTACATCCTTCCTGAGATATGGGGCCCAAAACTGCACACAATACTCCAAAAGGCCGGACCAGGGCCTTATAAAGCCTCAGTAGTACATCTCTGCTTTTATATTCAAGTCCTCTCAAAATAAATGCCAACATTGCATTTGCCTTCCTGACTACTGACTCAACCTGCAAGTTTACCTTTACAGAATCCTGGACTAGAATTCCCAAGTCTCTTTGCACTTCAGACTTCTGAATTTTCTCCCCATTTAGAAAATAGTCCATGTTTTTATTCTTCTTACCAAAGTGCATGACCTCCCACATTCCCACGTTGGACTCCATCTGCCACTTCTTTACCCAATCTCCTAACCTGTCCAAATCCTTCTGCAGCCTCCCCACCTCCTCATTACTACCTGTCCCTCTACCTATCTTTGTATCGTCTGCAAATTTAGCCAGAATGCCCACAGTTCCTTCATCTAGATCATTGATGTATAAAGTGAAAAGTTGTGGTCCCAAAACTGACCCTTGTGGAACACCACTTGTCACTGGCTGCCATCCTGAGAAAGACCCTTTTATCCCCACTCTTTGCTTTCTGCCAGACAGCCAATCTTCTATCCATGCTAGCACATTGCCTCTAAAACCATGGGCCCTCATCTTACTCAGCAGCCTCCTGTGCGGCACCTTGTCAAAGGCATTCTTCAAGTCCAGGCAGATAAAATTCATTGGCTCTCCTTGGTCTTCTCTGCTCGTTGCTTCCTCAAAGAATTCGAGCAGATTTGTCAGGCATGACCTCCCCTTGATGAAACCATGCTGACTTCGCCCTATTTTACTATACATTTCCAAATATTCAGAAATCTCATCCTTTACAACGGGCTCCAAAATCTTACACACGACCAAGGTAAGGCTAATCGGCGTGTAATTTTCCGTCTTTTGCCTTACTCCCTTTTTAAACAGGGGTGTCACGTTAGCGATTTCCCAGTCTTCTGGGATCCTCTCTGACTCTGGAGATTCCTGAAAGATCACCACTAGTGCATCCACTATCTCCTCAACTATCTCCTTTAGAACTCTGGGGTGTAGTCCATCTGGTCCAGGTTATTTATCCACCTTCAGGCCAATCAGTTTTACTGGCACCTTTTCCTTGGTCTTGGCCACAATACTCAGCTCTGCCCGCGCACTCCCTTAAATTTTTGGGAGATTACTCGTGTCTGCCACCGTGAAGACTGACGCGAAGTAATTATTCAGTTCCTCAGCCATTTCCTTGTTCCCCACTACTATCTCTCCACCGTCATTTTCCAGTGGTCCAATGTCCACTTTTGCCTCTCTTTTGCCCTTTATGTACCTAAAGAAACTTTTACAGTCTTCATTTATATTACTGGCTAGCTGACCCTCATATTTAATCTTCTCCCTCTTTATTTCTTTTTTTGTTGCCCTCTGTCGGTCTTTGTAAGCTTCCCAGTCCTCTGGTTTCCCACTGCCCTTCGCCACATTATATGCTTTCTCTTTTGCTTTTATGCTATCTCTGACTTTCTTAGTCAGCCATGGTTGCCTCATCCTCCCTGAGCCATGCTTCCTTTTCCTTGGGATGAATGTTTGCTGCGTCTCCTGAATTACTCCCAGAAACTCCTGCCATTGCTGTTCCACTGTCTTTCCTGCTAGGCTCCTCTTCCAGTCAATTCTGCCCAGAAGTCTTTGAAAATATCAAGTGTGTGGATGAGGGAAGTTCAGTTGTTGTAGTTTATATGGATTTAGCAAAGCTTTTGACAAGGTCCCACACAACAGACTGACTTGAAAACCACACGGCCTTCAGGGAAACTTGGTGAGATGGATCAGAAACTGGCTTAGTAATAAGACATGCGGTAGAAGGTTGTTCAAGTGACTGCAGGCCAGTGTCCAGTGGTGTACCACAGCAATCAGTAGTGGGAACCTTATTGTTTGCTATATACATAAACGATAGGGATGAAAGTGTGGGGCGAATGATAAGCAAGTTTGCAGATGACACCAAGATTGGTGGATGGTTAATAGTGAAGAAAATGGTTCTACGTTACAGGAAAATACAGATGGATTGGTCAGATGGACAGACCAATGGTAGATGGTATTTAACCCTGATAAATGCAGATTGATGCACTTTTGAAGAAGAAACAAGATAAGGGAGTATTTAATGAATGGCAGGACACTGGACTGCTCAGAGGAACAGAGGGATCTTGGGATAATTATTCAAAGACCCCTGAAGTCAGCAGAGCACATGCACTGGATAGTTAAGAAGGTATGTGTGACACTTTAATCAGTCATGGTATAGAGTATAAGAGCAAGGAGCTAATGCTAGAGTTGTGCACAGTGTTGATCAGGCCACAGCTGGAGCACTGTATACAGTTATGTTCACCAAACTCCAGGGAAGATGTAACAGGTCGAGAGATGGTACAAAGGAGGTGGATCATGATGTTGCCTGGGATGATACAATTGAGCTCAAAGGAATGGCTAGACAGGTTTGGATTAAGAGACAACACAAAGTGGAGCTGGAGGAACACAGCAGGTCAGGCAGCATTAGAGGAGCAGGAAAGTTGACATTTCGGGTTGGGCCCTTTCTTCAGAAATGGGGAGGGGGAAAGGGTGCTCAGAAATAGAGAGAGGAGGGGTGGGGCTGGAGAAGGTAGGTGGGATGGTGATAGGTGAGTGCATGTAGGGAGTGGTGGGGTTGGTCAGTAAGGTGGGAGGGGTGGGAGAGAAGATGGACAGGTTGTGTCAGGTCAAGGAGGAGGGGATGAGAGGGAGGGTTGGATATGGGATGAGGCCGGGGGGGTGGGGAGATTTTAGAACTAGTGAATTCCATGTTTAGGCCATTGGGCTGTAGGCTCCCGAGGCAGAATATGAGATGCTGCTCCTCACGTTTGCGGGTGGTGTCATTTTGACACTGGAGGAGGCCCAGGATGGACATGTCACCCAGGGAGTGGGCAGGGGAGTTAAAATGGTTCACAACCGGAAGGTGTCGTCATTTGTCACGTACAAAGCGCAAATGCTCTACAAAACGGTCTCCGAGTCTCCGCGCAGTCTCACCGATGTACAGGAGGCCACATGAGGTGCAGGTTTGGATTGTTTTCTTTAGAGCAGACGAGGCTAAGTGGGGGGGACATGACTGAGGTGAAATAATTCCATAGAGACCGGGATCCAGTCACAAAATCACCTTTTATTTACATGTGGAGAGTCTTTGACACTGATCCAGCTCCCTCAGAGCAAGCTGTCAGAATGAACAGGTTGACTAGCATTCCAGTTTTTATCTGCCAGTCAGGGCACCTGAATTGGAACAGAACAACAGCCCCAGTTAGGGAACACATATTCTATGAGGTCCACCTGGCTGACCTTGTTACAATCACTACCCCATTTTGAGGGGTCTGGTTAGGGTGAGTCGGGAACAGTTGTTTTCCTTGGTTGAGGGGTGGATTGTGAGGGGGCATAGTTTTACTGTAATCGGGAGGAAATTCAGAGGTAATTTTAGAAAAAAACGTTTTCACTCAGAGGATGATGGGTATCTGAAATGCATTGACTGGGAAGGTAGTGGAGGCTGGAAAACTTACAAAAGTTTAAAAAAACCTTTAAAAAATTCTGGATGAGCACTAGAAATATCATAATATTCAAAGATATGGGACAAGTGCAGGGAATTGGGATAAGCGCACCTTTAGTGGTAGTTACTGTCAGTGTAGATTTGATGGGCCGACGGACCTTTTCCGCACTGAGAACGAAGAATTAACTCAAATTGTTGTTACTATAAGTCACTTGAAAGCTTCGCTTAGCACTGTCACAACATAAACAGAAATTGCTGGTGAAAATCAGCAGGCTCGGCAGCATCTTTGGGAAGGAAACAGAATTAGCATTTTAAGTCTGGTGGCTCTTTATCAGAACTCTGCAGTATCATTGTGTGAAATGGGAAAGACTTCGAATCAAATAACTCAAGACTGAGCATCTATGACGTGTTGTGGGCCACAAACAGCAGCAGAACTGTACTCCAGCACAATCTGCAACCTCATGGCCCGGCATATCCCCCGCTCAGCCATTACCATCAACCCTGGTTCAGTGAAGGGTAAGTCAAAGAGGCACTGAATATCCCCCTCACATTTGAATCATTCTATGATTCCAACATGGAAGGAAACCTCAAATAGTTGCACAACATTTTCTCAGTATTAAAATAAGACAAAAAAAACAATTAGGAAATAGTAAGTTCAATTAATTTTAACATTTAATCATAAAATACTCAATATACATTTCATTGTCATTTCTTACAATTTCCAAAAATGATTGATAATGAAAGCAGCAACATCTAAAGTGCATCTAAAGCTATTTCTTAAGCAGCTGGATTTAGGAATGACCCATATTCAAATATCCCACAGGTACACTAATGCAGCAAGTCACATTATCAAAACTTACTCATCTAATCAGACTTTTCTCTCCATGGAAATGAGGTAATGGTGTAACAATAATTCCATCAGCATGCCCTGAATGCACTGAATTAGTCAAACAAGGCAATATGCTGAGAATGAACAGGGAGCTTCGTGCTTTTGTTAAGAAAAGTGCACTGTATCATCTGGCTACCCTAATAAATTCAGCAATTTTGCATTCATAGTGGGTGTCACGATAGAAATGCACATCTGTGAGAGATAAAGAAAAACTGAAAAGGTTGCAGTTACATAGCGCCTTTCTGGTCAAAAGGACATTCCAAAGTGCTTTATAGCCAACTGAAATAGCATTATGTTGCAATGAATGGATTGCCACAATAAATTTACATACAGAAAGATCCCATAAACAGCAATCTGGCGATGGACAGATAACTGGCTTTTGAGGTGTTAATTGAAGGGTAAACATTGGCCTAGTTCCACTCCAACTCACATATCATGGGAACTATACTGCCTTCCTTCACTATCAGGGAGAAGTACTGGAACACCTTTCTGAACAGCACTACTGGTCTACCTCCACTACTTGAATTGTAGAGGCTCAATAAGGCAGCTCACCACAGCTAGAGAAGCCCACATCCCATAAACAAATGCAAGCATACACCTTTGCTCTTCTTCAAAATAGTGCCATAGGGACTGTTACATCCACCTGAGAGCGTAGACAGAGTCACATAATCACTACGGCACAGAAAGAGGCCATTTAGCCTTTTGGACCTGCTCTTCAACTGAGCTGGTTCCAATCTTCTGCTTTTCTCTATATCCTTGCACACTATTTCTCGCCAAATAATCATCAAATAGCCTCCTGAGTGCCTCGACTGAACTTGCCAAACTTCCAGGCAGTGCATTTAATTCAGTAACTACTTGCTAAGTGAAAAGGCTTTTTTTCACATTACCCTTACTTCTTTTGTACATCACTTTAAATCTATGTCCTCCCATTCCTTTTTCTTTCACGAGAGGGGACATCTTCTACCAGTGTACTCTATCAAGCCCCTTCATGATTCTGAAAACCTCTATCAAATCTCTCTCAGCATTTTTTCACTCCAAAGAGAGCAGTCCCAACTCATTCAATCTATCCTCTTAACTGAAGTTTCTTATTAGAACAAAGAACATAGAACTGTAAAGCACAGGAATGGGCCCTTCAGGCCACACTGCTGTGCTGAACATGGTGCCAAATGAAACTAATCCCTTCTTCCTGCTCTGGGTCCATATCCCTCCATTCCTTGCATATTCATGTACTTATCTAAAAGTCCCTTAAATGCTCCAACTGTATCTGCACCACCACCTCTGGCATTGTGTTCCAGACTCCTACCACTCCAAGTGTAAAAAAGTTGCCCCTTGCATCTTCTTTGAACTTTCTCCCTCGCACCTTAAGTACATGCTCCCTCGTACTAGACATTTCAACTCTGGGAAAAAGATTCTGACCATCAACCCTATCTATACATCTCATAAGTTTATAGACTTCTATCAAGTCTCCCCTAGCCTCTGCCACTCAAGGGAAAACAACCCCAGTTTTTCTAGCCTCTCCTTATAGCTCAGCCCTCTAAGCCAGACAGCATCCTGGCAAGCCTCTTCTGCACCCTCTCCGAAGCCTCCACATCCTTCCTATAATGTGGCCACCAGAATAGAACACAACACTCTAAATGTGGCCTAACCAAAGTCTTAAAAAGCTGCAACATCACATCCTGACTCGTGTAAGCAATTCCCCGACAAATAAAGGCAAGCATACCACACACCTTCTTTACCACCCTATCTACTTGCGAGGTCATTCTTGGAAGCATTCCTGGAAATTGTTTCTGCTTTCTTTCCAATGCGTGCATATCTTTCCTACAATACCCCAGACGAGGGCTAACAGGTGTTTTGGCCCATTGAGCTTACACTGACCTCTGAAGAGCATCCCACCCAGATGCAGCCCCTACCCTATCGCTGTAACCCTGCATTTCCCATGGCTAATTCACCTAGCTTGCATATCTCTGAACACTATGGGTAATTTAGCATGGCCTGCATATCTTTGGACTGTGGGAGAAAACCGGAGCACCTGGAGGAAACCCATGCAGACACAGGGAGAATGTACAAACTCCACACAGACAGTTGCCTGAGGGTGGAATCAAACTCAGGTCCCTGGCGCTGTGAGGCAGCAGTGCTAACCACTGAGCCACTGTGTCGCCCCACTGCTCTCCCCACTTGTCCTGCCACCTTCTTTGGTCTGCGTACATATACACCCAGATCCCTCTGCTCCTGCATTACGTTTAGAATTGTGCCCCCTTATGTTACTTTGTCTTTCAATATTCTTCCAACTGGACAAGTTCAACTTAATGTCTTATTTGAAAGACAGCACCTTTGCACAATACTCCCTCAGTACTGTACCGGAGTGTGAGTCTAGATGGTTATGCTCATGTCCTGAGACCCAGAATCTTCTGACTTAGGAGCAAGAGTGGTCTGTAGGGTTTCAATGATCCAAAATTGGCGATGGTAAATAAGACCATAAGACCATAAGACATAGGAGTGGAAGTAAGGCCATTCGGCCCATTGAATCCAGTCCGCCATTTAATCATGGCTGACGGGCATTTCAACTCCACTTATGGGGCACTAACAGATTCTCCAACCACTTCAATGCATTATCAGCACTCCCCATTACTACCCCTTTGAAAAATGACTGTGACATCAGGATTCAGTGTATGGGCAGATAAACCTCAAAGCCCAGAAGTTGCATTTTGTCACTTATTGTTCTACCATACGCTTGCTGTGCCAACCCTCCCCTATTCCCCATTTCAGGATCAGTTATCAGTCAAACTAGGTAATGTGATGAGAACATCCCCCTTTCCACTCTCACATCGCTGTTGAATGATAAATTTAGTGAACATTTGCAGCACCACTTCCAATATAAATATAGCCTTTCTTAAATACTGAGACTAAAGATGCACACAGTATTCCTATGAATTCTTGTATTCCAATACCCTTGCAATACAGGCATTTGCTTTCTAATTGATTGCTGAATTTGTATGCTTACCTCTTGTGTTCCTTATACAGGTACACACAAGACTTTCTGAACAGTGAAAAGTTGCCATATATTAAACCAATTACTTTTAAATAAAAGTGAGTAATCTCATTCTTCCCCAAGTTATCCACTTGCCTTTTTTGCTTTGCAGCTCCTTTGTACCCTCACAGGCTATATTACCAGCGAACAATGTATCAGCATATTCAGACACATTACTTTCTGTTTCTACAACATAGGTAAGCATTTTATGGGTCTTAAGGGTTGCAAAGCAGCCATAGGGAACTTCTGAAGTCATTCAGCATTATCCTTACCTTCTGAAGTGAAGAGAACTGATTTCTGTAAGGGAAACCTCTACTTGAGAGGAGGCTAAGTTTGAAAATAGTCAAAGAGAGATATCACAACAAAACCACAATTTTATTACCAGGGAAGGAGAGGTCACAGAGATATGCAGTCAACAGCACACATGCGAGTATTTCTTCTGTACAGTCTTTAAAGTAAAATTTGGTCTTTAGACTAAGTGGTCTCTAAGATATAAGAAGTAAGATAAAGTCTCCAGTATATATCTAATATCCTTTAAACAAAAGATAGTAAATGTAAAGGTATTAATTTAAAGGTAAGTCATGGCAGGATGGTTGGCTAGGTACAACATGCCTCCTGTGTGATGGCTGAAGGGAAGGACTGTTTCCCAGGATGACAGGTTTCTCATATGAGGACAGATTGCATGAGCTAGAAAGAAAAGGGAAGTTAAATGAAGGTCATGCCTTAGAAATTTGAATGAATTCATTCTGGAACTGACAAGGAGGTTCAAAGTGGGTTGCTGTTGACAATGTCCCATATGGCAGACTGGTCAAAAAAAGTAAAAGCCCTTGGGATACAGAGTAGAATGTCGAATTGGATCTGAAGTTGGCTTAATAACAGGAAGCAAATGGCAATGGTCAACGCTGCGCTAGCGAATGAAAAGCCGTTTCAAATGGTGTTCCTCAGGGCTTGGTGTTGTGACCCCTGTTGTTTTATACATTACTGCTTTGGACTTGAATGTTAGGGGCACAATTCGGAACTTTGAAGACGACACAAATTGGCCTTGTACTGAATAGTGTAGAGCATGGCTGCAGGCTCCGAAATGATACAGCTGGGTTGTTGGGTGGGCAAAAAAGTGGCAGATGGAGTTCAACTTTGGGAATTGTAAGGTAATGCATTCAAGGAGGTTAACTGCTAAAAGGGAATACTGAAAAAGGTACAAGAAGTAGAGATCTTGGTGTGCAAGTGCACAGGTCCCTAAAGGTAGCAGTACAAGTAGATATGGTTGTAAAGAAGGTATATGGAATACTCTGCTTCAGTGGCTGATGTATACAAAAGTATGGAGATAGCGAAATTGTTTTACGACACTGGCGAGGCCACAACTGAAGTTTTGTGTGCGGTTCTGGTAACCACGTTTACAAGAAGGACACAACTGTTTTGAAGGGAGTGTAGGAAAGATTGACAAGAAGATTGTCAGGCTGCAGGATTGTGGTTACAAAGAGAGACTGAATTGTTGGGGGTATTTTCCACAGAACAGAGAAGGCTGAGAGGTGACATGATTGAGGTATACAAAGTTGTGAGGGGTAGAGATAGATGAGACAGGAAGAGCCTGTTTCACTTGGCAGAGAGGAGTAGGCCATTCAGCCATTAGTGCCTGCTCCGCCGTTCAACATGATCATGGCTAATCATCCTACTCAGTATTCTGTTCCTGTTTTCACCCTGTACCCTTTGATCCCTTTGGCCCTAAGTGGTCTCAACCAGTTTCTTCAGTACAGAACTGCAGAGGCTCACCACTCTCGTGTGAATACATTTCTCCTCATCTCAGTTCTAAATGGCCTACGCTGCTATCATTGGATTGTGACCCCCGGTTCGAGACTCCCCAGTCATCAGAACATGGCAGATAGAATTCAACCCAGAAAAATGTGAAGTGATTCATTTTGGAAGGTTGAATGTGAATGCAGAATACAGGGTTAATGGCAGGATTCATGGCAGTGTGGAGGAACAGAGGGATCTTGGGGTCCATGTCCATAGGTCCCTCAAAGTTGCTACCCAAGTTGATAGGGTTGTAAAGGAGGCGTACGGTGTGTTGGCTTTCATTGTCAGGGGAATTAAGTTTAACAGCCGCGAAGTTATGCTGCAGCTCCATAAAATTCTGGTTAGACCACACTTGGAATATTGTGTTCAGTTCTGGTCACCTCATTATAGGAAAGATGTGGAAGCTTTAGAGAGGGTGCAGAGGATATTTACCAGGATGCTGCCTGGACTGGAGGGCAGGTCTTATGAGGAAAGGTTGAGGGAATGAGGGCTTTTTTTATTGGATCGAAGAAGGATGAGAGGTGACTTGATAGAGGAGTACAAGATGATGAGAGGCATAGATAGAGTGGATTTTATTTATTCAAGGGATGAGGGCATCGCTGGCTAGGCAGCATTTATTGCCCATCCCTAATTGCCCAGAGGGCAGTAAAGAGTCAACCACATTGCTGTGGATTTGGAGTCACATGTAGGCCAGACCAGGTAAGGATAGCAGTTTCCTTCCCGACAGGACATTAGTGAACCTGATGGGTTTTTCCTGACAATCAGCAATGGGTTCACGGTCATAATTACACTTTTAATTCCAGATATTTTATTGAATTCAAACTCCACCATCTGCCATGGCAGGATTTGAACCTGGGTCCCTAGAAAGTTATCTTGGTCTCTGGATTAATAGTCCAGTGATAATACCACTGCACCATCGCCTCCCCTTAAGTCAGGGACTTTTTCCAAGGGTGGAAATGACTATTACGAGGGGGCAAATTTTAAAGTGATTGGAGGAAGGTACAGGGGAGATGTCAGAGGAAGGTTCTTCACACAGAGAGTGGTGGGTGCGTGGAATGTGCTGCCGGCAGTGGTAGTGAAGTCAGACGCTTTAGAGACTTTTAAGCGACTGTTGGATAGGCACATAGAGGAATGTGAAATGTAGGGTATGCAGGGTAGTTTGATCTTAGCAGGATAATAGGTTGTCACAACATTGTGGGCCGAAGGGCCTGTACTGTGCTGCACTGTTCTATGTTCTATCTATTTTCTAACATCCTTGCTGCATTTACCTTGCCTAGTCCTGTTAGAATTTTATAGGCTTCTATGAGAAAAGTCATCATTTTTCTGAATTCCAATGAATACAGTCCTAACCAATCTGGTCTCTCTTTATTTGTCGGTCTCGCCTCCCAGGAATCCGTTTGGTTATTGTTGCACACCCTCCTAGGCCAGAATATCCTTCCTCCGATAAGGAGACCAAAACTCAAAAGACACAGAAGATTCTAGGTACGGTCTCACCGAGCCTGTACAATTACAGCAAGATATCCTTGTTCCTGTACTCAAATCCTCTCACTTCAAAGGCCAACATACCATTTGCCTTCTTTACCACCTGCTGGACCTGCATGCTTACCTTCAGCTACAGGTGTACAAGGACCCCCACGTTTTGTTGCACCTCCCTCTTCCCCAACCTATCGCCATTCAGATAATAATCTATCTTCCTGTTTTGCTATCAAAGCAGGTAACCTCATATTTATCCACATATACATCATCTGCCATGCATTTGCCCACTCACTGAACTTACAGAAATCACACCGAAGCATCTTTGCAGTCTCTTGATAGTTTACACTGCCATACTGCTTTTTGACGTACAAAGTACTTACATTAATATAAGTCAAATATTGTATACAATATTATACCAATATTGCTGACTAAATGCTGCTTGATAGCGCTGTGGGTGACTTCCATTACTTTGCTGATTATTGAGAGGGGACTGATTGTATGGCAACTGGCCAGGTTGGATTTGTTCTGCTTTTTGTAGACAGGATATACATGCACAATTTCCCACATTGATCAGGAAAGCCAGCAGATTTCCTTCCCTAAAGGTTATTAAACTTCTCCTGAATACCACCAACCACTCCCTTCAATATCAATTGGAATAAGCACCAAGGTTGGCAAGGGCACAGAATGACATCAAGGCAGTAATTTGGCAGGGACTAATATCAAGAGCTCAAGCAAATTTGATGTCAATGGGATGAAATCAAAATGCTGAAAATCTGAAATAAGAACCTGAGAATTCTGGCGAAACTCAGCAGGTCTGGCAGCATCTGTGGAGAGAGAAACAGAGCAAATGTTTCAAGCTCAAAGACTCTCCCTCCTAATATGGAAATATATCACCTTTCCATCATCATTGCTGGATCAAAATCCTGGAGTTTTGCCTTGAGCAGCAATGAAGTTGTCTCTCCATTACTAGGGCAACAGCTATTCAATTGGGCATCACACCAACAGGTGCTCAAGGGAAATTAAAGTCGCACAATAAATGCTGGTTTTGCCAAGAATTTTCTTTTTTTATTATTTTTTCATGGAAAGTGGGCATTGCTTCCTAGATCAGCATTTATTGTCCATCACTGATTGTCCTTTGCATGATTGTACATAGGCAATGGATAGCCTTTAAAGAACTCTTGCATGACTTACAGCAAATATACATTCCTTCAAGGTGGAAAAACTCAAAAAAGGTCAGTTAACTGTGGCCAACAGAAGAAGCTCAAAATTGCATAAGATTAAAAGAAAAGGCCAGAAGTTGCAAGAAATAACAATAATTCTGAGGATTAGAGGTTTACAGAATACAGCATGGAAGAACCTGGAAACGATAAACGAAGAGAGAACAGAATATGAATGCAAAAAGCATAAAAATGGAGTCTAAAATCTTCTATAGGAATGTAAAAACAAAATGCTTGGCTGAAATAAATGTGGGTCCACTAAAGACAGAGCCAGGAGAATTTAAAATGAGGAATAGAGAAACAACAAAAGATACAAGAAATTTCCAAGAAGCTGAGATCTAAGTGGCTATGAAGGAGAGAAATTAAAGGAAACTAGCGAATCAGAATGAAAGTTGATAAATCCCCATGACCTTTATCCAGTGTGTTGAAGGATGTGGCTACAGAAATACTCGATGCATTGATGGTTATAGAACATAGAACAGGACAGCACAGTACGGGCATTTCAGCCCATGATGTTGTGCCGAACTTTTACCCTAATCCTAAGGTCTATCTAACCTCTACCCCTACCTTATACTATCATCCATATGCCTATCTAATAAGGCCGACTCCACTACCCTCTCCGACAATGCATTCCACGCTCTGACCACTCTGAGTATCTTCCAAAATTCCAAAATGGGATGAGGGCATCACTGGCTAGGTCAGCATTTATTGTCTGTCCCTAGTTGCCCAGAGGGCAGTTAAGAGCCAACCACATTGCTGGGAGTCTGGAGTCACATGTAGGCCACACTAGGTAAATTTCCTTCCCTAAAGAACATTAGTGAGCCAGATGGGGTTTTTTTTGCCAACTGTCAATAGATTCATGGTCATCATTAGACTCCTAATTGTAGATTTTTGTTGAATTCAAGGTCCACCATCTGCCAGGGCAGGATTCAAACCTTGGTCCTTAAAAACGTTACCTGAGTCTCTGGATTAACAGTCTGGTGATAGTATCACTAGGGTCCCCTTATGTTGGTTTTGGTGAATTGCTTTGCGTACAAACATATGAAATTTAGGCAGACGTAGACCTTGAGCCTGGTCCTCTATTCAATAAGATCATTGCTGATTTGTTTGTGTTTCGAATTTCACATTCCCATCTACCTCCATAACCATCAATTCCCTGCTTAACAAGATTGACTGGACACCCAGAGTGTATAAGGCCCAGTGGGGTGGAATTTGTCAAACGTGTCCAAGAAAGTTTCCTAAATCAATATACAGAGGGCCCAATTCGGGAGGCTGCGACACTGGACCTTCTCTTAGGAAATGAGGTTGGGCAAGTAGCAGTCGGAAAGCATTTGGGTCCAATGACCATAACTCTCCCAGTTTTAACATAGTTATGGAAGAAGATGGGACAGGTCCACAGGTTAAGGTGCTAAACTTCGGCAGGGCCAATTTTGAGGTCATTAGGCAGGATCTAGCAGAGGTTGACTGGGGGAGTCTGTTTCAAGGGAAAGAGACGACTGGCAAATGGGAGGTTTTTAAAAGTGTCATATCAAGAGTCCAGGGACAGTATGTCCTTGTTAGGGTGAAGGGAAAAGCTGGCAAGTTTATGGTTCTCTGGCCGACAAGGGATATTGAGACTCTGGTAAGGAAAAATAACGCATACATTGGGTTTAAGCTATCGGGCTCAAGTGAATCCCTAGATGAAGATAAAAAGTGTAGAAGCACATTTAAGAGGGGAATCAGAAGGGCAAAAAAAGGGCATGAGATTGATCTGACAGATAAGGTTAAAGATAATCACAAGAGGTTCTACAACTATATTAAGAGTAAAAGGGTGGCTAGGGAGAAAATAGGTCCCCTTAAAGATCAGCATGGATGTCTGTGTGTGGAGCCACAGGAGATGGGGGAAGTTTTTAATAAATATTCCTCCTCAGTGTTTACTGAGGAGAGAATTATGGATGCTAACGATATAAGGGAAACAAGTGTTTTGGACTGCTTACACTTACCGGAGAGGAGGTGTTTGCAGCCCTTAAGCGTATTAAGGTAGTTAAATCCCCTGGGCCTGATCAAATCCATCATCGAATGCTGTCGGAGGCTGGGGAAGAAATTGCAGAGGCCCCTGCAGAGATTTTTGCTTCATCTTTAGCTACTGGTGAAGTTCTGAAAGACTGGAGGGTGGCTAATGTTGTTCCATTGTTTAAGAAACTTAGCAAACACAAGCTATGGAAGTACAGGCCTGTGAGCCTGACATCATAGTAGGCAAGTTATTGGACAGGATACTAAGGGACAGGATCAACCAATATTTGGATTATCAAGGTCTGATTAGGGATAGTCAACATGAATTTGTGTGTGGTGAGTCATGTCTGACAAATCTTTTAGAGCTTTCCGAAAAGGTAACCAAGAGGATGGATGAGGGTAGGACAGTGGATGTTGTCTATATGGAGTTTAATAGGGCCTCTGACAAGGTCCCACACAGCAGGCTAGTCATGAAAGTAAGGTCATTTGGGATCCAGGGAAAGCTAGTAATGATTCAGAATTGGCTCGATGGTAGGAAACAGAGGGTGATAGTTGAAGGTTGTTTCTCGGATTGGAGGCCTATGACTTGTGGTGTGCCACAGGGGTTGGTGCTGGGACCTTTGTTATTTGTTATTTACATAAATGATCTGGATGTAAATGTACAAGGGATGATTAGAAAGTTTGCAGATGATACAAAATCAGGAGGTATTGTTGATAGTGAAAAATTACAGAGGGATCTTGATCAGATGGGGAGGTGGGCTGAGGGTTGGCAAATGCAATTCTGTGCAGATAAGTGTGAGTGGTGCATTTTGGAAAGTCAAACCAAGGTAGGTGTTGTACAGCAAGCAGTAAGGTCCTGAGGAGGGTTGTGGAACAGAGGGACCTCGAAGTACAAGCACATAGGTCATTGAGAGTGATGGCACAAGTGGACAGGGTGTTGAAGATGGCTTTTGACATGCTGGCCTTCATTGACGAAGATGTGACAAGGAGAATCAATGAGGGTAGTGCAGTGGTTGTTGTCTACATGGATTTTAGTAAGGCATTTGACAAGGTCCTACATGGCAGATTGATCAAAAAAGTAAAAGCTCATAGGATACAGGGTAATGTGTCGAATTGGATCCAAACTTGGTTTAATAACAGGAAACAAATGGCAATGGTCAATAGCTGCCCTTGCAAATGGAAAGCTGTTTCAAGTGGTGTTCCACAGCGCTCAGTGTGTGACCCATGCAATGTACATTAATGATTTGGACTTGAACATGGGGGGCACAACTGTGAAATCTGTAGACGATACAAAAATTGGTCTTGTAATGGCTAGTGAAGAGGATAGTTATAAGCTCCAAAGTCATACAGATGAGTTGGTGGAGTGGGCAGGAAAGTGGCAGAAGGAGTTCAACTTGGAGAAGTGTGAGGTAATGCATGAACTTCAGGCATAGCAGATAAGGAGATAACCATGAGAGGGAAAATCAGTGCAGGGCCAAGGGTGTTGTACTTAAATGCATGTAGTATAAACAAGGTGAATTAGCTTTTAACACAGATTGAAATTGGCAGCAACAATGCTGTTGGCATCACAGAGACATGCCCACAAGGGAATTAAGTCTAAGAATTACATATGCATTCTGTTGAAATGACAGATAGGCAGAAGAGGTGGGTTTGCCTTTTTAGTGAGAAGTGAAGTTAAGTTGATAGCAAGACCAAAATAAGGTTGGATGGCACAGAATCTATGTGGGTAGAGTTGAGGAAGGGGAAAGGAATAAATACCCCAATGGGAGTTATGTAACAGGCCTCCTAGCAGTAGTCAGCATGTGAGGTAGAAAATAATTCAGCAGACAGAAAAGTATGTAAGAAAGGCACTGTTAGAAAAGTCATGGTGGACTCTAATATGCAGGTGGCCTGGGAAAATCAGGTTGGTAGTGGATCCCAAGGAAACAAAAACATGGAATGTCTATGAGATGGAGTTTCACAGCAGCTTGTGGTAGAGCCCACTGGGGAAGAATTTGGTATTGTGTAATAAGGCAGACTTGATTAGGAAGCTGAAGCGGAAGGAACCCCAAGGGGCAGTGGCCACAGTGTGTTAGAATTTACCCGGCATTTTGAGAGAGAGAAGCAGGGATCGGATATAATAGTCTTACAATTGAGTAAAGGTAACCGCAAAGGCATGGCCCAATGGTATTATCACTAGACTGTAAATGGAGTGACCTAGATAATGTTCTGGGGACCTGGGTATGAATCCTACTATGGCATTTGAATTCAATTAAGGTCTGGAATTAAGAGTCTAATGATGATCATGAATCTATTGTCAAATGTCAGAAAAACCCATTTAGTTTACTAATGTCCTTTATGGAAGGAAACTGCCTTCCTTAATTGGCCTTGCTAACATGCGACTTCAGACCTACAGCAATTCTGGGAAATTAGGGATGAACAATAAATGCTAGCCTTGCTAGCAATGCCCTCATCTTGTGAATGAATAAAAAAAATGAGGGAGGAGCTGACCAGTGTAGATTGGAAAGGGGACCCAGCAGGGAAGACAGTGGAGCAGCAATGGCAGGGGTTTCTGGGGGTAACTTAGGAGGCAGAACAGAAGTTCATATGAAGGAAGAAGAAACATAAATAGGGGCTACCATGGTTGACAAATGAAGTCAGGGACAGCATAAAAGCAAAAGAATGATACAAGGTAGTGAAGATTAGTGGGAAGCCAGAGGGTTGGGAAGCCTCTAAAAACAGCAGAGGACAACTAAAAAGGAATGAGGGGGGAGAAGATAAAATACGAGAATAAGCTAGCTAGTAATAGCCAAGGAACTTTGCATCAGTCTTCACGATGGAGCATATTAGTAGTTCACCAGAACTTTAAGGGAATCAGTGGCAGAGGTGAACATACCAGTCATCATTAAGAAGAAGGTGCTGGGGAAGCTGAAGATACTGAAGGTGGATAAATCACCTCAACCAGATGGGCTACACCCCAGGTTTCTTAGGGATAGAGCTGAGAAGATTGTGGAGGCATTGGTGGTGATCTTTCAGGAATCACAGCAGTAAGGGAGGACCTCAGCCAACTGGAAATAGATAACATAACACCCCTATTTAAGAAGAGAGGGAGCTAGAAGTTGGGACACATAGACCTGCTAGCCTGATCTCAATCATTGGTAAGACTTTAGAGTCCATTATTAAGGATGAGATTGCAGAGTACTTGGAAGTGCATGCCTTCTTTCAGGGTAGGTCATGCCTGACAAATTTCTGTTAGAATTTTTTCAGGAGGTGACAAGCAAATTAGACAAAGGAGATCAGTGGATGTGATCTATTTGGATTTCCAGAAGACCTTTGACAAGGTGCTCCACAGGAGGCTGCTAAATAAAATAACAGCTCGATGTGTTAGGGGCAAGGTACTATATACTTTTTCAGGATCGCAGCTGGTGATTAATGGAGTTCAGCAGGTGTCAGTATTGGGACCACAACTATTTATATTATATATTAATGAAATGGAGGGACAGGTAGTGTTAAATAAGCAGGGAGGCTGCAGAAGGATTTGGACTGGCTAGGAGAGTAGGCAAAAATGTGGCAGATGGAATACAATATGGGAGAGTGTGAATAGGCTATTTTCTAAATGGGGAAAGGCTTTGGCAATCTTGTGCCAATGAAGGAACAATGAAATAGCTCCAAGTCAGAATGGCATTGGCTTGGAGAAGATGTTGGAGGTTGCGGAGTACCCATGTATCTGCTGTCTTTGTCTTTCTAGCTGGTACAGGTTATAGGTTTGGCAGAAGTCTTGGTAAGTTTCTCCATAGCCCATGAACAAATAAAGGAAAACTGATGTTTGATATTCAAGGAGCGAAATTTCATGTCAATGAAAGAATAACTGCATCAAATCTGCAGATTGAATACAAATAAGAGAACAATTAAAAGACTGAAATGAATAATTTTAAAACACTGCAAATTAACAGCCATAATCATATTGAAAAATATCAATTTCTTGAAAACTGCTTTAAACGTGGTAAGAGAGAAACGGAGAGAGTGATAGAAAAGATAATGGAACCATGATCTGAAAGTAAGACTGGGAACAAGTTCTGAGATTCACATGTCCTGTTGATCACTGATGTATTTTCACCTCTTGCAGAAGGGAGGTACACAATTGTAGTAGTTAACTTTCTGGAATTGGGAGGTAGCCAATTAGGGTCATTTAAGCTTCTATCTGGGTTAGTTGCTACTGACGCGAGCTTCCTGATTTTGGTTCTCAACTGAAACCTGATAGGTCACTGGAAGTAGACCCTTTGGATGCATGCCATCATTATTAATTGGACTACAATGCAAAAATGGCCTCTTAATTGGCAACCTCCAGGAAGATTAGGAAAATGGATGGAACAACAGACATTCTCTTGTTCGAGACTAAACGTTGTCCCTATGTCGAAGAATCTTCTAAGATTCTGCCCAGACAGTATGAGATATAAACACGTAGAGAGAGAGAGACAGGCAGACATGTCAGAATGTCAGCAACAAACTCTTAAACAACAAAGATATATATCTTGTAGATTTTTAACTCCTCAGGTGTCATCCCATCCTATAATTAATAATTGGACTTCAGGCTTTGCATTTTCCATCAGTGAATGAAGATGATTAAATATATATGTGTATTTATAAAAGTTAAATCTATTCTACAACATATAAATAACATTTTACTAACCTACTAATATTTTCCCAAACATAGAATTACAGAATCATAAAATGGTTATGGTAGAGAAGGAGGCAATTCAGCTTTTTGAGTCTGTGTTGGCTTATCAAAAAGAGTTGTTCACTTAATGCCTTTCCTTTTTCCCATAACCCATAAATTACATATATTTGTTTGGCTAAACAATATATCTTTACAAGTCACATTTGTGAGGGTATCTTGAACAGTTTGGCACAGATCTAACACTGTCAGCTTACTCTGGCAGTATATAATATCATCAGAATAAATGCATCAAATTCTCACTAGGCACATGCAATACACATACAAAACCAGTCTGTGACATCCCACTGATCAGAACGATTCTTATACCTCAAATGAACAAATAGCAGTTGACTTTACACAATGATGTAATGTTAAGCATAGGGCCCGCAGAAGCTAGTTTTATATTTTGTGTCATGACTGTAATGGATTTTACACAATGTGGTTTCATAATGATCATCGTTGGCATGGATAATAGTAATTGAGGATAGTTTCATTACAGTTTAACTGTAAACATCAAGTATCCTACCAATTGCATTGTGTTGAGCTGTGACTGCACAGCACATACTTATTTATTCCAATGATATACAAATTTTGCAGGTTCAGTCGCTGTTGTATATTAACTGATGGTGCATATACTTGACTTACTTTATGTGCTCATGTACCTAGTATACAAGGTGATTACTTTGGCTTGGGAATTATCTGCACATGACAGTTAATGATTAATTTTGTTCTAGGAACCAAAATCCAGCACAGCACAATTCAAATACATTGTTGTAATTATGCCATCTGATATTGGGGTTTGCTGGGACAAAGATATTCAGAGTTGGAGAGCTAAAGACATTCGCTGAATAATCTGAAATATGTCAGTGCCATGATAATAGTGTTTTTCAACGCCAGCCACCCCTCCATGTCACTGTCTATTCTATTATTGACGATGGACTCTTTAGGTTGTTAGCAACTTCATACCTCATAGTCAAGGGGAAACCAGTTTCAATGAAAATAATCTGATCATCTATTTTAGTGCTCCGGTAGGTGAGGTCACACAGAACGGGTTCATTGGTTTAATTGGAAGAACCAGGAGTGCTTATTAGTGGAAGAATTGGCATAATGTTTCAATAAAAGCTTCAATCAATCTCAGATTTAGAAGGTCAGATAGGATACTCAGGATAAAGCTTATTTCAGAGAGCAATCAGAAATAGAATTCTTATTGGTTGAGACAGTTAGTTTGATCTTACAGGCATCTTACTGGTCAGAGGCTTTCATCATCAAAGCGATAATTTCAACGAAATTTTAGTAAAGGTTTTACTTTGAAAAGCTGAATTTCACGCCTCACTTTCTGGTATCTCACCATCTGCCTCCTGTAACCACTACACTCTTTCTCACAGGAGTTCAAGTTGTAATGATTCCAACTATTGCTTCTCCTTCTGCTCTACATAACATCAGGTTCTTTTTTAAATAAGACTTTATACAGAAGCTCGTAAATTGTATTTTCATGGCAATTTGCTCCCCCTATGATTGAAATCTAATTTAATCTTATACTTACTGAGAAGTGTGGAAACCATGGTTAGAACGGGTGATAATGAAACCTTCTGTAAAAGAAATGCAAGCTGTAAGAAGTTAGCTTCCTTCCTTCCACCTTCATAGTGAATGAGTAAGGATTTATAACCATACTAACTGATACTGGGGCTTGTACAGCCAGCAGAATCAGAGCCTACAATGTTCTAGTGGTAATGGTGCGATGCACAGAGGGTGACTTACATTGATAGTGTTTTCATTAAATGTAGTGCCAGGTGAAGGGTGACTGGTTCAAAGGCTATTCCATTTTAGAATGTCTCAAAATAAATAAGCATAATAAAATGAGAGGGGCATTTTGGTTCAGCCTTTGATAGAAACTCTCTGACTCACCAACACATCTGTGAAACTGGCTTTCACTCCTACACCCAGAAATTCACCTCTTGAACAAATCATTGAAAAACCGCCTTCTAATCTCAGGTCTATATTGCTGTTTTACAGATTGTACCTTCAGCTCTCCCTTGTCCTCCAGCTGTTGTTTCATTTCATTTCACATGTTACACATGTTTATAAGGTATCCTGTTTAGATTGATTAATCTGAGTCTTCCCTTTCAACTTGGATGTCATATGCTTTCATACGGAAGGGTGTCACACTGAAACATCAGTTGCTTTAGTGCTGGTTCCATTCATGGTTCCACCGTGGATAGTTTCCTGGGCAAATTAATGATGCTCCTTTATTGGATGCCTCATTGAGAAAATACTTTGCTTGATGCTGGCAGACCATCTCACTGAGGAATGATTTGGTTTAATGTTGGTCACTTGATTGAATACTAGGTGCAAACTGATCTTTTCAATATGCCTTATTGCAGGTAGTCAGCTCAGTTCTATCTTTTTTATTGAATATATTGTAGATGACAGGTTAATTGGCTTAATGAAGGTTGCTGTACAGGCATAGCTGAGTTGTGTATGGTCTCTTATACAACAACTCTTAGCTTTTCTTTCTTATCAAACATTTCAATAAAATTAAACTTTGCTGTCTGAATGATGGTTTCAGTTGAGAGTGCTTCAGTTTGTTAATGTAGACTTCAACAAACACTTTCTGCTTTGATATGGAGAATTTTTGAAAAGCCAGGCCTTTTCTTCAGAGCCTAATGGATTTAAACAGAAAATGTACAATTTGTCAAATCAGTGAATTGTAAAGCACGTGAAAAGAATTTCACAGTGCCCATCAGAACAAACTTTGACATAAGGACATCACAGTATAAGCAACAGTGGGGTTTGTTGGGCCTGTTCTGTCATTAAGGATGAGATTTCTAAATTCTTGGAAGTGCAGGGTCGGATTAGAACAAGTGAGCGTGGACTTAGTAAGGGGAGGTCGTGCCTGACAAACCTGTTAGAATGTTACTAACAAGTAGGTTAGACCAGGGAAACCCAGTGGATGTTATCCATCTAGACTTCCAAAAGGCCTTCAATAAGGTGCTTCACGGGAGGCTGCTGAGTAAGGTGAGGGCCCACGGTGTTCGAGGTGAGTTACTGGCATGGATTGAGGATTGGCTGTCTGACAGAAGGCAGAGAGTTGGGATAAAAGGCTCTTTTTCGGAATGGCAACCGGTGACAAGTGGTGTCCTGCAGGGTTCAGTGTTGGGGCCGCAGCTGTTCACTTTATATATTAATGATTTGGATGAAGGGACTGGGGGCATTCTGGCGAAGTTTGCCGATGATACGAAGTTGGGTGGACAGGCAGGTAGTACGGAGGAGGTGGGGAGGCTGCAGAATGATTTAGACAGTTTAGGAGAGTGGTCCAGGAAATGGCTGATGAACTTGAACGTGAGCAAATGCAAGGTCTTGCACTTTGGAAAAAAGAATACAGGCATGGACTATTTTCTGAACGGTGAGAAAATTCACAAAGCCGAAGTACAAAGGGATCTGGGAGTGCTAGTACAGGATTCTCTAAAGGTTAACTTGCAGGTTGAGTCCGTGATTAAGAAAGCGAATGTAATGTTGTCATTTATCTCAAGAGGGTTGGAATATAAAAGCAGCGATGTGCTTCTGAGACTTTATAAAACTCTAGTTAGGCCCCATTTGGAATACTGTGTCCAATTTTGGGCCCCACACCTCAGGAAGGACATACTGGCACTGGAGCGTGTCCAGCGGAGATTCACACGGATGATCCCTGGAACGGTAGGCCTAACATACGATGAACGGCTGAGGATCCTGGGATTGTATTCATTAGAGTTTAGAAGGTTGAGGGGAGATCTAATAGAAACTTACAAGATAATGCATGGCTTAGAAAGGGCGGATGCTGGGAAGTTGTTTCCGTTAGGTGGGGAGACTAGGAGCCGTGGGCACAGCCTTAGAATTAGAGGGGGTCAATTTAGAACGGAAATGAGGAAACATTTCTTCAGCCAGAGTGGTGGGCCTGTGGAATTCATTGCCACGGAGCGCAGTGGAGGCCGGGACATT
The DNA here is from genome assembly GCA_024137785.1 of Ginglymostoma cirratum. NCBI lineage: Eukaryota > Metazoa > Chordata > Chondrichthyes > Orectolobiformes > Ginglymostomatidae > Ginglymostoma > Ginglymostoma cirratum. The sequence goes on from JAHRHZ010000232.1 coordinate 27,374, forward strand.
AAATGTCTTCAAGGCAGAGATTGATAAATTCTTGATCTCGCAAGGAATCAAGGGCTACGGGGAGAGTGCGGGTAAGTGGAGTTGAAATGCCCATCAGCCATGATTAAATGGCGGAGTGGACTCGATGGGCTGAATGGCCTTACTTCCACTCCTATGTCTTATGGTCTTCAAGGATATCATGGCCGAATGACTGCCGTCTCAGACACAAGTTCCTGTCTGTTTCCTACAACTTTGAGTCTCCTTTTGTTTAAAATCTATTTCATCCTTGAGTATTTGATTAGTGAGGGCTGCTTTGTCCTGGATGGCTTCTTGAGGGTTGTAGGATCTGCACTCATCCAGGCAATTGAGGAGCATTCCATCACACTCCTGACTTGTGCCTTGTGGATGGCTGATATGCTTTGGAGGTGAGGTACTCGCTGCAGTGTTCCTAGCCTCTGACCTGCTCTTGTGGCCATTGTACCTACATGGCAAAGCTAGTTAAGTTTCTGGTCAATGGTAACCCCCAGGATGTTGATAGTGGGGAATTCGGTGATGGTAACGCCATTGAACGTCAAGGGTTGATGGTCAGATTGTCTCTTATTGGAAATGGTCATTGTCTGACATTTGTGTAGCGTAAATTTCATTTGTCACTTGTCAGCCCAAACCTAAACATTGTCCAGGTCTTGTTGCATTTGGAAAGGGACTGCTTCAGTATTGGAGGAGTTGAATATCATCAGCAGACATCCCCACTTCTGACCTTATGATGGAAGAAGGCCTTTGATGAAATCGCTGAAGATGGTCCGGCCTAGGACATTACTCTGAGGAATTCCTGCAGAGGTGTTCTGGAGCTGAAGTGACTGGCCTCCAACAACCACTAGCATTTTTCTATGTGCTACGTATGATTCTCACAGGCAGAGCGATTTCCCCTCAAGTCCCATTAATTGTAGTTTTGCTAGGGCTACTTGATGCTATACTTGAAGATGGGTGATGGCCTAGTCGTATTAAAGCTAGGCTATTAATTCAGGGGCCTGTGATAGGGCTATAGGAAAGATGTTGTGAGGGTGGTGGATGTATGGAATGAGCTGCGAGAAGATGTGATGGAGGCTGGTACTATTAGAATATTTAAAAGGCATCTGGACGGATACTTTATCAGGAAGTGTTTACAGGGAATATGGGCCAAATGCTGGCAAATGGGACTAGACTAACTTAGGACATCACCCTCTTCATGAACAAGTTGCCCCATAGGTGCCTGTTAGATATTTTTCCTCTCACCTAAAACCTGTACCCTCTAGTTTTGGACTCACGTAACCTGGGAAAAAGAGCTTGATCATTCACCCTATCCATGCGCCTTGTGATTTTACAAACCTCCATTGGCACCCCTCAGCCTCCGATGCTCCAGAGAAAATAGCCTCAGCCTATTCAGCCTCTCCCTACAGCTAAGCTTTGCCCTGATTTGCCTTACCAAAATGCAACACCTCACATTTATCTAAATTAAACTCAATCTGCTATTCGTTGGCCTTCTGGTACATCTGATCAAGGTCCCATTGTACTCTGAGAAAACCTTCTTCACTGCCCACTATACCACCAATTTTGGTGCCCCATGCAAACCTACTAACCATTCCTCCTATATTCACATCCAAATTATTTATATAAATGACAAAAAGCAGTGGACCCAGCACCAATCCTTGTGGCATAACGTAGTCACAGGACTCCAGTCTGTAAAACAACCCTCCACCACCACCCTCTGCCTCCTACCTTCAAGCCAATTTTGTATCCAAATAGCTAGTTCTCCCTGGATTCCATGTGATCTAATCTTGCTAACCGGTCTACCACGTGGCATCTTGTTGAACGCCTTGCTGAAGTCCACATGGACAATGTCCACTGCTCTACCTTCCTTAATCGTCTTTGTCACTTCTTCAAAAACCTCAGTCAAATTAGTGAAGCATGATTTCTCAATCACAAAGCCACACAACTGACTATTCCTAATCAGTCCTTGCCTTTCCAAATACATGTAGATCCTGTCCCTCAGAATCCCCTCCAACAACTCATCACCACTGACGTCAGGCTTGCTGGTCTATAGTTTCCTGGATTTTCCTTACCACTTTTCATAAATAATGGCACCACATTAGCTGCCCTCCAGCCTTCCGGCACCTCACCTATAGCTATCGATGATACAAATATCTCAGTAAGGAGCCCAGCAATCATTTCCCTAGCTTTCCACAAAGTTCTGAGGTACACCTCATCAGGTCCCACAGAATTATTCATCTGTATGCGTTTTAAGTCATCCAACAACTCCTCTGTAAAATGGACACTTATCAAGATATCACTATTTATTTCTCCAAGTTGTCTTGCTTCCACATCCTTCTCCACAGTAAATACTAACGTTCATTTAGTATCTCACCTATCTCCTGTGGTTCCACACAGAGACAGCCTTGTTGATCTTTGAGGGCCTCTATTCTCTCCATGGTTGCTCTTTTGCCCTTAGTCTATTTGTAGAATCTCTCTGGATTGTCCTTACCCTTATTTTCCAAAGCTATCTCAAGTCCCCCTTTTGTCCTCTTGATTTCTTTCTTGAGTATATTCCTACTGCTCTTGTATTCCTCGAGGGATACACTTGATCCCAGCTGTCTATACCTACCATAAGCCTCCTCTTTCTTGATCAGAGTCTCAATTTCTCTAATCATCCGGCATTCCGTACACCTACCGGCCTTGCCCTCCACACTAACAGGGACAAACTGTCTCTGGACTCTCGTTATCTCATTTTTGAAGGTGTCCCACTTCCCAACTGCCCCTTTACCTGCGAACAGCATCTCCCAATCAGCTTTTGAAAGTATTTCCTTAATGCCATTAAAATTGACCTTACTCTAAATTAGAACTTTAACTTTTAGATCAGATCTATCCTTTTCCATAACTATTTTAAAACTAATAGAATTATAGTCACTAGCCCCAAAGTGCTCTCCCATTGACACCTCAGTCACTTGCGATCACTTGCCTTATTTCCCAGTAGAAGGTCAAGTTTCGTTCCATCTCTTGTAGGTTCATCCACATCCTGAATAAAGTTAAAATCCCCTACCGTTACAACCCTGTTAATCTTACAGATATAGAGTCATAGAGTTTTCAGCATGGAAACAGACCCTTCGGTCCAATTCATCCGTGCCGACCAGGTTCCTAAATTAATCTAATCCCATTTGCCAGCATATCCCTGTAAACCCTATCCAATTCATATGCCCATCCAGATTCCTTTTAAATGTTGTAATTGTACCAGCCTCCACCACAGCTCTGGCAGCTTATTCCATACATGCACCACCGTCTGCATGAAAATGTTGCTCTTTAGATACCTTTCAAAACTTTCACTTCTCGCTTAAACCTACGTTCTCCAGTTTTAGACTCTGTTATCCTGGGGAGGAGATCTTGGCTATTCAGCCTATCCATGTCTCTCATGATTTTACAAACTTCTATAAGGCCGCCCCTCAGTCTCTGATGTTCGAGGGAAATCAGCCCCAGCCTATTCAGCCTCTCCCTTTAGCTCAAACCCTCCAACCCTGGCAACATCCTCGTAAATCTTTTCCGAACCCTTTCACAACATCCTTCCGATAACAAGGAGACCAAAGTTGAAGACAGTATTCTAAAAGTGGCCTAACCAATGTCCTGTACAGCCACAACATGACCTTCCACTCCTATCCTCAATGCACTGGCCAATAAAAGCAAGTATACCAAGTGCCTTCTTCAGTGCCCTGTCAACCTGCGACTCCACTTTCAATGCAATATGAACCTGCGCTCCAAGGTCTCTTTGTTCAGCAACACTCCCCAGAACCTTACCATTAAGTGAAAACCGAAAGAACTGCGGATGCTGTAAATCAGGAACTGTGGAACTGGTTCTGAGGAAGGGTCACCAGACCCCAAACTCTGCTTTTCCCTTCATAGACGCTGCCAGACCTGCTGAGCTTTTCCAGCAACTTTGTTTTTGTTCCTTACCATTAAGTGTAGAGTCTAAGATTTCCTTTGAAATAAGGGAGTGACGATGGGTCAGTGGTATTGTTGCTAGACTATTAATCCAGAGACCCAGGTAATGTTCTGGGAACCTGGGTTTGAATCCCACGATGGCAGATGGTGGAATTTGAATTCAGTAATGATCTGGAATTAACAGGCTAATGATGACCAGAAACCATTGCAGATTGTCAAGAAAAACCCATCTGGTTCACTGATGTCCTTTAGGAAAGGAAATCTGCCATCCTTACGTGGTCCGGCCACATGTGACTCCAGACCCACAGCAATGTGGATGACTCTCAACTGCCCTCTGGGCAATTAGGGATGGGCAATAAATGCTAGTCCAGCCAGTGATGCCAACATCCCGTGAATGAATAAAAACAAATTTGCTTCTTAATTTCCTGCTGACTACTGGGTGGCCAATAGTACAATCCCGAAAGGTGATCATTACTTGCCGAGCTAGTGGGTTTGGTTGCAAACGTTTCATCATGCGAGGTAACATTGTCAGTGCGTCTCTGATGAAGCGTTGGTGTTCTGTCCCACTTGTTATTTATATGCCTTGGTTTGCTGGGGTGGTTGGCATTGCTTCCGGTTCTGTTTCTCAGTGGTTTGTACACAGGGTGTAATTCAATGTGTTTGTTGATAGAGTTCCAGTAGGTGAGGACAATATGATGATAATCTTCGACGTTACAGCGCTAATTACATCCATAAACATCGACATAGCCAAAGAAACAATTGCCACACTGGTAGACAAATCTAGTAAGCAGACAATTCATGACGCCAGCAACATCATTAAGGACACCACCATGAAATGACTAAATTTGTGCCTCACAACACACTTCACCTTCAACAATAACATATTTTAACAAATCAACATAGAACATAGAACATTACAGCACAGTACAGGCCTTCAGCCCTCGATGTTGCGCCGACCTATGAAACCAATCTGAAGCCCATCTAACCTACACTATTCCATTATCATCCATATGTTTATCCAACGACCATTTAAATGCCCTTAAAGTTGGCGAGTCTACTACTGTTGCAGGCAGGGCATTCCACGCACTTACGACTCTCTGAGTAAAGAACCTACCTCTGACATCTGTCCTATATCTATCACCCCTCAATTTAAAGCTATGTCCCCTCGTGCTAGCCATCGCCATCACCATCCGAGGAAAAAGGCTCTCACTGTCCACCCTATCTAATCCTCTGATCATCTTGTATGTCTCTATTAAGTCACCTCTTAACCTTCTTCTCTCTGACGAAAACAGCCTCAAGTCCCTCAGCCTTTCCTCATAAGACCTTCTCTCCATACCAGGCAACATCCTAGTAAATCTCCTCTGCACCCTTTCCAATGCTTCCACATCCTTCCTATAATGCGGCGACCAGAACTGTATGCAATACTCCAAGTGCAACCGCACCAGAGTTTTGTACAGCTGCAACATGACCTCACGGCTCCGAAACTCAATCCCTCTACCAATAAGACCTAACACACCGCACGCCTTCTTAACAACCCTATCAACCTGGGTGGCAACTTTCAGGGATCTATGCACATGGACACCGAGATCTCTCTGCTCGTCCACACTACCAAGAATCTTACCATTAGCCCTGTACTCTGTATTCCTGTTACTCCTTCCAAAGTGAATCACCTCACACTTTTCCGCATTAAACTCCATTTGCCACCTCTCAGCCCAGCTCTGCAGCTTATCTATGTCCCTCTGTAACCTGCAACATTCTTCCGCACTATCCACAACTCCACCGACTTTAGGGTGATCCGCAAATTTACTAACCCATCCTTCTACGCCCTCATCCAGGTCATTTATAAAAATGACAAACAGCAGTGGCCCCAAAACAGATCCTTGCGGCACACCACTAGTAACTGAACTCCAGGATGAACATTTCCCATCGACCACCACCCTCTGTCTTCTTCCAGCTAGCCAATTTCTGATCCAAACCGCTAAATCACCCTCAAACCCAGCGGAACACCAATGGGATCCCCAATATCAGGACTGATTGCAGAAGCAGTAATGCAAAGGTTAGAACAAACAGCGTTTCCCACCATACAACCCAAAATTCGGATCCGATATGTAGATGACACCTTTGTGATCATTAAATACACTAAACCAGAAGAAATGCACCGACACATAAACAACGTCCTTACCGGGATAAAATTCATGAAAGAAAAAGAGAACAACAACTGACTACCCTTCCTGGACATCATGATAGAACGCAAAATCAACAGGGAACTCCAGAAACTCTGGAGAGACCACACATATGGACCAAATACTCAATTACATTAGCAACCATCCCAACACAGAGCTACATCAGGACACTATTTAAATGAGCCAGAACAGATTGCAGCAACCCGGAACTACGCAAAGCAGAAAAGGAGCACCTATATGGAGTCTTCAAAAGAAGTGGATACCTGAAAAGCACAATTCGCCATCATCTCAAGACAGACCACAGTAGGAAGACACAACATGACCAGAACCACTTATCACCCTACCATACATCAAGGACATTTCAGAGATGACCACAAGACTACTCAAACCCCTAGGTATTACAGTAGCCCACAAACTGGCAACCACCTTACGACAGCTACTGATGGACGTAAAGGATCGCGTACCCAAACTGACAAAACTGGGGTAATATACAAAATAGCATGCAAGGGCTGTGAGAAACACTAAATAGGTAAAACTGGAGGAAAATTTGACTATACAGATACATGAACACCAACTAGCCACAAAGAGACATGACCAATTCTCACTTGTCTCACTACTCACTGACAACGAGGGACGTGAACTCGACTGGGACAACACATTGATAATTGCACAAGCCAAAGAGAGACAAGCCGGAGAAATCCTGGAGGCCTGGTATTCCAAACGGAACTCCAACAAATACATTGAATTAGATCCTGTGTACAAATCACTGAAACAAAACCAGAAGTAAACCACCCACCCCAGCAAACCAAGGCATATAAGTAACAAGCGGGACAGAACACTGACGCCTCAGTGGAGGCACACTGACGATGTTACCTAGCAGGGTGATGAAACGTTTGCAACCAAACCCACCGGCTCAGCGAGCATGTCAACTACCTCATCCACAACCCAAGCTACAAATCTTCTCAAAAACTTTAAACATGCCAGGAATATCCACCCTGAGTACAGCCGTAATGTTATCCTTAACCAAAAACACCACTCCCCCTCGTCTCTTGCCCCCCACCACACCCCGCGCCCGCTTTTCTATCCTTCCTATAGCACCTATACCCTGGAATATTAAACTGTCTGTCCTGCCCTTCCCTGAGACATGTTTCTGTAATAGGTATGATATCCCAGTCCCATGTTCCCAACCATGCCCTGAATTCATCTGTCTTACCTGTAAGGCCTCTTGCATTGAAATAAATGCTGTTTAATTTATCAGTCTTACCTTGTTCTTGGCCTTGCTCTGGCCTGCCTTGACTATTTGACTTGTTCCCCTTCTCAACTGTACCAGCCTCAGACTTACTTTTCTTGCTATCTTTTTGGGCGCTGCCATCCCCAACCCCACCCCAACTAGTTTAAAACCTTCTGACCAGCACTAGCAAATCTCCTCACCGGGATATTGGTCCCCTTCCAATTCAGGTACCAACTGTCTTTCTTCTAGAGGTCACTTGTACCCCAGAAGATATTCCAACGATTGAAAAATGAGAATCCCTTCCCCCGTACCAACTCCTCAGCCACACATTCATCTGCCCCATCCTCTTATTCCCACGCGGCACCAGGAGTAATCTAGATATTACTGCTCGAGGACCTACTTTTTAACCTCCTGCTTAGTTTCCTATATTTTTCCTTCAGAACGTTGTCCCTTTCTCGTCCTATGTTATTGGTGCCAATGTGCACAACGACCTCTGCTTTTCCTTTATGAATATTCTGTGCCGCCTCTGAGACATCTTTGACCCTGGCACGAGGGAGGCAACATCCCATCCTGGTGTCTCGCTGTCAGCCACAGAAATGTCCATCTGTGCCCCTGGCTAGACAGCCCCTTCTCATAATTAATGCTTGAAACCTGACATACCCCTCATTACAGTAGAACCAGTCTTGGTACCAGAAACTTGACTGTCGGTGCTACATTACCCTGACAGTCCATCACCCCTTACATTTTCCAAAACAGCACACATGTTTAAGATGGGGATAGCCACAAGAGGCTCCTGTACTACCTGCCTATCTCTCCTATCTTTCCTGCGGTTTTTCTGCCTTCCTCATTGCCTCTAATTACCGCTTCAACTGATCCATAAGATCTAATAGGATTTGCAACCAAACACATTTCCTGCAGACATAATCATCAGGAAAACTGAAATTCTCCCTAATCTCCCATATCTGACAGGTAGAGCACATCAAAGGCCATGTCTGCACCTTAATCTACAGAACCAGAAAATAGCATAGAAATACTACTCTAAGAACACGGGTCTAGGATAACTTAATACCTATGTTCCATATAAAAAAAAGTTTAATCAAGAGACAGATCGAAAGTAAAACATTAAAAAAAACTCACCCTATCCACTATGGGGAGGCAACGGCCTACTGATATTATCGCTGGACTATTAATCCAGACACCTGGGTTTGAATTCTGCAATGGCAGATGGTGGAATTTGAATTCAACAACATATCTGGAATTAAGAATCTAATGATGACTATGAATCTATTGTCGATTGTCGGGAAAACCCACCTGGCTCACTAACGTCCTTTAGGGAAGGAAACTGCCATCCTTACCTGGTTTGGCCTACATGTGACTCCAGACACACAGCAATATGGCTGACTCTTGACTGTCCTCTGGGAAATTAGGCATGGGCAATAAATGCTGCCTAGCTGAAGTTAAATGGGGGTTCATTCAGGTATCTGAGCCCACCCTGGTGCCTCAAATTTACGTAAATAGTCTTGTACAGGTAAGAAATGCCTTTGGTTTGTTTGCTGAATTCATATGCTACTGTAGAGAACAAGGTCAGAAGTCACATGATACAAGATTATAGGCCAACAGGTTTATTCGAAATCACAAGTTTTTGGAGCGCGGCTCCTTCTTCAGGTGAAGTCCAGAAAGACAGGAGAGACAGACACAGTGGTGGGCTAGCACTGTCAATAAGAGATGAAATGAGGACAGTTCTGAGAGGGATTATCTCAGGTCTGATTATGTACAGTCCATTTGGTGGAGGTTAAAAAGAGCAAGGGAAAGAAGACAATGGAAAAAGTAGTGTACAGATTTATTTATTCATTCACAAGATGTTTACATCTCTGGCTGGACCAGCATTTATTGCCTATCCCTAACTGCCCAGAGGGCAGTTAAGAGTCAACCACATTGCTGCGGGTCTGGAGTCACATGTAGGTCAGACCAGGTAAGGATGGCAGTCTCCTTCCCGAAAGGACATCAGTGAGCCAGATGGGTTTTTCTTGGCAATCGGCAATGGATTGTGGGGACTTTTTCCCTGGAGCATGGGAGACTGAGGGGGGACCTTGTAGCAGTCTATAAAATCATGTGAGGCACAAATAAGGTAGACAGACAACAGCTTTTTCCCATGACAGGGCTGTGTAAAACTAGAAGGCATAGATTTATGGTGGAAGTGGTGGGGGAGATTAAAAAAGGTCTAGAGGTGCAATTTTTTTTCACACAGAGCATGGTAAGTGTCTGGAACAGGCTGGCAGAGAAAGTGGTGTAAGCGAGTACAACTTCATCATTTAAGAAAATTTAGAAGGCCTTTCTCAACACTCTTGCACACGCTCTTTCCTCTGGTTTAAAGTATCATTGTTTTTGATTTTTTTAAGTTCCAAGAACAAAGCAAAAACTTATAACAACAGTAATTACCACTCCAAGAAATCAAGGAAATCAGCTCCAGCACTGGAAAACCTCAAAAATAAAAGCAGCTTTTAGAACACAGAACAGTGAACAGTACAGCACAGTACAGGCCCTTTGGCCCACAATGTTGTGCCGACCTACTATCCTACTCCAAGATCAAACTACCCTGCATACCCTACATTTTACGGCCATCTATGTGCCTATCCAGGAGTTGCTTGAATGTCCCTAATGTATCTGACTAGGTTAGGATTGTTTTCACTGGAGTTCAGACAAATATAGTATAACGGTGGCTGAAAGAACTTTTGATGAGGACTCGTCTACTGAGGTGGTATGGGCTGAGGTCAGAAACAGGAGAGGAGAGGTCACACTGCTGGGAGTTTTTTTATAGGCCTCCGCAAAGTTCCAGGGACGTGGAGGAGAGGATCGGCAAAATGATTCTGGGCAGGAGTGAAAGGAACAGGGTGGTCATTATGGGAGACTTTAACTTCCCCAACATTGACTGGCAATGCTATAACTCTAGTACATCGGATGGATCAGTTTTTGTCCGATGTGTGCAGGAGGGTTTCCTGACACAGTGTATCGAAGGGCCGACAAGAGGGGAGGCCACACTGGATCTGGTACTTGGTAATGAACCAGGCCAGGTGTTTGATTTAGTGGTAGGTGAGCACTTTGGAGAGAGTGACCATAATTCGGTTACGTTTAGTTCAGCAATGGAAAGGGATAGGAACATGCCACTGGGCAAGAGTTATAGATGGGGAAAGGGCAATTATAATGCGATTAGGCAAGACTTAGGAGGGATAGAATGGGGTAGCAAAATGCAGGGGACGGGGACAATCGAAATGTGGAGCTGGTTTAAGGAACAGATATTGCGTGTCCTTGATAGGTATGTCCCTGTCAGGCAGGGAGGAAGTGATAAGGTAAGGGAACCGTGGTTTCCAAAAGAAATTGTATCTCTTGTTAAGCGGAAGAGGGAGGCTGATGTGACATTAGGACGAGATGGTTTAGATGAGGTGATGGAGAGTTACAGATTAGCTAGGAAGGATTTAAAGAGAGAGTTAAGAAGAGCAAGGAGGGGACATGAGCAGTCATTAGCAGGTAGAATAAAGGAGAACCCTAAAGCTTTCTATAGGTATGTGAGGAATAAAAGGATGACCAGGCTAACAGTAGGGCCAGTCAAAGACAGAAGTGGGAAGTTGGGTGTGGACCCTGTGGAGATCGGAGAGGTGCTAAACGAATATTTCTCATCTGTTTTCACTCAGGAAAAGGAGAATATTGCAGAGGAGAAGACTGAGATACGGGCTATTAGACTTGAAAGGATTGAGGTTTGTAAGGAGGAGGTGTTATCAATTCTGGAAGGTGTGAAGGTAGATAAATCCCCTGGGCCGGATGGGATTTTTCCGAGGATTCTCTGGGAAGCGAGGGAGGAGATGGTGGAGCCTTTGGCCTTGATCTTTGAGTCGTCATTGTCTACAGGTTTAGTACCAGATGACTGGAGGATTGCAAATGTTGTGTCCTTGTTCAAGAAGGGCAGTAGAGATGACCCAGGTAATTATAGACCAGTGAGCCTTACGTCTGTTGGAGGAAAAGTTTTGGAAAGGATTATAAGAGATAGGATTGATAATCACCTAGAAAGCAACAATTTGATTGGAGATAGTCAACGTGGATTCGTCAAGGGCAGGTCGTGTCTCACAAACCTCATTGAGTTTTTTGAGAAGGTGACCAAACATGTGGATGAGGGTAGGGCAGTTGACGTGGTGTACATGGACTTCAGTAAAGTCTTTGATAAGGTTCCACATGGTAGGCTATTGGAGAAAATGCGGAGGCATGGGATTGAGGGAGATTTAGCAGTTTGGATTAGAAACTGGCTTTCTGTAAGAAGCCAAAGAGTGGTAGTTGATGGAAAATATTCAGCCTGGAGTCCGGTTACTCGTGGTGTGCCACAAGGATCTGTTTTGGGACCACTGCGGTTTGTCATTTTTATAAATGACTTGGACGCAGGCATAGGTGGATGGGTTAGTAAGTTTGCAGATGACACTAAAATCGGTGGAGTGGTGGACAGTGTGGAAGAATGTTGCAGGTTGCAGGGAGACTTGGATAAACTGCAGAATTGGGCTGAAAGGTGGCAAATGGAGTTCAATGTGAGGTGATGCACTTTGGGAAGAATAATAGGAAGGCAGAATACTGGGTCAATGGAAAGATTCTTGGTAGTGTGGAGGTGCAAAGGGATCTTGGTGTCCAGGTACATAGATCCCTGAAAGTTGTCACCCAGGTTGATAGTGCTGTTAAGAAGGCATACGGTGTGTTAGGTTTCATTGGTAGAGGGATTGAGTTCCGGAGCCGTGATGTCATGCTGCAACTGTACAAAACGCTAGTGCGGCCTCACTTGGAGTATTGCATACAGTTCTGGTCGCCCCATTACAAGAAGGATGTGGAAGTATTGGAAAAGGTGCAGAGGAGATTTACCAGGATGTTGCCTGGTCTGGAGCGAAGGTCTTATGAGGAAAGGCTGAGGGACTTGGGTCTGTTCTCATTAGAGAGAAGAAGGCTAAGAGGAGATTTAATAGAGACATACAAGATGATCAGAAGATTCGATCGGGTGGACATTGAGAGTCTTTTTCCTAGGATGATGACGTCGGCTTGTCTGAGGGGGCAGAGCTGCAAATTGAGGTGTGATAGATTTAAGACAGATGTCAGAGGCAGGTTCTTTACTCAGAGAGTGGTAAGGGCGTGGATGCCCTGCCTGCCAATGTAGTTAACTCAGCCACATTAGGGGCATTTAAACAGTCCTTGGATAAGCATATGGATGATGATGGGATAGTGTAGGGCGATGGGCTTAGATTAGTTCACAGGTCATGCAACATCAAGGGCCGAAGGGCCTGTTCTGCGCTGTATTGTTCTATGTTCTATGTAAATGAGGGGGGATCTCAGAGAGACTTATAAAATTCTAACAGGCTTGGACAGGGTAGATGCAGGGAGGATGCTCCTGATGGTGGATGTGTCCAGAAACAGGGGTCACATAGAGCATATAACATAGAATAGTACAGCACAGTACAGGCCTTTGGCCCACGATGTTGTGCCCAACTATTACCCAAATTCTAAAGTCTATCTAACCTCCACCCCTACCTTATACGATCATCCATATACCTATCTAATAGCCGCTTAAATGCCCCTCATGAGGCCGACTCCACTACCCTCTCCGGCAATACATTCCATGCCCCAACCACTCTCTGAGTAAAGAACCTACCTCTGACGTCTCTCCTGTATCTACTTCCACTCACTTTAAAACTATGCCCCCTTGTAATAGCTACCTCCATCCGAGGAAAAAGTCTCTGGCTGTCCACTCTATCTATACCTCTGATCATTTTATACGCCTCTGTCAAGTCACCTCTCATTCTTTGTCATTCTAAAGAGAAAAACCTGAGCTCTCTCAACCTTTCCTCGTAAGACCTTCCCTCCATTCCAGGAAACATCCTGGTAAACCTCCTCTGCACCTTTTCCAATGCTTCCACATCTTTCCTGTAATGAAGTGATCAGAACTGGACACAATACTCGAGATGTGGCCGAACCAGGCTTTTGTATAGCTGGAGCATAACTTCACGGCTCTTGAACTCAATCCCTCTGTTAATGAAAGCTAACATACCATACGCCTTCTTAACAACTCTATCCACCTGGGTGGCAGCTTTCAGGGAATTGTGGACATGAACCCCATGATCCCTCTGCTCCTCCACACTGCCAAGAATCTTTCCGTTAACCCTGTATTCTGCTTTCAAGTTCGTCCTTCCAAAATTAATCACCTCACACTTTTCAGGGTTAAACTCCATCTGCCACTTCTCAGCACAGCTCTGCATCCTATCAATGTCCCTTTGTAACCTAGAACAGCCCTCCGCACTGTCCACAACGCGACCCACCTTCGTAATGTTCGCAAATGATATCGTCACAGTATGAGGATTCGGGGTAGACCATTTAAGATGGAGATGATGAGGCATTTCTTCACCCAAACAGTGGTGAGCTTGTGGAATTCATTACCACAAGAAGGAGTATATGCCAAAGCACTGAATATATTCATGAGGTGGCTGGATAGAGCACTTGGGGTGAATGGAATCAAAGGTTATTTTGTGGAGAAAGCAGGATTAGGTTACTGAGTTGGACGATCTGCCATGATCGTGATGAATGGCAGAGCAGGTTTGAAGGGCTGAATGGCCTCCTCCTGCTCCTATCTTCCATGCTTCTATGATTAACAGTCTGAAATAACCATGAAGGGTCTAGGCCTGAAACGTCAAGCTTTCCTGCTCCTATGATGCTGCTTGGCCTGCTGTGTTCATCCAGCTCCACACCTTGTTATCTCATAAATCCAAATAGATTGTTTGAACATTTATGGTTTTCTGATTTACAGTTGTTGCATTATGTAATTGCTAAATCAATTCTTTTCGCAGGTACAGATTGAGTTGATAAGCGTAAAGTTGAAGTGTTCTGGATTGGGGATGTTGTACTGACATGGATACAGAACTGGTTCGCAGACAGGAACCAAAGAGTATGAAGAAATGAATTGACTAGTGGGACACTTCAGGGACCAGTTTCCAGTTATTCACAATATATATTATGGATTAAGATGAGAAAATAAATGTTATATCTCCAAAACAAAATTAAAAAAACACAAAAGAACTGTTGATCTGGACATCTGTAACAAAAACAAAAATTGCTGGAAAAACTCAGCAGGTCAGGCAGAAGTCATATTTAACATTTAGGGTCCAATGAAGTTCTAAAGAAGGATCAGAGATTCTGTCAGACCTGCTGAGTTTTTTCCAGCAACTTCTGTTTTTATTTATAATAGCTGCAAGTCTGCAGACAACACAATACTGGGTGAGAGGGAGAACTGCGAGGACGGCACAGAGATGCTTCAGTGTGATTTGGAGTGAGTGGGCAAATGCATGGCCGATGAAGTATATTGTCAATAAATGTGAGTTTATCTACTTTGGTAGCAAAAAAGGAAAGCAGATTATTACCTAAATGGCGATGAATAGGGAAGCGGGAGGTACAGCAAGATTGGGTGTCCTTGTACACCAATTATCGAAAGTAAATGTGCCGGTCAAGCAGGTGAAGGGGCCAAATTGTATGTTTCTTGATAGCAAGACAATTCAAGTATGAGAGCAGGAATGTCTTGCTGCCATTGTACAGGGCCTTGGTGAAGGGTAGGGTAGAGCCGATCAAGGATTGTAAAGGGAATTTGTGCACAGGGCCTAAAGAGATAGGATAGGTCCTTAATGAATACTTTTCTTCAGTATTCACAACTGAGAGGGACCTGGTTGTAGGAGAGGCTAGTGTGAAATAGGCTGGTAGGCTAGAGGAGGTGGATGTCAGTAAGAAAGGTGCACGAGGAATTTTGAGGAACTTGAAGATGGATAAGTCCCCTGGGCCTGATGGGATTTATCCAAGGATTCTATGGGAAGCGAGGGAAGAGATCGCAGGGCCTTTGGCAATGATCTTTTCGTCCTCACTGTCCACGGGTATCGTGCCGGAAGATTGGACAGTGGCAAACGTCATTCCCTTGTTCAAAAAAGGGAATAGGGATAACCCCGGAAATTACAGGCCAGTTAGTCTTACTTCAGTGGTGGGCAAATTATTGGAAGGGGCTCTGAGAGATAGGATTTATGATCACTTGGATAGACACAGATTTATTAGTGATAGTGAGCATGGATTTGTGAAGGGTAGATCAGGCCTCACAGACCTTATTGAATTCTTTGAAGAGGTGACCAAACATGTAGATGAAGGTAGAGCAGTGGATATGGTATACATGCATTTAAGTAAGGTGTTTGATAAGGTTCCACATGGTAGGCTCATGCAGAAAGGAAGGAGGCATGGGATAGGGGGAAATGTAGCAGATTGGAAACGGAGGTCACGGAAAGTAAGATGATAGTAAAATGTAGGGGATGTAGGGTAGTTTTTTCCTTTATTCAAGGTTTCCCATGGTAGGCTGATGGAGAAAGTGAAGTCGCATGGGGTCCAGGGTGTACTAGCTAGATGGCTAGAGAACTGGCTGGGCAACAGGAGGCAGAGAGTTGTAATGGAAGGGAGTTTCTTCAAATGGGGAACTGTGACCAGTGCTGTTCCAAAGGGATAAAAGGTACTGCAGATGCTGGAGAATCCGAGATAACAAGCATGGGGCTGGATGAACACAGCAGGTCAAGCAGCATCATAGGAGCAGGAAAGTTTTCCAGCATCTGCAGTACCTTTTATCTCTGATACAATTTTAACACGACTACAATACACTTTAGAATGGGAGAGAATCTTAAAACCGCATGGAGATGAACACATAAACAGAATAGATTAAGTAAGCACTAATCTGAGATCAGAACCTGGTCCAACTATGTTACTGTAAATAGTAGGATTTAATCTGAAAGTATAATAGATAACATTACTTTGAAGTTTAAGCCTCAAGACAGTTCTTGACTTTTCATCCACCTTGACCAGTCTGTGTTGAACCCAAAGTCAGAGGATGGAATCTTGTAAGGGTCTGAGCAACACAGGCAAGGATAAGGTTTGTGAATGAATTAGAAGAGAAGCGCAGTGAGGCCTATGTCAATATAGGGGGCATCACTGCACCTTTTATGCTTTCTATAAATGGTCTAGCGAGTTTCACACTAGGGCAGTGCATGTTGCAAATTACAGGGTATTACTGCTTGTTCAGCACCTTGTTGACAGCCCAGCATGCCTAATTAATATTCAGCTTTCTATCTTACCACTCTCCCCCAACGAAGTGTCAAGAAAACTCGACATGGATATCACAGCTGGTATTTGGTGGATTCAGCTCATGGCTTGCTCTTAATGGCCTCCAAATCGTGTTCAACCAAAGTACATTTCAGGACACAACCTACATACACCCCCATCCACAGACATTGGCATCCAGCATGTGCCAGTCATGGCACCTCTCTGATATTGTTGCAGGCCGCTTACAGAGTCACATTGCATGGCACACTGGCAGCTATCACTGAAAGGCTGCAGTGAAGGGACACTGCGTGCCAATCAAGGGTTGGACTAGATGGTTCGCTGGCTGTCTTAGTGTTCACAGTTTCTATGCCTCGCCATGCTTTATTTGTTAGTGCATTGGATCTCTCGGCAGATCCAATCCTGATGTATTGAGTTGCTCTTTAGCACAGATACAGCCTCGTTGTGCTTGTTAGTAGGTATATGTCCAGGGTTGGGAAATGTCTTGCTCTACAGCACACCAAGATATCAATTTAACACCTACAGCATATGCCTGCCTGACAACACATTACATATTCATTAAAGCAAATGGCCATGACAAAAACTGCTAGGGATGGATCCTCAGTCCAGTCAAGTGGTGGGGGTTTCCTATGTGTCAAAGTCTCCCAGTATTCTCAGTCAATGGCACACTCTACATCAAGGTCAGTCATCTGATTGGCATGCTCACCATCAGGGCATCCGTCCTTGCACAGTCCAGGGA
>JAHRHZ010000232.1:49621-90614 GCA_024137785.1 Ginglymostoma cirratum
CCGAAACGTCAAGTTTGCCTGCTCCTATGATGCTGCTTGACCTGCTGCGTTCATCCAGCCCCATGCTTGTTATCACGGATTCTCCAGCATCTGCAGTACCTTTGTTCTCTAATATAATTTTAACCCCGTCCTGTGATGATATGTTTCAATTAGATCCCCGCTAATCCTTCTAAAGTTCTAATCCATACAGGCCCAGTCAAACCAATCTCTGCTCATAGGACAATCTGTAGTGATTGTAACAAGATCAGCCTGGTGAACCTCAGAGAATATAAATTGCCAGATTAACATGGATTCCCGACTGATGGATATAAACAGGAGTCTCAGAGGTTCTGCTCACTCACGGACTGCTCACGGACCAGTGTCAAGTACTATGCACTAGGGTGACCTAGTGAGAGGATACTGGCCTCTGTGGAGATGTTTCAGTGGTGATGACAGAATAAAATACTCTCCTGAAGAGATTCACTCACAACAGTCATCTTCGAATTGGGTAAGCATTTCTGGCATCATGCCATTATTTTTGGGAAGCTTGACATTGCTTTACATCTGCCCCAATGTCATTTGCCTGGGAAAAACAATGCATTCTTTCCACATACTGGGCCCAGTCTTCAACAGCAGGATCGAAAGATTAATTCTCCTGTCAGCTTGTGGCCTTTTTTGTGATTTGCCGGCAGGCTAACATTTCTTGCCTCTCCCTCGAGCACCTTTTTCGTTCCTTGTTTCTTAAACATTATATAAACATCCTTCTTCCTCTGAACCAGTTGTTTGACCTCTCTTGAGAACCAAGGCTCCTTCACTTGACCGCATCTTCCCTGCCTGCTAGGGCCAAACATATTGAGCACACACAGTATGCATTCCTTAAACAATCTCCACATTTCTACAGTGCTCTTCTCTGACAGCATCTGTTCCCATTTTGTGTTACCCAGTTCTTGCTGAGCAAAACTGTAATTACTCTTCCACCAATTATAAACCTTACCCTGCTGTATGTACCTATCCTTTTCCATGACCATTGTAAAAGTAACAGAGTTATGATTGCTACCGCCAAAATGCACTCCTACCAATAGGTCTAACACTTGGCCTGGTTCATTGCCAAGCGCCAAATCCAAACTGGCCTCTCCTCGTGTTGGTCTATCTACACACTGTGTCAGGAATCCTTCCTGAATGCACTGGACAAAATCCGTTCCATCTAAATTATTACAACTAAAATGTTTCCAATCAATATTTGGAAAGTTGAAGTCACCCATGACTACAGCCCTGTGACTTCTGCACCTTTCTAGTATTTGCCTCCCAATCCGCTCCTCCACTTCTCTGCAACTATTAGGGGGTCTGTAAAAACCCCCAACAAAGTGACTGCTCCTTTCTTGTTCCTGACTTCAACCCAAACTGACTCTGTAGATATATCATTCTCGAACTGCCTTTCAGTAGCTGCTTTACTCGCCCTGACTAGCAATGCCACTCCCCGGCCTCTCTTACCATCCTCCCTATTTCTTTTTAAGCATCGAAATCCTGGAACTTCCAACAACCATTCCTCTCCCTGAGTCACTCAAGTTCCTGTAATGACCACAACATTGTAGTCCCAAGTACTGACCCATGCTCTAAGTTCATCTGCCTTATTTCTGATACTTCTAGCATTGAAGTATACACACCTCAAACCACCTGTGTCCACAATTACACTCCATCGACCGCATTTCTTCATTAACAACCTCACTCCCTGTCTGTTGGACAACAAGTCTGTTGGAAGTCTGGATACTTCATCCTCGGAATTATAAACCCGGTTCCCCACCCCCTGCCAATCTAGTTTAAACTATCCCTTATAGCTCGAGCAAACCTCCCTCCCAGGATATTTATACCCTTCCGGTTCAGGAGCAACCCATCCTTCCTGTACAGGTCCCACCTTCCCCAGAATGTGCTCCAGTTATCCACATAATGGAAGCCCTCCCTCCTACACCAGCCCTGTAGCCACGTGTTTAGCTGCACTCTCTCCCTATTTCTTACCTCGTTATCACGTGGCACTGGTAGTAATCCAGAGATAACTACCCTGTTTGTCCTGGACTTCAGCTTTCAACCGAACACCCTGTACTCGTTTTTCACATTCTCTGTCCTTTTTCTCCCTATGTCATTGGTATCGATGTGTACCATGACTGCTGGTTGCTCCCCCTCCCCCTTAAGGATCTTGAAGACATGATCCGAGACATCACGGACCCTGGCACCCAGGAGGCAACATATCATCCGTTTGTCTCGTTCGCGTCCACAGAACTGCCTGTCTGTCCCTCCTACTATCTAATCCCCCACGACAATTGCTCTCCTATTCTCCCTACTTCCCTTCTGTGCCACAGGGCCAAGATCAGTGCCAGAGACCTGTCCACTATGGCCTTCCCCCGGTAGGTCATCCCCCCAACAGAATCCAAAACGGTACACTTATTATTGAGGGGAATGGCCACAGGGGATCCCTGCACTGTCTGCCTATTCCCTTTCCCCTTCCTGACAGTCACCCAGCTACCTTTTTCCTGTACCTTGGGTGTGACCACCTCCTTATAACTCCTCTTTATCACCCTCTCAGCCCCCCGAATGATCCGGAGTTCATCCAGCTCCAGCTCCAGTTCCCTAACGAGGTTTTTGAGGAGCTGGAGTTGGGTTCACTTCTCACAGGTGAAGTCAGAGAGGACACCAGCAGTGACCCTTACCTCCCACATCCTGCAAGAGGAGCATGCAACTGCCCTAGCTTCCATTCCCTCTACTCGAGATTTCCAGAAGAATAAAAAAAAAGCCTTACCTTACCGACCCACCACAGTTTTTTTTTGGTTAGAGGAGGAGGATGGGTGGGAGACACTACACGTGTAGTGTTTCGGGTTTAGCCACTGCCCAAATATATTAGTTCCTTCCTGGCTCACGTTCTCTCCACACACCTGCTGCTCCAAACAAGAAGGCCGCTGCTGCATGAGGTAAGTTTTGAAAAGGAAAAAACCTTACCTTCCTGTTGGCACCCTGGCTCGCACTCCCGCTGCTCCAAACAGGAAGGTTGTGGGGAGAAAGCGGGAGAATGGGGTTGAGGAACTTTTCAGCCATGATTAAATGGCGGAGCAGACTCAATGGGCAGAATGACCTAACTTCTGCTCCGATGTCTTATGGTCTTAAATGTAAGAAAGGAACCAGGTCAGACTGACATCGAGTTTGAAAGAATTAAACAGACCAACATCGATAGATAGATGAAAGCATTAAAGATAGAAAAGATATATGAGGTTCTTCGAGATATTATTCTGCTGGAGGATTTTTTAAAACTCCTTTCCAGAAGTGATAAGAACTTGCCGAGCTGGCTTCTTCTGTTGCAGACGTTTCGTCACCATGCTTGGTACCATCCTCAGTGCAGCCTCCGATGAAGCGTCGGTGTTTTTTCCCGCCTGGTTTTTAAACTCTGGAGTCCGTTGTGATGGATTGCCTCACTTCCGGTTTTCCTTCATAGTGGAATGCATATGGGGTCAAGTTCAATATGTTTATTAATAGCATGCTTTGTGGAGTGCCAGGCTTCTAGGGATTCTCGTGCCTGTCTCTGCCTAGCTTGCCTCAGGATTTTGGTGTTGTCCCAGTTGAAATAGTGGTTCTCCTTATTCACGTAGATTGAGATGAGTGAGTACTGGTCATGTCTTTTTGTAGCCAGTTGGTGTTCATTACCCTTGTTGTTAGTTTCCTTCCTGTTTGTCTGATGTAGTGTTTCTCAGTCTCTGCGGGTGATCTTGTAGATGACATTGGTCCTGTCCATGGTGGGGAGTGGATCTTTAGTTAGGGCGAGCGGTTGTCGTAGGGTTGATGTGGGTTTGTGTGCCACTTTGATGCCCAGCGGTCGTAGGAGTCTTTTGATGAGTTCCGATGAGTTCCTGATGTAGGGTAGTGTGGTGAGTGTGTCGGGGCATGTAGTATCTTCTTGATGTTGTTCGTGTAGGCATCTTCTCACCCAGTCTTTTGGATATTCATTATCCCTGGAAACCTGGAAGAGGTATTCTTCTTCCTCTTGGCGTAGTTCCATGTTGCTGCAGTGTGTTGTTGCCCTTTTAAATAGTGTTCGCACGCAGCTTCGTTTGTGTGTGCTGGGATGGTTACTGTTGAAGTTCAGTACCCGGTCCTTGTGTGTGGCTTTTCTGTGTACTTTTGTTTGCAGTTCCCCATTTGTCTTGCTCTCTACCGTGACGTCCAGGAATGGGAGCTGTTTGTTCTTCTCTTCCTCTCTGGTGAATTTTATTCCGTGAGGGTGTTGTTTATAAGTTTGTGTGTCTCCTCTAATTTGGTCCGTTTAATGATGACAAAGGTGTCGTCCACGTACCATATCCATGGTTTTGGTTGGATTTGCGCAAGGGCCGTCCTTTTTAGTCTGTGCATCCACATGGACAAGGAGAACCACCATTCCGACTGGGACAACATCAAAATCCTGGGACGAGCTCGGCAGAGACAGGCACTAGAATTCCTAGAAGCCTGGCACTCCACAAAGCATGCTACTAATAAACACATTGAACTCGACCCCATATACATTCCACTATGAAGGAAAACCGGAAGTGAAGCAATCCAGCTCAATGGACTCCAGAGTTTAAAAACCAGGCGGGAAAACACATCGGCGCTTCATTGGAGGCTGAACTGAGGATGTTACCCAGCACGGTAATGAAACGTCTGTGATACAAGTAAGCAGCTCTGCGAGCCAACCAACCTCAACACCCACAACCCGAGCTACAAATCTACTCCAAAACCTGAGCTAAGAACTCATAATGAGGAACAGAAATTTCAAACAGCAAAGAACTGCAGGGATGACAGATGAATACGCATTAGTTCGTAGATTGAAATCTAGCTTCTGACAGCAATTTCATTCCATGAGGGATACAAATTGGGAAAGAGGGAGATCCTTCAATGAAAAACAAAACGTAGATCACACGAGGAACAGTTTACCACATGTGGAAAAAAGAAACCCAAGAGAGTGGAAAAGAGGTGAAAAACCTCAGGTGTTTTCACTGCAATAAGGTGGGACACACAGTCACAGTGCCAGTGGTTTAGAAAAGGCATGGGGAAAAAGGATGTGGTAGAAAAAGCTAAACTGGTGGGAGTATTTAACATAGTGAAGGAAATCCCAAGAGAAGTCGCGGAACTTTAGGAGAGCTGATGATGATGAACGCAAAGGGACAGGTGGTTTGAGGTGCATTTGTTTTGATGCGAGAAGTGCAGTAGGTAAGGCAGATGAACTCAGGGCTTGGATGAGTACCTGGGAGTATGATGTTATTGCTATGGCTGAGACTTGGTTGAAGGAAGGGCAAGATTGGCAACTAAATATCTCAGGATATTGAATATCGGGAAACGAGGAATTAAGAGAGCTAAAAGGGGTCATGAAATATCTTTAGCAAACAGGGTTAAGGAAAATCCCAAAGCCTTTTATTCATACATAAGGAGCAAGAGGGTAACGAAAGAAAGGGTTGGCCCACTCAAGGACAAAGAAGGGAAGTTATGCGAGGAGAGAAGTTATGCGAGAAAATGAGTGAGATTCTTAATGAGTACTTTGCGTCGGTATTCACTGAGGAGAGGGACATGACGGATGTTGAGGTTAGGGATAGACGTTTGATTACTCGAGGTCAAGTCAGCATAAGGAGGGGGGAAGTTTTGGGTATTCGAAAAGGCATTACGGTGGACAAGTCCCCAGGTCCGGATGGGATCTATCCCAGGTTTCTGAGGGAAGGGAGAGAGGAAATAGCTGGGGTCTTAACAGATATCTCTGCAGCATCCTTGAGCATGGGTGAGGTGCAGGAGGACTGGAGAATTGCTAATGTTGTCCTCTTGTTTACGAAGGGTAGAAGGGATAATCCACGCAATTATAGACCGGTGAGCCTGACGTCAGTGGTGGAGAAGCTGCTGGAGAAGATACTGAGGGAAAGGATCTATTTACAGTTGGAAGAAAAGAGGTTTATGAGCATTAGGCAGTGTGGTTTTGTGCAGGGAACTTGATAGAATTCTTTGAGGAAGTGACAAAGTTGATAGATGAGGGAAGGGCTGTAGATGTCATAGAACATAGAACATAGAACAATACAGCGCAGAACAGGCCCTTCGACCCTCGATGTTGTGCCGCCCTGTGAACTAATCTAAGCCCATCCCCCTACACTATCCCATCATCATCCATATGCTTATCCAAGGACTGTTTAAATGCCCCTAATGTAGCTGAGTTAACTACATTGGCAGGCAGGGCATTCCACACCCTTACCACTCTCTGAGTAAGGAACCTGCCTCTGACATCTGTCTTAAATCTATCACACCTCAATTTGCAGCTATGCCCCCTCGTACTAGCCGACATCATCATCCAAGGAAAAAAACTCGTACTATCCACCCTATCTAATCCTCTGATCATTTTGTAAGGTCTCTATTAAATCCCCTCTTAGCCTTCTTCTCTCCAATGAGAACAGACCCAAATCCCTCAGCCTTTCCTCATAAGACCTTCGCTCCAGACCAGGCAACATCCTGGTAAATCTCCTCTGCACCTTTTCCAATGCTTCCACATCCTTCCTGTAATGGGGAGACCAGAACTGTACACAATATACCAAGTGAGGCCGCACTAGCGTTTTGTACAGTTGCAGCATGACATCACGGCTCCGGAACTCAATCCCTCTACCAATGAAACCTAACACACCATATGCCTTCTTAACAGCACTATCAACCTGGGTGGCAACTTTCAGGGATCTATGTACCTGGACACCAAGATCCCTCTGCACATCCACACTACCAAGAATCGTTCCATTGACCAAGTATTCTGCCTTCCTATGATTCTTCCCAAAGTGCATCACCTCACATTTATCTGCATTGAACTCCATTTGCCACCTTTCAGCTCAATTCTGCAGTTTATCCAAGTCTCCCTGCAAGCTGCAACATTCTTCCACACTGTCCACCACTCCACCGACTTTAGTGTCATCGGCAAACTTACTAACCCATCCACCTATGCCTGCGTCCAAGTCATTTATAAAAATGACAAACAGCAGTGGTCCCAAAACAGATCCTTGTGGCACACCACTAGTAACCGGACTCCAGGCTGAATATTTTCCATCAACCACCACTCTTTGACTTCTTACAGAAAGCCAGTTTCTAATCCAAACTGCTAAATCTCCCTCAATCCCATGCCTCCGCATTTTCTCCAATAGCCTACCATGTGGAACCTTATCAAAGGCTTCACTGAAGTCCATGTACACCACATCAACTGCCCTACCCTCATCCACATGCTTGGTCACCTTCTCAAAAAACTCAATGAGGTTTGTGAGACACGACCTGCCCTTGACAAATCCATGTTGACTATCTCCAATCGAATTGTTGCTTGCTAGATGATTATAAATCCTGTCTCTTGTAATCCTTTCCAAAACTTTTCCTACAACAGATGTAAGGCTCACTGGTCTATAATTACCTGGGTCATCTCTACTGCCCTTCTTGAACAAGGGCACAACATTTGCAATCCTCCAGTCCTCTAGTACTAAACCTGTAGACAATGACGACTCAAAGATCAAGGCCAAAGGCTCCGCCATCTCCTCCCTAGCTTCCCAGAGAATCCTCGGAAAAATCCCATCCGGCCCAGGGGATTTATCTACCTTCACACCTTCTAGGATTGATAACACCTCCTCCTTACAAACCTCAATCTTTTCAAGTCTAATAGCCCGTATCTCAGTCTTCTCCTCTGCAATATTCTCCTTTTCCTGAGTGAAAACAGATGAGAAATATTTGTTTAGCACCTCTAAGTCATATACATGGACTTCAGTAAGGCATTTGATAAGGTTCCCCATGGTAGGCTGATGGAGAAACTGAAGTAGTATGGGGTCCAGGGTGTATTAGCTAGATGGATAGAGAACTGGCTGGGCAACAGGTGACAGTTGTAGTGGAAGTGAGTTTACTCAAAACGGAGAACTGTGACCAGTGGTGTTCCACAGGGATCCGTATTGGGACCATTGCTGTTTATGATATACATAAATGATCTGGAGGAAGGTATAGATGGTCTGATTAGCAAGTTTGCAGATGACACTAAAATTGGTGGAGGAGCAGATAGTGAAGGGGACTGTCGGAGAATGCAGCAGAATATCGATAGATTGGAGTGTTGGGCGGAGAAATGGCAGACGGAGTTCAATCCAGGCAAATGTGAGGTGATGCATTTTGGAAGATCCAATTCAACAGCAAGATATACGATAAATGGAAAAAGCCCTGGGGAAAATTGATGCACAGAGATCTGGGTGTTCAGGTCCATTGTACCCTGAAGGTGGCAACGCAGATCAATAGAGTGGTCAAGAAGGCATACGGCACGCTTTCATTCTTTGGGCGGGGCATTGAGTACAAGAGTTGGCAGGTCATGTTACAGTTGTGTAGGACATTGGTTCGACCACATTTGGGATACTGCGTACAGTTCTGGTCGTCACATTACCAAAATGATGTGGATGCTTTGGAGAGGGTGCAGAGGAGGTTCACCAGGATGTTCCCTGGGATGGAGTGCACTAGCTATGATGAGAGGTTGAGTAGATTAGGGTTATTTACATTAGAAAGATGGAGGTTGAGGGGGGATCTGATTGAGATCTACAAAATCATGAGAGGTATAGACAGGGTGGATAGCAAGAAGCTTTCTCCCAGAGTGGGGGACTCAATTACTAGGGGTCACGATTTCAAGGTGAGAGGGGAAGTGTTTAAGAGAGATATGCGTGGAAAGTTCCTTACGCAGAAGGTGGTGGGTGCCTGGAACACGTTGCCAGCGGAGGTGGTAGAGGCGGGCACGATAGCGTCATTTAAGATGTATCTAGACAAACACATGAATGGGCAGGGAGCAGAGGAATACAGATCCTTGGTAAATAAGTGACAGGTTTAGACAGAGGATCTGGATCGGCGCAGGCTTGGAGGGCTGAAGGGCCTGTTCCTTGCTGTAATTTTCTTTGTTCTTTGTACACTGCATAACCATATCCAAGAGTCGCTTACAAGTTTTTGAAGTATCTGACTGCATTACCACTGCCAGCAGCACATTCCACACATCCACCACTCAACAACTTCTTGAACAAATCTGTCAGCACTGCCACCACACTATTCAAGTTTGGGGCAAATTTCCAGCTGAATCTGCTCAGCCCCAAAAATCATAGCACCTCTTTATTCCAGGATAGACTTGGAAATTACTTGTCGTCTTCTTTCGATGTCTGATGTTGTCCTAAGAACATCATTTCTGCCTTTATAACTTTTGCTATGCCAAATTTATGACCAACTTCGCCTCCATAGTCTCTCAAAGTTCCGCCAAATGCACCATGAGATTTTTCCACAAATGGCTTGAGATCACAAAGTCAAGTATATGGACGGCACAATTAGTCAATCCTGCCACAACTCTGTGCATAAGCCTTTGAAGTGTAGCGGTTGCATTTTTCATTACATAGGGCATTACTTTAAATTGATACAGCCCACTTGGGGTTACAAAAGCAAAAAAAAACTTCTTTTGCTGTTTCAGACAAAGGTACTTGCCAGTAACTGCGAAGTCAGTCCAACTTTGTGATGTAAGTGGCTAGTTCTACTTTTTCCACATAGTCCTCCAGCCTTGAAATTGGATATAAGTCAGATTTGGTCACAGCATTGACCTTCCCATAATCTCTGCAGAATCGTTGAGTACCATCAGGTTTGGGAACCAAGACGATTGGCAAACACAACTCACTTTGACTCAAAGGCCATTCCCTATTCCCAATTCCTTCGCCTCTGCCACATCTGCTCCTGAGATGAGGCATTCCACTCCCGAACATCCCAGATGTCCTCGTTTTTCAAGGACCACAACTTCCCCTCCACAGTGATTGAAAATGCCCTTGACCGTGTCTCCCGCATTTCCCGCAACTCATCCTCCACACCCCCTACCCGCTATAATAACCAAAATAGAATCCCTCTTGTTCTCACGTACCACCCCACCAATCTCCGAATCCAACGCATCATCCTCCGACATTTCCGCCATCTGCAATCTGACCCCACTACGAAAGACATTTTTCCCTCCCCACCCTTATCTGCTTTCTGGAGGGACCACTCTCTCCGTGACTCCCTTGTTTGCTCCAAACTCCCCTCCAGCCCTACCACCCCTGGCACTTTTCCCTGCAACCGAAGCAAATGCTACACTTGCCCCTACACCTCCCCCCTTACCCCCATCCCGGGCCCCAAGAAGACCTTCCACATCAAACAGATGTTCACCTGCACATCTGCTAATGTGGTATACTGTATCCGCTGTTCCTGTTGTGGTCTCCTCTACATCGGGGAAACCAAGCGGAGGCTTGGGGACCGCTTTGCGGAACACCTACGCTCAGTTCGCAACAAACAACTACACCTCCCAGTCGTGAACCATTTCAACTCGCCCCCGCCACACAACACCCCCCCACCCCGACCCCCCTCCTCGGATGACATGTCCATCCTGGGCCTCCTGCATTGCGACAATGATGCCACCTGAAAGCTGCAGGAACCGCATGTCATATTTCGCTTGGGAACCCTGCAACCCAAGGGTATCAATGTGGACTTCACAAGCTTCAAAATCTTCCGTCCCCCGACGACATCCCAAAACCAGCCCAGCTAGTCCCCACCTCCCTAACCATTCCTCCCACCTCAAGCCCCACCCCCATCTCCTACACACTGACCTCATTCCACCTCCTTGACCTGTCCATCCACCCTGGACTGACCTATCCCCCACCTAAATCTCCACCTACATTCACCTTCACTGGTTCTAACCCCGCCTCTTTGACCTGTCTGTCTCCTCTCAACCTACCTTCTCCTTTATCCATCTTCTATCCGCCTCCCCCTCTCTCCCTATTTATTTCAGAATTCCTTTCCCCTCCCCCATTTCTGAAGAAGCGTCTCGACCCAAAACGTCAACTTTCCTGCTCCTCTGATGCTGCTTGGCCTGCTGTGTTCATCCAGCTCCACAACGTTTTATCTCACTTTGACTCAGCTCCATTGAAGTCTTCTTGGAGCATTGCTTCCACTTCCTTCTGTACCTGTTCTGCTTTGAGAGGATTAAGCCTGTAGGGGTCTTATTTTATCAGAACAGCATTCCCTATGTCAACCTCATGTCCTCCCCATTCTATTTCTACATAGGTCCTCACTGCAATGCAACAAGCCTTTCAATTCAGTACTCTGTTTCTGAGACTGGTAGCTTACTACCCTATCCCATTCTTTCAGGACTTTCTCATTATTCTATTTATTCTGAGGCACATCAAAATCAACATCATCTGGATTTGATTCCTCACTAAGTGGCAGTAAACTAATGTTTTTCTCTGGTTCCCCTTCCTATCATATGAAGGGTTCAGCATGTTCATGTGACATACTCAATTAAATTTTTTTTCTATCTGGCATCTTTACCAGATAATTTACCTGACTTAACGACTTCTCAATCTGATAGGAACCACTAAACCTTGCTTTGAATTGATCCCTTACCACTGGTAACAACACCAATACTCCATGTCCACAGGCAAAAGTACAGATTTTAGATTTCTTATTTGCTGCTTGCTTCATTATGTGCTGTGCCACTTCAAGTGCTGTCTAGTTAATTCACCTACTCCTGTTTACTCTTTCTCTCACCTCAGATACATAATCCAACTGTGAGATCTGACTTCAGATGTATCAACTTCTCCTTAATTTTAAAGACCCTCTTACTTCATGTCTGAAAATCAGTTCAAATGGAGTAAACTGAGTCAATTCATTTGGGGCATCTTTAATAGCAAACAATATAAATAGGATACTTTTATCCCAATCATTTGGGCAATCCTGGCAATTAGCCCTCAACATGGTCTGTAGGGTCTGATGCTACTTTTCCAATGTTCCCCGGGATTCAGGATGGTACGCACTGGATTTAAAGTGTTGGGTGCCTAAACTATCCGTGATCACCTTAAATAATTTAGGAGTAAAACTGGACCCTTGGTCTGACTGAATCTCCCTGTGTAGTCCATAAATGGGTGAAGAAAGCAAGCAACTCCTCCACAACCCTTTTTGCCTTGACATTCCATGATGGAATTGCCTCCGGAAATAGGTGGTATTGCCTCCAGAAATAGCAAATAGGTGGTTCCCACTTTTAGTTTTAGGGAGGGGACCTATAATCAATCATTACCCCCGTGAAAGGTTCTTCAAATGCAGGAACTGGTATCAAACGCGCTGGTTTTATTACTGCCTGTGGCTTTCCTACCATTTGGCACGTATGACAGGTATGGTAAAATTCAACCACATCTTTATATAATCCAGGCCAATAGAAATGCTTTTGCATCTTAGCCTCACAGCTAGATATCCTACCGGTAATTTGTGTGCTGTCTGCGATACCTCCTGTCTGTATACTACCAGCAACACAATCTGGTGAGTTTCTGCCCATTTCTCCTCTGCACTGACCTGTCGTGGTCTCTATTTCCAATTTAGGAATCTATCCTTAAGGTAATAACATTCCAGAACACATTCTGATTCCTTTTCCAAGGAGGTTTTAACAATGGCCAACAACAATGGGCATCACTCCCACCTTTGATCCTGTTGGGTCGTTTCCAAGAACGAGCTCTCTTCCTGGAGTAGGAACACTTTCAAACATTCCCACTATCACTTTCCAGTCTTGATTGGACCTTCCAGACTTATCTTACACAGCAGAACAATAAATCTCTCTTCTTGATGATGATGGATGATGATGGGATAGTGTAGGGGGATGGGCTTAGATTAGTTCACAGGGCGGCGCAACATCGAGGGCCGAAGGGCCTGTTCTGCGCTGTATTGTTCTATGTTCTATGTTCTATGTTCTTTTATTCCACAGATTATCACTCTCTTGGGTAACATTTCAGAAAGAGTGCAAATACTTTCATCTCTTACTATTACAGAATGACCAGATCCCATATCTCTCAATATTTTAACTTCTTTACCTTCTCCCGAGTTCTTCTTGAGTAAACCTTACCCACAGAGGTGAAGTCTTTATCAAGATCGGATACCATCTCACCACCCAGCCTGTGACTAGGCTGTGCACCCTCCTGCTGATCCTCGACTTCCCTTGGGTTTTCCTTCACTATCTCAACTAATCTCATTCGGATTTGGCACAAGTGATGGAGCTGTGTTATTACAGGAGGATTATAGTGGAATTGAAAGGACAATCAGTTATGTACGACAGAAATTCACCAAAGATCCTCAGACCCACACCTTCCAAAGCCACAACCACTTGCATCTAGAAGGGCAAGGGCAGCAGAGACATGAGAACACCATCACCTCCAAGTTCCCCTCCAAGCCACTCACCATCTGACTTGGAAATATATCGCCATTCCTTCTCGGTCACTGGGTCAAAATCCTGGAATACCCTCCCTAATGGCATTGTGGGTCAACCCACAGCAGGAGGACTGCAGCGGCTCAAGGAAGTTGACTATCACCATCTGAAGGGCAACTAGGGATGGGCAAGAAATGTTGGCCAGCCGGTGATACCAATATCCCACAAATGAATAGGAAGGGGGGGTCAAGTCTATAACAAATTCTTGGCATTTTTGACTAGGTTAAGACGACTGGCAGAGGCATGTGACATTGGTTTAACCCTAATGGAATGGTGACAGACCATTTGGTACATGGGATTAATGGTATAACCATGGAAAAGTGCCTACGAGCTGAAGCCTAAATGGACTTCAAATAGGCACTAAAACTGGCTTTGTCATTAGACAATGTGGCAAGTGGAGCATATGAGTTACAGGATATGCTGATGGAAGGGGACACTCTTGCCAAGCTGACTGAGCTTGGGGGACATCACTTGAGTGAAGGCAATTGCATAGCTTCACTCAGGGCATAGCTGAGGGGCTCGAGGTCAGCCCACAGCAAAACCCCAAAACAAAGCCAAGCCTCGGCTAAATAGTTTACATTTTCTTCAGATATGGGCTGGCAAATCGTTGTACTTGCTGCCGGTAGGCAGACTCGAGACAGCAAAAGAATCCCACAAGGCCTGGATCAAGTAAGTGAATTCATAGGCCAGTATCCAGAAAAGTTTACACCCTGAAAAGTTCATCGACATCTGGCTTGGAACAGTTAAATTGCTTAGCAACATGCCAATCAGAACCAATCAAAATGAACATCTGGTGAAATGGTCACCCGGTTCTAATGGAGGTCGATATCAGTGTGGGTTCATTAGTGATTGCCGAAACAGTCTTTAACTAAATTTGCTCTGGACTCCAACACTTGAGTTTGTATATGACCTCAGATAGACTGAGATCTTACGCCGGGAACATTTATAGATTAAGGGTACAACTTGGGCTTTGGTCTCTTACGAGAAGCATCTGGTTCAGTTACCACTGATTGCAGTAAAAGTCTCGGGTCCAAGCCTGATGGGGCCAAATTGGTTGAGAAAGGTTTGCCTTGATTGGCTCAACATTTTTCAATTAGAAAATGGCTGTTTCAGACCGAATTAAATACCTTCCACACAGGTGGATAGAGTTGTTAAGGCGTATGGTGTGTAAGCTTTCATTAATAGACGGATTGAGTTCAAGGGCCGTGAAGTTATGCTCCAGCTCTCCAAAACCCTGGTTCGACCACATCTGGAGTACTGTGTCCAGTTCGGGTTGCCTCATTACAGGAAAGATATGGAAGCATTGGAAAAGCTGCAGAGGAGATTTACCAGGATGTTGCCTGGAATGGCTATGAAGAGAGGTTGAGTAGGTTAGGATTGTTTTCATTAGAAAAAAGGAGATTGAGGGGGGACCTGATTGAGGTCTTCAAAATCATGAAGGGTATAGACAGGGTTGATAGAGATAAGCTTTTTCCCAGGGTGAGGGATTCAATAACGAGGGGTCACGCGTTCAAGGTGAGAGGAGAAAAGTTTAAGGGGGATATACGCGGAAAGTACTTTACACAGAGGGTGGTAGGTGCCTGGAACGCGTTGCCAGCAGAGGTAGTAGAGGCAGGCACGGTAGATTCATTTAAGGTGCGTCTGGACAGATGCATGAGTAGGTGGAGAGCAGAGGGATACAGATCCTTAGGAATTGGGCGATAGGTTTAGACAGTGGATTTGGATCGGCACAGGCTTGGAGGGCCGAAGGGCCTGTTCCTGGGCTGTAAGTTTTCTTTGTTCTTCTTTGTTCTAATGGAGGGAAGGTCTTACGAGGAAAGGTTGAGAGAGCTAGGGTTTTTCTCTTTAGAACGACGAAGGATGAGAGGTGACTTGATAGAATACAAAATGATCAGAGGTATACAAAGAACAAAGAAAATTACAGCACAGGAACAGGCCCTTCAGCCCACCAAGCCTGCGCCGATCCAGATCCTCGATCTAAACCTGTCAACTATTTTCCAAGGATCTGTATCCCTCTGCTCACTGCCCATTCATGTATCTGTCGAGATACATCTTAAATAATGCTATCATGCCTGCCTCTACCGCCTCCGCTGGCAACACGTTCCAGGCACCCACCACCCTCTGCATAAAGAATTTTCCACGTATATCTCCCTTAAACTTTTCCCCTCTCACCTCGAAATCGTGACCAACTCGTCACTGAGTCCCCCAATCTGGGGAAAAAGTTTCTTGCTATCCACCCTGTCTGTATCTCTCAAGATTTTGTAGACCTCAACCTCCGTCTTTCTAATGTAAATAATCCTAATCTACTCAATCTCTCTTCATAGCTAGCACCCTCCATCCCAGGCAACATCCTGGTGAACCTCCTCTGCACTCTCTCCAAAGCATCCACATCATTTTGGTAATGTGGCGACCAGAACTGTACACAGTATTCCAAATGTGGTCGAACCAAAGTCCTATACAACTGTAACATGACCTGCCAACTCTTGTACTCAATACCCCATCCGATGAAGGAAAGCATGCTGCATGCCTTCTTGCCCACTCTATCCACCTACATTGCCACCTTCAGGGTACAATGGACCTGAACACCCAGATCTCTCTGTGCATCAATCTTCCCCAGGGCTTTTCCATTTACCACATAGTTCGCTCTTGAATTGGATCTTCCAAAATGCATCACCTCGCATTTGCCTGGATTGAACTCTGTCTGCCATTTCTCCACCCAACTCTCCAATCTACCTATATTCTGTTGCATTCTTTGACAGGCCCCTTCACTATCTGCTACTCCACCAATCTTACAGTCATCTGCAAACTTGCTAATCAGACCATCTATACCTTCCTCCAGATCATTTAGTATATCACAAACAACAGTGGTCCCAACATTGATCCCTGTGGAACACCACAAGGACGCATAAATCCCAAACATTTCTAAATTTCTAACCAACCTGCCAGGTGGCACTGTATCAAATGTTTTCTGAAAATCCAAATATACATACAGTGGGATATAGGCAGAGAAATGGCAGATGGCTTTTAATCCATGTAAGTGGGAGGTGCTGCACTTTAGTAGATGAAATGTTAAGGAAAAGTACACAGTTAATGGCAGGAACCTGAACAACAGTGATACTTCGAGGGATCTTGAGATTCAAGTCCACAGCACAACACTGATGTTCAGAGGGATCTTGGGGTTCAAGTCCATAGCTCCCTGAAAGTGGGCAAGCAAATAGATAGGGTGGTGAAGAAGTCATATGACATGCTTGCCTTTATTGGTCTGGGAACTGAGTACGAGAATCAGGATATCAGGAATCAGAATCTCTTTCAATTCCTCCCACTTGCTACAGACAAAGGGGGTGGCCATGGGTACCCGCATGGGCCCAAGCTATGCCTGCCTCTTTGTAGGTTACGTGGAACAATCCCTCTTCCGTACCGACACTGGCCCTAAACCCTACCTCTTCCTCCGTTACATTGATGACTGTATCGGCGCCGCCTCGTGCTCCCACAAGGAGCTCGAACAGTTCATCCACTTCACCAACACCTTCCACCCCAACCTGAAGTTCACCTGGACCATCTCCAATACTTCTCTCTCCTTCCTGGACCTCTCTGTCTCCATCTTGGGTAACCACCTAGAAACCGATGTCCATTTCAAGCCCACTGACTCCCACAGCTACCTGGAATACACCTCCTCCCACCCACCCTCCTGCAAAAATGCCATCCCCTATTCCCAATTCCTTCGCCTGCGCCGCATCTGCTCCCAGGATGAAACATTCCACTCCCGTACATCTCAGATGTCCTCATTCTTCAAGGACCGCAACTTCCCCCCCACAGTGGTCGAGAACGCCCTCGACTGTGTCTCCCGCATTTCCCGTAACTCATCCCTCACACCCCGTCACCGCAATAATAACCAAAAAAGAATCCCCCTCGTCCTCACGTACCACCCCACCAACCTCCGGATCCAACGCATCATCCTCCGACACTTCCGCCATCTGCAATCTGACCCCACCACCAAAGACATTTTTCCCTCCCCACCTTATCTGCTTTCCGGAGGGACCACTCCCTCCGCGACTCCCTTGTCGCTCCACACTCCCCTCCAGCCCCACCACACCTGGCACTTTTCCCTGCAATCGCAGGAAGTGCGACACCTGCCCCCACACCTCCTCCCTCACCCCAATCCCAGGCCCCAAGAAGACTTTCCACATCAGGCAGATGTTCACCTGCACATCTGCCAATGTGGTATACTGCATCCGCTGTACCCGTTGTGGCTTCCTCTACATCGGGGAAACCAAGCGGAGGCTTGGGGACCGCTTTGCAGAACACCTGCGCTCAGTTCGCAACAAACAACTGCACCTCCCAGTCTCGAATCATTTCAACTCCCCCTCCCATTCCTCAGACGACATGTCCATCCTGGGCCTCCTGCAATGCCACAGTGATGCCACCTGAAGGCTGCAGGAACAGCAAATCATATTCAGCCTGGGAACCCTGCAGCCCAATGGTATCAATGTGGATTTCACAAGCTTCAAAATCTCCCCTCCCCCAACCGCATCCCAAAACCAGCCCAGCTCATCTCCACCTCCCTAACCTGTCCTTCCTCTCATCTATCCCCTCCTCCCACCTCAAGCCCCACCCCCATCTCCTATCTACTAACATCATCCCGCTCCCCCACACCCCCCCACAACCCCCAACCTATCCGTCCTCCCTGGACTGACCTATCTCCTCCCTACCCCCCCACCTACACTCACCTTTACTGGCTCCATCCCCGCCTCTTTGACTTGTCTGCCTCCTCTCCACCTATCCTCTCCTCTCTCCATCCTCTATCTGCCTCCCCCTCTCTCCCTATTTATTTCAGAACCCTCTTCCCCTCCCCCATTTCTGATGAAGGGTCTAGGCCCGAAACGTCAAGCTTTCCTGCTCCTATGATGCTACTTGGCCTGCTGTGTTCATCCAGCTCCACACCTCGTTATCTACGAGAATCAGGATGTCAAGTTGCAGCTTTATAAGACTTTGGTTCGGCCACACTTGGAGTACTACATTCACTTCTGGTTACCACATTACAGGAAGGAATGTGGACGCTTTGGAGAGGGTGCAGATGAGGTTTACCAGGTATGAACTAGGAGAGGCTAGAAAACGTCGGGTTGTTTTCTCTGGGGAGGCAGAGACTGAGGGGAGACTTGATAGAAGTCTGCAAAATTACGAGATGCATAAATAAGATTAACAGTCAGAAGCTTTTTTCCCAGAGTTGAGATGTCTAAAACTTGGGGACATGCACTTAGGTGACGGGGGAAAGTTCAAAAGAGATATGAGGGGCACGTTTTTTAGAGTTTCATTGTGGAATGCACTGCCAGGGATGATAGTGAAGGCTGATATGATTGGGGTGTTTGAGAGACTCTTAGATAAGCACATGAATATGCAAGTAATAGAGGGATATGGCCCAAGGGCAGGAGGAAGGGAATAGATTAATTTGGCATCATGTTCGGCACAACATTGTGGGCTGAAGGGCCTGTTCCTGTGCTTACAGTTCTACGTTCTAAAACATCCACAGCACTACACTCATCCACTGCCTGTGTCACTTGTCAAAGAACTCTTGAGCTACAAGAAGATATAAACAAGATGGTCAAATGGGAAAATAAGTGGCAGATAGGATTTAATCCTGAAAAGTGTGAGGTGATCCATTTTGGAAGGAGTAATTTGATGAGGAAGTATTCAATGGACAGCATGACACTAGAAAGTTCTGTGGAACAAAGTGACCTTGGCATGTTTGTCCACAGACCTCTGAAGGTGGAATGGCACCTTAGTCGGGTGGTGAAAAAGGTATATGGAACACCTGGCATTATCATTTGAGGCATAGATTGATTATGGAAGCAGGGAAGTCATGTTGGAATTGTACAGAACTTTGGTGAGACCACTGCTGGAGCACTGCATGCAGTTCTGGTTCCTACATTACAGGAAGGGTATGATTGCACTGGAAGAGGTGCAGAGGAGATTCACTAGGTTGCTGACTGGAATGGAAAATTTAAGTTATGAGGAAACGTTGATTAGGCTTGAGTTGTTTTTGTTGGAGCAGAGAAGATTGACGGGCGATATGATTGAGGGTGTACAAGATTGAGGGGATAAGGAGCAGCAGTTCCCCTTAGTTTTCAGGTCAGTCACGAGGGGACACAGGTTCAAGGTGAGGGGCAGAAGGTTTGGGGGGTGTGAAAAAAACATTTTTACCCAGAGGGTAGTGACAGTCTGGAATGAACCGCCTGGGAGGGTAGTAGAGGCAAATTATCTCACGTCCTTTTAAAAAGTACTTGCATGAGTACTTGGCACATCATAATATTCAGGACTATGGGCCAAGTGCTGATAAATGGGATTTTGAAAATTCATTTATGGAATGAGGACATCACTGTCCAGTATTTATTGCCCATCCTTAATTGCCCAGAGGGCAGTTAGAAGTCAACCATCTTGCTGTGGGTCTGGAGTCACATGTGGGCCAGACTAGGCAAGGATGGCAGTTTTCTTCCTTAGACTGATTAATTTATTGTCACGTGTACCAAAGTACAGTGAAAAGCTTTGTTTATAAGCAGTACAGGCAGATCACAGTAAGCAAGCAAATACAGCCCAGAGGTTGTAAAAACTAATAATGGTCTGAGTTCATCTACCTTGCCAATTATACTTCTTGCATTGAAACATATCTTGCATTTCAGATCATCTCTCCTGCTCTTTTCAACAACATTTCCCTGCCTGTTCTTAGTCATGTTTGTCCTGGTTTCTACCTCTCCCTCAATTTCTGCATCAACTGTCCTCCTCCTCTGGTTAGATAAAGGCAGACAGGTTACACTGCACAAGGCGTGCGCTACACAAGATGAACGTTAGCAAGATCAGCATTATTTGAGGCTACAGAGTTAGCCTTAGGTTGAAGGTCAGGAATTTCTCAGATGTTGGTGCAGACTCATTGGGTCGAAGGGCCTCCTTCACTGTGATTTTACTCACTCGACTTTCATCTCATTCTGCTGATGACTTCTGCACACTGACTGTGCGTCTTGAATGAACAATCGTAAACCTGCACTCAAGTGGTTAATCCTTAGAAATAACCACAACAAGAATCAAAGTGTATTCCTAAGAGCTGTGGCACATTTTTCTTTGGTCTCAGATGTAGAAGAATCTTAAAGATTCTGGCAGATATAAGGAAACTCTTGGTCTAAATAAAAATAGAACCTGTTGAAAATTTCAGGCTTAAACAAAGAAGGGATTCCTGAGCATAGTCATCACAGTAGTTGTTCTTGTCTTGTTTAATTTTTGTACAGTACAAATTTTTAATGAAACAGTGAAATCTCTTGTGCACAATTCTTTCCATTAATAATAAATCCAACTTCTTTCTTAAAAATTGGCCTTTTTTGAAATCATAACATGTTGATTTTTTTTAAGGCGTTTGAAAGTGAAAAGGCACAATTAATTTCCCTATTTCCCACATCTCATCTTATAGAATTGAGTGGGATTTTATGAAAGTTAATGTTCTTTTGTATGAATTAAAAGTGCTGATTACTTTCCCTGGTGCGAAATCTGTAGTGTTTGCAAGAACAATTTGTACTTACTATTAAAATGAAGTAGAGCTTTAGGTGTGACTGGGGTTGATGTCAGGACCAGCATTTCTAATCCCTTCAATCCCTCCCGACAAACTTCTGCAGCCACTTCCTGGTTTATTTCAGTCACATGATCGAGTTCCAGTACTTGTAATCGAATGCAGTTTCGAGCTGAAGAATAAGTTGATTCAGAGTGTAAACAATAAATATCTTACAAGAAAATTTTAATCCAGATCAGTCCAGAAAATATTGGTGGGGGGTACTTTGTACAGTGGGGAGGGTTTAAACTACTGTGGCAGGAGGAATGGGAACCAGAGGAGCAGGGCAGTTGATGCAGAAATTGAGGGAGAGGTAGAAACCAAGACAAACATGACTAAGAACAGGCAGGGAAATGTTGTTGAAAAGAGCAGGAGAGGTGGTCTGAAATGCAAGATATGTTTCAGTGCAAGAAGTATAATTGGCAAGGTAGATGAACTCAGAGCATTAGTTAGCACTTGACACAATACTATGACATTATTGCAATTAGAGACTTGGCTGAAAGAGGGACAGGACTGTCAGCTGAATGTCCCAGGATTTAGATGTTTCAGGTGGGATAGAAAGGGATGGGCGAGTTGCATTACTGGTGAAGGAGTATCTCACAGCTGTACTGAGGGAGGAGACATCAGAGGACTCATGCAGTGAGGCAGTGTGGGTAGAACTAAGGAATAGGAAAGGTGAAATGACAATGCTAAGGGGATACTACAGGCCTCCCAACAGCCAGCGGGAGACAGAGGAGAGAACATGGAGACAGATTTTGGAAAGATGTAAAATCAGCAGGGTTTTTTGGGTGCTTTTGACTTCCCCTGTATTGACTGGTACTCACTCTGTGTCAGGGGCTTGGATGCAGCAGATTTTGTAGGACCGTTCAGGAGGTTTTCTTGACACAGTACGTAATCAGTTCAACCAAAAGAGGAGATATACGAGAGATAAAAGGTACTGCAGATGCTGGAGAATCCGAGAGAACAAGGTGTGGGGCTGGATGAACACAGCAGGCCAAGCAGCATCATTGGAGCAGGAAAGCTTGACGTTTCGGGCCTAGACCCTTCATCAGAAATGGGGGAGGGGAAGAGGGTTCTGAAATAAATAGGGAGCGAGGGGGAGGCGGATAGAAGATGGATAGAGGAGAGGATAGGTGGAGAGGAGGCAGACAAGTCAAAGAGGCGGGGATGGAGCCAGTAAAGGTGAGTGTAGGTGGGGGAGTAGGGAGGAGATAGGTCAGTCCAGGGAGGACGGACAGGTCAAGGGGGCGGGATGAGGTTAGTAGATAGGAGATGGGGGTGGGGCTTGAGGTGGGAGGAGGGGATAGATGAGAGGAAGGACAGGTTAGGGAGGTGGAGATGAGATGGGATGGTTTTGGGATGCGGTTGGGGGAGGGGAGATTTTGAAGCTTGTGAAATCCGCATTGATACCATTGGGCTGCAGGGTTCCCAGGCTGAATATGATTTGCCTGTTCCTGCAGCCTTCGGGTGGCATCACTGTGGCATTGCAGGAGGCCCAGGATGGACATGTCGTCTGAGGAATGGGAGGGGGAGTTGAAATGGTTCGAGACTGGGAGGTTGTTTGTTGCGAACTGAGCGCAGGTGTTCTGCAAAGCGGTCCCCAAGCCTCCGCTTGGTTTCCCCGATGTAGAGGAAGCCACAACGGGTACAGCGGATGCAGTATACCACAGTGGCAGATGTGCAGGTGAACATCTGCCTGATGTGGAAAGTCTTCTTGGGGCCTGGGATTGGGGTGAGGGAGGAGGTGTGGGGGCAGGTGTAGCACTTCCTGCGGTTGCAGGGAAAAGTGCCGGGTGCGGTGGGGCTGGAGGGGAGTGTGGAGCGGACAAGGGAGTCGCAGAGGGAGTGGTCCCTCTGGAAAGCAGATAAGGGTAGGGAGGGAAAAATGTCTTCGGTGGTGGGGTCAGACTGCAGATGGCGGAAGTGTCGGAGGATGATGCGTTGGATCCGGAGGCTGGTGGGGTGGTACATGAGGATGAGTGGGATTCTTTTTTGGTTAATATTGCGGGGACGGGGTGTGAGGGATGAGTTGCGGGAAATGCGGGAGACACGGTCGAGGGCGTTCTCGACCACTGTGGGGGGGAAGTTGCGGTCCTTGAAGTATGAGGACATCTGAGATGTACGGGAGTGGAATGTCTCATCCTGGGAGCAGATGCGGCGGAGGCGAAGGAATTGGGAATAGGGGATGGCATTTTTGCAGGAAGGTGGGTGGGAGGAGGTGTATTCCAGGTAGCTGTGGGAGTCAGTGGGCTTGAAATGGACATCGGTTTCTAGGTGGTTACCCAAGATGGAGACAGAGAGGTCCAGGAAGGAGAGAGAAGTGTTGGAGATGGTCCAGGTGAACTTCAGGTTGGGGTGGAAGGTGTTGGTGAAGTGGATGAACTGTTCGAGCTCCTCGTGGGAGCACGAGGCGGCGCCGATACAGTCATCAATGTAACGGAGGAAGAGGTGGGGTTTAGGGCCAGTGTAGGTACGGAAGAGGGATTGTTCCACGTAAACTACAAAGAGGTAGGCATAGCTTGGGCCCATGCAGGTACCCATGGCCACCCCCTTTGTCTGTAGCAAGTGGGAGGAATTGAAAGAGAAGTTGTTGAGGGTGAGGACGAGTTCGGCTAAGCGGATGAGGGTGTCGGTGGAGGGGGATTGGTCAGTTTTGCGGGACAGGAAGAAGTGGAGAGCCTTAAGGCCATCTGCATGGGGAATACAGGTGTGCAGGGACTGGACGTCCACAGTAAAAATGAGGTGTTGGGGACCGGGGAATTGGAAGTTCTGGAGGAGGTGGAGGGCGTGTGTGGTGTCACGGATGTAGGTAGGGAGTTCCTGGACCAAGGGGGTGAAAATGGAGTCTAGGCAGGTGGAGATGAGTTCGGTGGGGCAGGAGCAGGCGGGGACAGTGGGTCGACCAGGGCATTCAGGTTTGTGGATTTTGGGAAGGAGATAGAAGCGGGCGGTGCGGGGTTGGGAAACGATGAGGTTGGAGGCGATGGGTGGGAGGTCACCTGAGGTGATGAGTTTGTGGATGGTTTGGGAGATGATGGTTTGGTGCTCGGGAGTGGGGTCATGATCCAGGGGGCGGTAGGAGGAGGTGTCGGAGAGTTAGAACACAGAACATAGAACAATACAGCGCAGAACAGGCCCTTCAGCCCTTGATGTTGCGCCGCCCTGTGAACTAATCTGAGCCCATCCCCCTACACTATCCCATCATCATCCATATGCATATCCAAGGACTGTTTAAATGTCCCTAATATGGCTCAGTTAACTACATTGGCAGGCAGGGCATTCCACGCCCTTACCACTCTCTGAGTAAAGAACCTGCCTCTGACATCTGTCTTAAATCTATCACCCCTCACTTTGCAGTTATGCCCCCTCGTACTAGCCGACGTCATCATCCTAGGAAAAATGCTCTCACTGTCCACCCTATCTAATCCTCTGATCATTTTGTAAGGTCTCTATTAAATCCCCTCTTAGCCTTCTTCTCTCCAATGAGAACAGACCCAAGTCCCTCAGTCTTTCCTCATAAGACCTTCGCTCCAGACCAGGCAACATCCTGGTAAATCTCCTCTGCACCTGTTCCAATGCTTCCACATCCTTCCTGTAATGGGGCGACCAGAACTGTATGCAATATTCCAAGTGAGGCCGCACTAGCGTTTTGTACAGTTGCAGCATGACATCACGGCTCCGGAACTCAATCCCTCTACCAATGAAACCTAACACACCGTATGCCTTCTTAACAGCACTATCAACCTGGGTGGCAACTTTCAGGGATCTACGTACCTGGACACCAAGATCCCTCTGCACATCCACACTACCAAGAATCTTTCCATTGACCCAGTATTCTGCCTTCCTATGATTCTTCCCAAAGTGCATCACCTCACATTTATCTGCATTGAACTCCATTTGCCACTTTTCAGCCCAATTCTGCAGTTTATCCAAGTCTCCCTGCAACCTGCAACATTCTTCCACACGGTCCACCACTCCACCGACTTTAGTGTCTTCTGCAAACTTACCAGTCCATCCACCTCTGTCTGCGTCCAAGTCATTTATAAAAATGACAAACAGCAGTGGTCCCAAAACAGATCCTTGTGGCACACCACCAGTAACCGGACTCCAGGCTGAATATTTTCCATCAACCACCACACTTTGGCTTCTTTCAGAAAGCCAGTTTCTAATCCAAACTGCTAAATCTCCCTCAATCCCATGCCTCCGCATTTTCTCCAATAGCCTACCATGTGGAACCTTATCAAAGGCTTTACTGAAGTCCATGTACACCACGTCAACTGCCCTACCCTCACCCACATGCTTGGTCACCTTCTCAAAAAACTCAATGAGGTTTGTGAGACACGACCTGCCCTTGACGAATCCATGTTGACTATCTCCAATCAAATTGTTGCTTGCTAGATGATTATAAATCCTATCTCTTATAATCCTTTCCAAAACTTTTCCTACAACAGATGTAAGGCTCACTGGTCTATAATTACCTGGGTCATCTCTCCTGCCCTTCTTGAACAAGGGCACAACATTTGCAATCCTCCAGTCATCTGGTACTAAACCTGTGGACAATGACGACTCAAAGATCAAGGCCAAAGGCTCCACCATCTCCTCCCTAGCTTCCCAGAGAATCCTCGGAAAATCCCATCCGGCCCTGGGGATTTATCTACCTTCACACCTTCTAGGATTGATAACACTTCCTCCTTACTAACCTCAATCCTTTCAAGTCTAATAGCCCGTATCTCAGTCTTCTCCTCTACAATATTCTCCTTTTCCTGAGTGAAAACAGATGAGAAATATTTGTTTAGCACCTCTCCGATCTCCACAGGGTCCACACACAACTTCCCACTCTGTCTTTGACTGGCCCTATTCTTACCCGAGTCATCCTTTTATTCCCCACATACCTATAGAAAGCTTTAGCGTTCTCCTTAATTCTACCTGCTAATGACTGCTCATGTCCCCTCCTTGCTCTTCTTAACTCTCTCTTTAAATCCTTCCTAGCTAATCTGTAACTCTCCATTGCCTCATCTGAACCATCTCGTCTCAATGTCACATAAGCCTCCCTCTTCCGCTTAACAAGAGATACAATTTCGTTTGTAAACCAAGGTTCCCCTACCTTATCACTTCCTCCCTGCCTGACAGG
This sequence comes from Ginglymostoma cirratum, assembly GCA_024137785.1. Taxonomy (NCBI): domain Eukaryota; kingdom Metazoa; phylum Chordata; class Chondrichthyes; order Orectolobiformes; family Ginglymostomatidae; genus Ginglymostoma; species Ginglymostoma cirratum. Next base: position 75,605 of record JAHRHZ010000232.1, read on the forward strand.
GACATACCTATCAAGGACACGCAATATCTGTTCCTTAAACCAGCTCCACATTTCGATTGTCCCCATCCCCTGCATTTTGTTACCCCATTCTATCCCTCCTAAGTCTTGCCTAATCGCATTATAATTGCCTTTCCCCCATCTATAACTCTTGCCCAGTGGCATGTTCCTATCCTTTTCCATTGCTGAACTAAACGTAACCGAATTATGGTCACTCTCTCCAAAGTGCTCACCTACCACCAAATCAAACACCTGGCCTGGTTCATTACCAAGTACCAGATCCAGTGTGGCCTCCCCTCTTGTCGGCCAGACGTACTAGAGCTATAGCATTTCCAGTCAATGTTGGGGAAGTTAAAGTCTCCCATAATGACCACCTTGTTCCTTTCACTCCTCCCCAGAATCGTTTTGCTGATCCTCTCCTCCACATCCCTGGAACTTTGCGGAGGCCTATAAAAAACTCCTAGCAGTGTGACCTCTCCTCTCCTGTTTCTGACCTCAGCCCATACCACGTCAGTCGACGAGTCCTCGTCAAAAGTTCTTTCAGCCACCGTTATACTGTCGTTGACTAACAAAGCCACACCTCCCCCTCTTTTACCACCTTCCCTGATCTTTATGAAAGATCTAAACCCTGGAACCTGCAACATCCATTCCTGATCCTGCTCTATCCACGTCTCCGAAATGGCCACAACATCGAAGTCCCAGGTACCTATCCACGCTGCAAGCTCACCTACCTTATTCCGGATACTCCTGGCGTTGAAGTGGACACACTTCAAACCAGCATGCTGTCTGCCAGCACACTCCTGTGATGGTGAAGTCCTGTCCATGTCCTCCCTTCTCTCATCCTCCTGTGTACTGGAACTACACCACAGGTTCCCATGCCCCTGCTGAGCTAGTTTAAATCCACCCGAATAGCACTAGCAAATTTCCCACCCAGGATATTAGTACCCCTCTGGTTCAAGTGAAGACCGTCCTGTTTGTAGAGGTCCCACCTTCCCCAGAATGAGCCCCAGTAATCCATATACCTGAAACCCTCCCTCCTGCTCCATCCCTGCAGCCACGTGTTCAGCTGATACCTCTCCCTGTTCTTTGCCTCGCTATCACGTGGCACGGGTAACAAACCAGAGATAACAACTCTGTTTGTTCTAGCTCTCAGCTTCCACCCTCGCTCCCTGAAATCCTGCCTTACATCCCTATCCCTCTTTCTACCTACGTCATTGGTACCTATGTGGACCACGACTTGGGGCTGGTCACCCTCTCCCTTCAGGACCCTAAAGACACGATCCGAAACATCATGGACCCTGGCACCTGGGAGGCAACATACCAACTGTGAGTCTCTCTCGTTCCCACAGAATCTCCTATCTGTCCCCCTAACTATGGAGTCCCCAATGACTAATGCTCTCCTCCTCTTCCCCCTTCCCTTCTGAGCAACAGGGACAGACTCTGCACCAGAGACCTGTACCCCATGGCTTATCCCTGGTAAGTCGTCCCCCTCAACAGAATCCAAAACGGTATACCTGTTATTGAGGGGAACGGCCGCAGGGGATCCCTGCACTGTCTGCCTGTTCCCTTTCCATCCCCTGACTGTAACCCATCTACATTTTTCCTGTACCTGAGGTGTGACTACCTCCCTGTAACTCCTCTCAATCACCCCCTCAGCCTCCCGAATGATCCGAAGTTCATCCAGCTCCAGCTCCAGTTCCCTAACGCGGTTTCCAAGGAGCTGGAGTTGGGTGCACTTCTCACAGATGAAGTCAGCAGGGACACTAGTGGTGACCCTTACCTCCCACATCCTACAGGAGGAGCATGCAACTGCCCGTGCATCCATTGCCATTGTTCTGAATTCTAAAAAACAGACTCTTGGAAAAGAAAACACTAGTAATTTACCAAATCGGCGCTCAGACCCTTTTTGGTTCGAGGAGGAGGATGGGTGGGAGACACTACTTTAGTAGTGGCGCCTGGCCTCAGCAATGTAGAGGTCAGTGCGCCATACTACGACTGCCCCTCCCTTGTCCGCGGGTTTTATGGTGAGGTTGGGATTGGAGCGGAGGGAGCGGAGGGCTGCACGTTCTGCGGTGGAGAGGGTGGAGTGTTTGAGAGGGGTAGAGAGGTATACTAGACCTGGTTTTGGGAATTGATCCCAGCCAAGTGAGTCGGGGAGCATTTCATGAGTAGTGACCACAACACTGAGTTTAAAGTTACTCGTGGATGGGGATAACAGCAGTGGAGAATTGGTGGAGCTCCGGATAGTGAGGACGATTGTCAGAGGATACAGCAGGATATAGATAAGTTAGAGGCAACGGCAGAAAATGGCAGATGGAGTTTAATCCAGAAAAGTCCTCAGATGTTGTGGGAGGCTAGGGAAGAAATTGCAGTGGCCCTTGCAGAGATTTTTGCTTCATCTTTAGCCAATGGTGAAGTTCTGGAAGACTGGAAGGTGGCTAATGTTGTTCCATTGTTTAAGAAAGGTAGCAAAGACATGCCAGGGAACTACAGGCCAGTGAGCCTGACATCAGTGGTAGGCAAGCTATTGGAGAGGATACTGACGTACAGGATCAACCAACATTTGGATAATCAGCACAGATTTTTGTGCAGAAGTCATGTCTGACAAATCTCTTCGAGTTTTCAAAGAGGTCACCAAAAGGATAGGTGAGGGTAGAGCACTGGATGTTGTCTATATGGACTTTAGTAAGGTTTTTGACAAGGTCTCGCATAGCAGGCAAGAGATGAACGTTAGGTTGCGTGGGATCCAGGGACAGCTAGCTAACTGGATTCAGAATTGGCTCGACGGTCGGAAGCACAGGGTGATGGTTGAAGGTTGTTTCTCAGACTGGAGGTCTCTGATTAGTGCTGTGCCACAGGGGTTGGTGCTGAGACCTCTGTTATTTGTTACTTCTATAAATGATCTGGATGTGGATGTACAAGGGATGATTAATAAGTGTGCAGATGATACAAAATTAGGAGGTATCATTGATAGCAAGGAAGGTTATCAAAAATTACAGAGGGATCTTGATCAGATGGGGAAGAGGGCTGAAGACTGGCAAATGCAAGTGAATGTAGACAAGTGTGAGGTGTTGCACTTTGGAAAGTTAAACCAAGGTAGGACTTATACAGTAAATGGTAAGGTCCTGAGGAGTGCTGTGGAACAGAGGAACCTAGGATTACACGCACATAGTTCATTGAAAGTGGCGTCTCAGGTAGACAGGGTGGTGAAGAAGGCATTTAGCATGCTGGCCTTCATCGGTCAAGGTACTGAGTATAGGAGTTGGGATGTTATGTTGTGTAAATTGTTGGTGAGGCCGCGCTTGTGCGTATTGTATACAGTTTTGGTCACCCTGTCATAGGAAAGACATAGTTAAACTGGAAAGTGTGCAAAGAAGATTAAGATGATGTTGCCAGAACTAGTAGGTCTTTGTTATAGAGAGGGGTTAGGCAGGTTAGGACTTTATTCCTTGAAACGTAGGAGAATGAGAGATGACCTTATTGAGGTATATAAAATCATGAGGGGCATAGATAGGATGAATGCATATAATCTTTCTCCCAGGGGTGGGGAATTGAAAACTAGACAGCATAGCTTTAAGGTGAGATGGGAAAGATTTAAGAAGGACCTGAGGGGCAACTTCATGTGGAGAGTGGTGCATATATTGAATGGGCTGCCAAAGAAAATGGTTGAGTCCAGTGATAATATCACCAGGCCATCGCCTCCCCTCTGATAAGGGTGGATGTGTCAAAGGTGATTACAGAGGATATTCTGAAGGGGTCATCAAATGAGTCTGTATGGTTAAAATTTAGATACAAGAAGGGGATGATATATCTTCAATTCTTGGATATATCCGATCAGGACCAGGAGATTTAACCACCTTCATACATTTGAATATCTCCAACACCTCCTCTGATGTCAAATAGACTGTCCCCAATATATCGCCACTAACCTCCCCAAGTTCCCAAGTCGTCTTGTCTTTCTCCACAGTAAACACAGAGAGGAGAAATATTCATTGAGGACCTCACCCATCTCCTGCGGCTTCACACATACATGTCCACCTTGGTCCTAGAGAGGTCCTATTTTCTCTCTAGGTAATTCTTTTTCCTTTAATATACTTAAAGAATCTCTTTGGATTCACCCTAATCTTCTCAGCCAAAGCTATCTCATGCCCCCTTTTCGCCCTCCTGATTTCCTTCAGTAAACTCCTGTATCCCCTATATACTACCAGGGATTCCCTTGATCCCAACTGCCTGCTCCTGAGCCATGACTCCTTTTTTCTGGTCAAAGCCTCAATGTCTCTTGTCATCCAGGGTTCCCTACTCCTGCCAGCCTTGCCCTTCACCCTCACAGGAGCATATAGACCTTGAACTCTAGCTATCACACTTTTAAAGGCCTCCCACTTGCCAGAGGTCCCTTTGCCTGGAAACAAACTGCTCCAATCAATCCCTTGCAAGTTCCTGTCTAATTCCATCAAAATTTGCCTTTCCCCCAGTTTAGAACTTGAACCTGTGGACCAGTTTTGTCCTTCTCTATAACTATTTTAAAATTAACAGAACTATGGTCACTGATCCCAAATTCCTTCCCCACTGTCACCTCAATCACCTGTCCTGCCCTATTTCCTAACAGTAATTTTGCCCGTCCCCACTAGGACCCTCCATATACTGCTTGAGGAAACTTTCTTGAATACATATAACAAATTCCACCCTGTCTAAGCCCTTAACACTATGGCAGTCCTAGTCTATGTTAGGAAAATTAAAATCCCCCACTATGACAACCCTATTCTCCTGCAAAGCTCTGCAATCTCCCTGCATATTTGTTCCTCTAATTCCCATTTACTATTTGGAGGCCTATAGTACAACCCCAATGACATCACCATCCCCTTTAGCCTCACTGGATGATCCCTCAGTTATTTCATCTCTGACTACTGCTATGATACTTTCCTTAACCTAAAATGCAACACCCCCTCCCCTCTTTCCTCCAACTCTGTCCCGCCTGAAATACCTGTACCATGGCACATTAAGCTGCCAGCCCTGAACCCCGCTTAGTCATAAAAACCAAAACAACTGAGGATGCTGTAAATCAGGAATGAAAACAGAAGTGGTTGGTAAAGCTCAGCAGGTCTGGCAGCATCTGTGAAGAAAAATTCTGAGGAAGGGTCACCTGGTCCAAAACATTAACACTGTTGAGCTTTAGCAGCAACTTCTGTTTTTTTGTCCCCCCTTAGCCATGTTTCTCTAATGGTTACAGTATCCCAGCCCCACATACCTATCCAAGCTGTGAGTTCTACCTGTCAGCCCTCTTGCATTGAAATAGATGCAATTTAATCCAACTGGCATTCCTCGCTCCCTGTCCTGTTCCAGCTTGACCTGTCTGTTGAACTTGCTATTTCTGATTACTGTATCTCCTTCCAGCCTCGTACTTGCCTCCCTGCTGTTGAGCATCCCACCCCACTACCGATCCAATTTAAACCCTCCCTTGCAAGCACTAGCAAACCTGCCCATCAGGATATTGGTCCCCCTCCAGTTCAGGTGCAATCTGCCATAGGTGCACTCAAAATTTTGTAAGGGTGGAAGTTCTACGATTTTGGAAAGACTGTGATGTTTTACTTTTCTGTATTTTTGTTTATGGATTGAAATGGGAAGAGGACTGGTCGAAAAACAAAAGGATTGGTGAAAGATTGCTGCACTTTTAAAAAAGCAGCTTACCTGAAACTCACTCTCAGTGCCGTTGGCTCAAGCAGTGAGGAACACTTAGTTACACATAGAAGGATCAGGGAGCTCAAAACGTTAGTTCGGCTTTCCCTCCACAGATGCTGCCAGACCATCTGAGTTTTTCCAGCAATTTCTGTTTTTATTTCAGATATTGTATAATTATTTTGCTTCACTATTTACAATAGCAAACGAGAGACAGCTTGCTGGAAGTCCCGAGGAAATTAATACTGGATCGGGAACAGGGACTAAATAAAATTAGCCCTCATAAAACATCAGCAATGAGGAAATTAATGGAATTAAGAAGTGAAAAATCCCCAGCTCATTAAGATTTCCATCCAAGAGTGTTCTCGTTGCACTCAATTTTGAGGGTCTCTGAACATTTTGATTTTACTGTGTGCACATAAGAAACATAAAGGCTGATTTGGTTCAGCTGTCTGTGTTCTAACAAAATCATGTGGCACCAGATTAAGATGAGCAGGGTGTGGGGTTGATTATTGTCAGTATCTGGACCAATATTTATCCCTCAAATACTAAACAGAGATTACTAGTTTATTGCTGCATCAGGGATGTAGCACTGATTATTGTTGGCACATTTCCAAAGTTACAACACTTTTGACGTTCAAAAAATACTCATTTGCCTGTAATGCAAGTCCTTCTTTGTAGTACTCCTTTCAGTTCTGGGTGTCACACCTCAGGAAGAATATACTGACCTTGAAACGGTTAGAGTGGGGAGCAATGTTGAAGAGTTGGTGCAGTGCAAAATTATCAGGATAATACTTTGGCTAAAAAGGATTGAATTGTAAGAACAAATTGCAGTGCATTTCCTGCAAACTTAGAGGTTAGTTATAAAGATTGCTCATATTATGAATTCAAATAAATCACATGCCAATCTGAAATGACAGCTTCAAATTTACCCAAAGAAGCTAGTCCCTGTAGTCCACATCCTGCACCACCAACTCCCAGTGCTCGTAAGTGTGGCCAACAACGCCCGATCATCTGTAGACTGCGGTTGTTAAATCGAGTTGGCTGGTGGCTAGAGGGAAAGAAATTGAGAGATAAAAAAATTTTAACAGAGATTCATAGCCTAAAATTAGACAAAACAGCAGACTAAAAACTCAAAGAGCTAAATTTTAACGTACAGAAGCTAAATTTGCTGATCATACAAAGATTGGTAATCCAATAAGTTGTGGAGGATGCAAAGAATCAGTAAAGGGGTTCGAGACAGGTTGAATGACTGGGAAAAATTCAGGTAAATGGAGTGGAATATGCGACTTGTCCATTTTGATAGGAAAGATAGAAAAGTAGCAAATTATTCAAACGGAGATTGTACAGAGGGGTCTGGGCGAAATGGTACGTGAATCACAAAAAAGTTACCATGCAGATGTGGCAAGTAATTAGGAAGGTACTAGAAATTTCCACTGGATTGGAGGGTAGATGATTTAACCCGACTATTTTAAAATTGAGGTAGAGAGAAAACAGAGTTAGCCTGATCTTTTTAAGAAAAATCCTAGAGTCCATTTTAAAGAAAGGTTTCATTGCAGAGCACTTGGAAAACAGTGACAGGATTGACAGAGTCAGCATGGATTTCTGATTGAGAATTTTTCAAGAATACAACTAGTGGAGTTAATAAGGGCGATCCAGTGGGTGTAATTTAAGACAACAAAAATCATATGAAATAGGAACAGGCATGGGCCGTATGGCCAATCTTTACTGACATTCCTCATATCCACCTCCTGCCTTTTCTTCGTAACCCTTGAACACAGAACATAGAACATTACAGCGCAGTACAGGCCCTTCAGCCCTCCATGTTGCGCTGACCTGTGAAACCAGTCTGAAGCCCATCTCACCTTCACTATTCCATTTATCATCCATATGTTTATCCAACGACCATTTAAATGCCCTTAAAGTTAGCGAGTCTACAACTGCTGCAGGCAAGGCATTCCATGCCCTTACTACTCTCTGAGTAAAGAATCTACCTCTGACATCTGTCCTATATCTATCACCCCACAATTTAAAGCTATGTCTCCCCGTGCTAGCCGTCACCATCTGAGGAAAAAGGCTCTCACAGTCCACCCTATCTAATCCTCTGATCATCTTGTATGTCTCTATTAAGTCACCTCTTAACCTTCTTCTCTCTAATGAAAACAGCCTCAAGTCCCTCAGCCTTTCCTCATAAGACCTTCCCTCCCATACCAGGCAACATCCTGGTAAATCTCCTCTGCACCCTTTCCAATGCTTCCACATCCTTCCTATAATGCGGCGACCAGAACTGTACGCAATACTCCAAGCGCGGCCGCACCAGAGTTTTGTACAGCTGCAACATGACCTCACGGCTCCGAAACTCAATCCCTCTACCAAAAAACCTAACACACTACGCCTTCTTAACAACCCTATCAACCTGGGTGGCAACCTTCAGGGATCTATGCACATGGACACCGAGATCTCTCTGCTCGTCCACACTACCAAGAATCTTACCATTAGCCCATTACTCTGATTCACGGATTAAGAACCTATCTATCTCAGCCTTAAATATACATAAAGACACTGCCTCCACAACTCTCTACAGCAAGGAGTTCCTCAGTCTCAGTATTGAGACCGGAGGGTTGCAGGGTTCCCAAGCAGCAAATGAGTACTTCTGTTCTCAAACTATTGACCGGTTAGCTTTGCGTTTGTTGTGGGGAAGGTTTAGGATCAATCATTAAACGAATTATAGCTGAAGGTAAATAGAAGAGACAGCCTGGTTTCATCAAAGGGAAACTATATCTAACCAATCTGCTGACATTCTTTCATGGAGAACATGCAACATGAGTGTAGGAGAGCCTGCAGGAGTTCCAGAGAAGAGTCACTGGACTCTAGACATTTTCTCTGTTTCTCTCTTTTTGAATGTCACTGAGTTTTGAGAGCTTCTTCAGCATTTTTTTACTTTTCTTCCAGTTTTCCAAATCCACAGTCTTCTGTTTCTATTTGAGTGGAAGCAATACTTTCTTTTCTGGCTTTATCCCAAACTAAGGGGCACTGCATAAAAATTGCCGTTTCACAGAACAGAGAACATAGAACAGTACAGTATCGTACAGGCCCTTCGGCCCATGATGTTGTGCCAACCTATTATCCTAGTCTAAGATCAAACTACCCTGCATACCCTACATTTTACTATCATCTATGTGCCTATCCAAGAGTCGTTTAAATGTCCCTAACGTATCTGACTCCATTACCACCACCGGCAGCGTATTCCACACGCCCACCACCACCTGTGTGAAGGCAGGACAAGAATATTTTTCTGAGGGTTGTGAGACATTGGAACTCTGCCTTTGAAGGCAATAGAGGTGGCATTATTGAATTATTTCAAGACAAAGGGAGGTAAATTCTTCTTAGGCAGAGGAATCAAGGGTTATCGAGAGTGTTGAAGGGTCCCTTAAAAACTGATTTTTCCTCATACTTCCTGTGTAGCGTGAGATTTCATTTAACAGCTATTACTGCAGTAATTAACTTCCCAAAATTCGAGCTTATGAAAATGAAGGGGAGAAATTCAAAAAAATGTGATCACTATGCCCACTGAATTAGCATTAACACTTCATATGGCACCGAACTCATCCTATTTGTTTTTGAAAATAAACTTAGAAAGAATGCAAACTAACCTTCAGATGAAGGCAGGCTAGGGGGCAATGATCATCCAACTTTGAGTGGCTGTCCCATTGCCATTAACCAGAGAGGTTCAGATATCAATTGGATCAGAGAAAATAATCTGCCCTGGGAAATACGCTATAATGATGACTGCCAAGCTCAGAGAGCTGGAGTACTCAGGACAGGAGCCGGGGGCTGTGTGAAGCCCGCAGGGGCTAGGCCACATCCAACCTGGAATAACCACACTGGTGCCAAGCACGATAGAGATGCCACAGCCACACTGGTCAAGTTGTGCTGGGGCTAGGTCACATCCATGCTGGAAGATCTGCATAGGGACTAAAAATAGACTCAGGGCAAAGGGGAGTTCCTCCAGAGAGTAGTTCTCAAAAAGCAGACCTTGTAGGCCGCAGTCTTCACCAGGTAGATGTAAGACAAACCACAAGGAGAGGAGAAAGACTGAGGGACGAGTTCGCTAACATCTCACTTCGAGAGCAGGAAGGGTCTAGACCCGAAACGTCAGCTTTCCTGCTCCACTGATGCTGCTTGACCCGTTGTGTTCATCCAGCTCCACACCTTGTTATCTCACCTCTCAGTGAGTTGTTTGAACAGACCTCTCAAATGTTATATACAAAGCGAAAGAACTGCGGATGCTGTAAATCAGGAACAAAAACAGAAATTGCTGGAAAAGTTCAGCAGGTCTGGCAGCATTTGTGAAGAAAAAATCGGAGTTAACATTTCGGGTCAGTTCTGAGGAAGGGTCACCAGAGCTGAAATGTTAACTCTAAATTTTTTCTTCACAGATGCTGCCAGACCTGCTGAGGAACCAAATTGTCTACATCTGAGCCTATTTTGTATCTTGATATGTGCTCATTCTTAATCAGAAACAAAAGTCACCATGCCTAGTTTCATTATTTCATTATTTTGGATGAATGGCAATAGCAAATAATAGTCGATGAATGAAAATGACTGCACTTACCATGGGTGTAATGGCGCAACTTGCAGGGAGATAATGTCTCTACACCCAGCTCCCAAAGCCCAGATCACTTCATGGCCAACTGGATCTGTTGAACTCCTGAAAATAAAAGATAAATTTAACGTTTAGTTGAAATAAGATGGAACAATCAAATCAAGATAAAATTGGCTATAGTAATCTCCAACAGCAGCTCGGCTAAACATGCCATGTTTTTTCTCTTTTTCGATATTCGTTCTTGGAATGTGGGTGTTGCTAGCTGGGCCAGATGGGTGAGCTACTAAATGAATATTTTGTCAGTATTTACTGTGGAGAAGGATTTGGAAGCTAGAGGACTTGGAGAAATAAATAGTGATATCTTGAAAAGTGTCCAAATTACAGAAGAGGAGGTGTTGGATGTCTTCAAATGCAAACAGATGGATAAATATCTGGGCCCTGATCAGATCTCTAGAACTTTGTGGGAAGTTACATTGATGTGGTCACACCACAGGTTCAGTCAGGTAGATGGGTGACCACTAAGCGAGGCAGGTAGGCAGTGCTAGAATCTCCTGTGGCTATTTCCCTCTCAAACAGGATATACTGTTTTGGATACTGTTCGGTGGGGAGATAGCCTCTCAAGGTAGTATAACAGCACCACGACTGTACTGTTCTATGTTCTATGTTCTAATAGGGGACTCATTTCTGTGGCCACGATTGAGACTCCAGGATGGTGTATTGCCTCACTGGTGCCAACGTCAAGGATGTCCAGGGCGGTTGCATCAAATTATTAAGGGGAGAGTGAGCAGCTAGAGGTCATTGTGAACATAGAATAGTACAACACAGTACAGGCCCTTCGGCCCACGATGTTGTGCCAACCTATTATCCTACTAAGATCAATCTACCCTGCATACCCTACATGTGCCTATCCAAGAGTCGTTTAAAAGTCTCTAAAGTATCTGACTCCACTACCACTGCCGACAGCGCATTCCACAAGCCCACCACTCTCTGTGTGAAGAACCTACCTCTGACATCTCTCCTATACCTTCCTCCAATCACCTTAAAATTATGTCCCCTCATAATAGTCCTTTCATACAGTGTACGATTCTGGTCGCCACATTACCAAAAGGATGTGGATGCTTTGGAGAGGGTACAGAGGAGGTTCACCAGGATGTTGCCTGGTATGGAGGGCGCTAGCTATGAAGAGAGGTTGAGTAGATTAGGATTATTTACATTAGAAAGATGGAGGTTGAGGGGGGACCTGATTGAGATCTACAAAATCATGAGAGGTATAGACAGGGTGGATAGCAAGAAGCTTTTTCCCAGAGTGGGGGACTCAATTACTAGAGGTCACGATTTCAAGGTGAGAGGGGAAAAGTTTAAGGGAGATATGCGCGGAAAGTTCTTTACGCAGAGGGTGGTGGGTGCCTGGAACGTGTTGCCAGCAGAGGTGGTAGAGGTAGGCACGATAGCGTCATTTAAGATGTATCTAGACAGATATATGAATGGGCAGGGAGCAGAGGGACACAGATCCTTGGAAAATAGGTGACAGGTTTAGATAGAGGATCTGGATCGATGCAGACTTGGTGGGCCAAAGGGCCTGTTCCTGAGCTGTAATTTTCTTCATTCTTTGTTCTTTGTACATCGGTACCAATGACAAAGGTAGAAAGAGGGATGATACCCTTAGACATGTTTATAAGGGAGTTAAGCAGAAGGTTAAAATGCAGGACTTCAAGGGTCATAATTTCTGGACTACTTCTAGTGTCATGTGTTAGTGATTGGAGGAAGAGGAGGATTTGGCAGAGGAATGCATGGCTTGAGAACTGGTGCAGGGGGCAGTGATTCAGATTCATGGATCATTGGGATCTCTTCTGGGGCAGAGGTACCCTGTACAAGAGGGACAGGTTGCAACTGAACTGGATGGGCATCGCTTTTCTGACAGGAAGATTTGTTAGAGCCACCTGGGAGGGTTTAAACTAATCTGGAAGAGGGGTGGGATCCAAAGCAATAAGGAAACAAAACAGGAGTTAGAGGACCAAACAGAGGTTAATGACAGCAAGCTAAACAATAAAAGCAGAGTTGGTAAACCTACAACTAGACAGGACAGGCAAGAGCACGGCAGGAAGCAAAGGAAGTTTGGGTTAAATTATTTCAACGTAAGAGGCCTTACAGGTAAGGAAATGAAAGGGTATGGATGGGTACATCGGACTGGGATATTATAGCTATTACAGAAACGTAACCGAGGGAGGGACAAGACCAGCAGCTCATTGTTCTGGGATATAGATGCTACAGGAAGGATAGAAGGGAAGACAATAGAGGAGGCGGAGTTGCAACGTTGATTAGGGAGAACATCACAATACTGCTGAGAGAGGGCATTCACAAGGGTTCATTCACTGAGTCTATATGGGTAGAACTGAGAAATAGAAAGGGGGAGATCACTTTGAGAGCATTGTACTGTAATGCCCCTAATACTCAGCTGTAGATTGAGGAGCAAATATGTAAGGAGACTGCAGATAGCTGCACTAATAACAGGGCTGTAATAGTAAGGGATTTTAACTTTCCAAACACAGACTGGGACCGCCATAGTGTTAAGGCCTTAGACAGAGAGAAATGTGTTAAGTGTGTTCGGGAAGAATTTCTCATGCAGAATGTAGATGGCCCTACTAGAGAAGGGGCAAACGTTGAACTCCTGTTGGGAAATAAGGCATGACAAGTGACGGAAGGGTTTGAGTGGGAGCACTTTGGAACCAGTGACCATAATTTCATTAATTTTAAAATAGTTATGCAAAAGGATAGGTCTGGTCCACAAGTTAAAGTTGTAAATTGGGACAAGGCCAATCTTGATGGTCTTAGATGAGAACTTTCAAAAGTTGATTGGGGAGGCTGTTTGCAGGCAAAGGGACATGTGGTAAGTGATAAGCTTTCAAAAGTGAGATAATGAAGGTTCAGGGCCAGCATGTTTCTGTTAGAGTTAAGGGTAAGGCAGGCAGGAGTAGGGAATCCCAGACGAGTGGAGTGATTAAGGCCCTGTTCAAGAAAAAGGAGACAAATGACATGTATAAACAGCTGAGATTAAGTGAATTCCTTGAGGAATATACAGGGTGTCACAGTACGCCTAAGAGAGAAATCAGGAGGGCTAAAAGGGGACATGAGGTGGCCTTGACAGGTAAGGTAAAGCAAAATCCAAAGGGATTCTGCAAGTCCGTGAAGGGCAAAAGAGAAACCTGGGAGAGAATAGGGCCTCTTAAAGCTCAACAGAGCCACAAGAGATAGGTGAGATCCTAAGTGGATATTTCTCATCATTGAGAAAGGCTTGGGATGCGAGGGAGCTTGGGGAAATAAATAGTCTTGAAGTCAGTCCACGTTACAGAACAGCAAGTGCTGGAAGTCTTAAAACACATTAAGGTACACAAATCCCTGGGATGTTACAAAATGTGTCCCACGAATTTGTAAGATGCCAGGGAGGAAATTGCGGGGCGCCTAGTAGAGATATTTGTGTCATTCACAAATGGGTGAAGTGCCCAAAGATTGGAGGGTGGCTGATGTTGTGCTATTATCCAAGAAAGGCTGTAGGGGAATACCTGGGAACTGCAGACTGGTGAGCCAAGCACCTGCGGTAGTTAAGTCATCAGAGGGAATTCTGAGAGACAGGATCCACAAGCATTTCAAGGGGCAAGGACTCATTTCAGATAGTCAGCATGAGGCCATAAGACCATAAGACATTGGAGCAGAAATTAGGTCATTCGGCCCATCAAGTCTGCTCCGCCATTCAATCTTGGCTGACAAGTTCCTCAACCCCATTCTCCTGCTTTCTCCCCGTAACCCTTGATCCCCTTGATAATCAAGAACCTATCCATCTCACTCTTAAATGTACTGAATGACCTGGCCTCCACATCCTTCTGTGGCAGTGAATTCCATAGATTCACCACTCTCTGGCTGAAGAAGTTTCTCCTTATCTCAGTTCTAAAAGGTCTTCTCTTTACTCGAAGGTTGTGCCCTCGGGTCCTAGTCTCTCCTACCAATGGAAGCATCTTCCCAACAACCACCCTGTCCAGGCCATTCAGTATTCTGAAAGTTTAAATTAGATTCCACCCCCATCCATCTAAACTCCAATGAGTATAGTCCCAGAGTCCTAAACGTTCTTCATATGTTAAGCTTTCCACTCCTGGGACCATTCTCGTGAACCTCCTCTGAACCTGCTCCAGGGCCTGTACATCCTTCCTGAGATATGGGGCCCAAAACTGCATGCGATACTCCAAATGTGGCCTGACCAGGGCCTTATAAACTCTCAGTAGTACATTCTTGCTTTTATATTCAATTGCTCTCAAAATAAATGCCAACATTGCATTTGCCTTCCTGACTACTGACTCAACCTGCAAGTTTACCTTGACAGAATCCTGGACTAGAACTCCCAAGTCTCTTCGCACTTCTGACTTCTGAATTTTCTCCCCATTTAGAAAATAGTCCATGCTTTTATTCTTCTTACCAAAGTGCATGACCTCTCACATTCCCACATTGTATTCCATCTGCCACTTCTTTGCTCACTGTCCTAACCTGTCCAAATCCTTCTGCGATAACAAGCATGGGGCTGGATGAACACAGCAGGTCAAGCAGCATCAGAGGAGCAGGAAAACTTGACGTTTCGGGCCTAAACCCTTCATCAGAAATGGGGGAGGGGAAGAGGGTTCTGAAATAAATAGGGAGAGCAGGGGAGGCGGATAGAGGATGGATAGAGGAGAGGATAGGTGGAGAGGA
>JAHRHZ010000232.1:113917-129772 GCA_024137785.1 Ginglymostoma cirratum
CTAGGGTCTAGGCCTGAAACGTCAAGCTTTCCTGCTCCTATGATGCTCCTTGGCCTGCTGTGTTCATCCAGCCCCACACCTTGTTATCTTTGATTTATTCCTTAACAGGATGAGGGAGTCACTGGCTAGGCAGCATTTATTGCCCATCCCTAATTGCGCAGAAGACAGTTCAGAGTCAACCACATTGCTGTGGGTCTGGAGTCACATGTAGGCCAGACCAGTAGGGATGGCAGTTTCCTCCCCCAAAGGACATGAGTGAACAAGATGGGTTTTCCAACAATCAAAGAACATAGAACAAAGAAAATTACTGCACAGGAAGAGGACCTTCAACCCTCTAAGCCTGCGCCGATCCCGATCCTCTACCTGAACCTGTCGCCTATTTTCCAAGGATCTGTATCCCTCTGCTCACTGCCCATTCATGTATCTGTCTAGATACATCTTAAATGACGCGATTGTGCCCGCCTTTACCACCTCCACTGGCAACACGTTCCAGGCACCCACCACCCTCTGCGGAAAGAACTTTCCACACACAACTCTCTTAAACTTATCCCCTCTCACCTTGAAATCGTGACCCCTAGTAATTGAGTCCCCCACTCTGGGAAAAAGCTTCTTGCTAGCCATCCTGTCTATACCTCACACGATTTTGTAGACCTCAATCAGGTCCCCCCTCAACCTCCGTCTTTCTAATGTAAATAATCCTAATCTACTCAACCTCTCTTCATAGCTAGTACCCTCCAAACCAGGCAACATCCTGGTGAACCTCCTCTGCATCTTCTCCAAAGCATCCACATCCTTTCAGTAATGTGGCGACCAGAACTCTACGCAGTATTCCAAATGTGGTCGAACCAAAGTCCTATACAACTGTAACATGACCTGCCAACTCTTGTACTCAATACCCCGTCCGATGAATGAAAGCATGCAGTATGCCTTCTTGACTACTCTATACTCCTGCGTGGCCACCTTCAGGGTACAATGGACCTGAACACCCAGATCTCTCTGTGCATCAATTTTCCCCAGGACTTTTCCATTTACCGTATAGTTCGCTCTTGAATTGGATCTTGCAAAATGTATCACATCACATTTGCCTGGATTGAACTCCATCTACAATTTCTCCGCCCAACTCTCCAATTTATTGAAATTCTGCTGCATTCTCCGACAGTCCCCTTCACGATCTGCTACTCCACCAATCTTAAAGTCTCTGCAAACTTGCTAATCAGACCCTCTATACCTTCTTCCAGATGATTTATGTGTATCACAAACAACAGTGGTCCCAACACGGATCCCTGCGGAACACCACTGGTCACAGTTCTCCATTTTGAGAAACTCCCTTCCACGACAACTCTGTCTCCTGTTGCCTAGCCAGTTCTCTATCCATCTAGCGAGTACACCCTGGACCCCATGCGACTTCACTTTCTCCACCAGCCTACCATGGGGAACCTTATCAAAAGCCCTACTGAAGTCCATGTATATGACATCTACAGCCCGTCTCTCATCTATCAACTTTGTCATTTCCTCAAAGAATTCTCACAAGTTCGGAAGACATGACCTTCCCTGCACAAAACCATGCTGCCTATCACTAATAAGCCCATTTTCTTCCAAAGGTAAATAGATCCTATCCCTCAGTATCTTCTCCGGCAGCTTCCCCACCACTGACGTCAGGCTCACCTCACAGGTCCAGGGTGGCACAGTGGTTAGCATGGCTGCCTCACAGCACCAGGGACCTGGGTTCAATTTCAGACTCGGGTGACCGTCTGTGTGGAGTCTGCACATTCTCCCTGTGTCTGTGTGTGTACCCTCTGGGTGCTCCAGTTTCTTCCCACAGTACAAAGATGTGCAGGTTAGGTGGATTGGCCATGGTAAATTGCCTGTAGTGTTCAGGGATGTGTAGATTAGGTGGGTTATTGGGGGATGGGGCTGGGTGAGTGATCTGAGGTTCAGTGTGGACTTGTTGGGCTGAAGGGCCTGTTTCCATGCTGTGATTCTATGATACCTGGATTATCCTTTCTGCCCTTCTCCAACAAGGCGACAACATTAGCAATTCTTCAGTCCTCTGGGATCTCACCCTGCTCAAGGAGGCTGCAAAGATACCTGTTGAGGCCCCAGCTATTTCCTCTCTTGCTTCCCTCACAAACCCGGGATAGATCCCATCTGGACCTGGGGACTTGTCCACCCTAATGCCTTTTAGAATACCCAACACTTCCCCCCTCCTTATGCCGACATGACCTAGAGTAATCAAACATCTATCCCTAACCTCAACATCCGTCATGTACCTCTCCTCAGTGAAGACCGATGCAAAGTACTCATTAAGAATCTCACTCATTCTCTCTAACTCCTCACATAACTTCCCTCCTTTGTGCTTGAGTTGGTGAACCCTTTCTCTCGTTACCCTCTTGCTCCTTATGTACGAACAAAAGGCTTTCAGATTTTCCTCAACCCTGTTTGCAAAAGATATTTCATGACCCGTTTTAGCCCTCTTAATTCCTCGTTTCAGATTGGTCCTATTTTCCCCACATTCAACATAATAACCAGTCTTGCCTCCCGTACTATCAAAAAGCTCAGCCAAATGCACCATATGTTCTTTCAATGAATAGCTAAAGATCACAAATTCATCTACACAGACGATACAATTAGTCAATCCTGCCACAACTCTGTTCAGTTGAAATGTGACTGGTGCGTTCTTCATTCCAAAGGGCATTACTTTAAATTAATACAGCCCATTTGGGGTTACAAACACAGAAACTTCTTTCAGTCTCTCCAACAAAGGTATTTGCCAATAATCACAAAGTAAGTCTAATTTTGTGATGTAAGTGGTTTGTCCAACTTTTACCACACAGTCCTCCAGCCTTGAAATTGGGTATGAGTCCAATTTAGTCATGGCATTGACCTTCCGATAATCCAAGCAGAATCACTGAGTACCATCAGGTTTTTGGCAAACTCCATTTGCTTTGACTCGGCTCGACGTTGTTTTCTTGGAGCATCACTTCCACTTCCTTATGTACCTGTGCGGCTTTGAGAGAATTAAACTTGTGGGGGTATTGTTTTATTGGAACAGCATTCCTTACTTCAACCTCATGTACTCTAATATTAGTCCTCCCCATTCTATTCCTGCATATGTCCTCATATTGCTGCAACAAGCCTTTCAATTCAGTTCTCTGTTCCTTAGACAGATGGCTGAAAATCCTACCCCATTCTCCAAGGACATCTCATTATTTAACTTATTGTGAGGCACTTGATAATCCAAAACATCTGGATTTGATTCCTCATTCTGAGGGGCAGTAAGTAATACCTGTTTCTCTGGTTCTCTTTATTTGTTTACAGGATGAGGGCATCGCCGGCTGGGAAGTATTTATTGCCTATCCATAATTGCCCAGAGGACAGTTAAGAGTCAACCACATTGCTGTGGGTCTGGAGTCACATGTCGGCCAGACCAGGAAAGGATAGCAGTTCCTTCCCGAAAGGACATTAGTGAACCAGACGGGTTTTTCCAACAATCGACAATGGATTCACAGTTATCATCAGACTCTTAATTTCAGATATTTTTATTGAATTCAAATTTCTCTATCTGCAGTTGCGAGATTCAACCTGGGACCCCAGAACGTTATCTGGCTCTCTGGATTAACACTCTAGCGTTAATACCATTAGGCCATTGCCTCCCCTGTCCCTGTCATAATAAGATTTTTGCATATTCACACTGACATACCCTATAAAGTTTTTTCCTATCTGGCATCTTTACCAGATAATTCACCTGACTCAACCCCTTCTAATCTGATAGGGACCACTAAACCTTGCTTTGAAAGGATTTCCTAGAACTGGTAACAGCACCAATACTGTATTCCCGAGTGCAAATATAAAAATTTTAGATTTCTTATCTGCTTCTTCCTTCATTTAATGCTGTGCTACCTTCAAATGTTGTCTAGCTAATTCACCTACTCTGTTTAATCTTTCTCTGTCCTCAGATACACAATCCAACTGTGAGATTTCAGACTTCAGACCTATCAGCTTTTCCTCAATCAATTTTAAAAGCCCTCTTACTTCTTGCCCGAATATCAATTCAAATGGAGTAAACTCAGTCAATTCATTTGGAGCATGTCTAATGGCAAACAATATAAACGGGATACCTTTGTCCCAATCATTTGGGTAAACCTGGCAATAAGCCTTCAAAGATAAAAGGTACTGCAGATGCTGGAGAATCCGAGATAACAAGCATGGGGCTGGATGAACACAGCAGGTCAAGCAGCATCATAGGAGCAGGAAAACTTGACGATTCGGGCCGAAACCCTTCATCAGAAATGGGGGAGGGGAAGAGAGTTCTGAAATAAATAGGGAGAGAGGGGGAGGCGGATAGAGGATGGATAGAGGAGAGGATAGGTGGAGAGGAGGCAGACAAGTCGAAGAGGCGGGGATGGAGCCAGTAAAGGTGAGTGTAAGTGGGGGGGTAGGGAGGAGATAGGTCAGTCCAGGGAGGACAGACAGGTCAAGGGGGCGGGATGATGTTAGTAGATAGGAGATGGGGGTGTGGCTTGGGGTGAGAGGAGAAACAGGTTAGGGAGGTGGAGATGAGCTGGGCTGGTTTTGGGATGCGGTTGGGGGAGGGGAGATTTTGAAGCTTGTGAAATCCACATTGATGCCATTGGGCTGCAGGGTTCCCAGGCTGAATATGATTTGCTGTTCCTGCAGCCTTCGGGTGGCATCACTGTGGCACTGCAGGAGGCCCAGGATGGACATGTCGTCTGAGGAATGGGAGGGGGAGTTGAAATGGTTCGCGACTGGGAGGTGCAGTTGTTTGTTGCGAACTGAGCGCAGGTGTTCTGCAAAGCGGTCCCCAAGCCTCTGCTTGGTTTCCCTGATGTAGAGGAAGCCACAACGGGTACAGCGAATGCAGTATACCACATTGGCAGATGTGCAGGTGAACATCTGCCCGATGTGGAAAGTCTTCTTGGGGCCTGGGATTGGGGTGAGGGAGGAGGTGTGGGGGCAGGTGTAGCACTTCCTGCGGTGACAAGGAAAAGTGCCGGGTGTGGTGAGCCTTCAACATGGCCTGTCGGGTCTGATGCCACCTTTTCAATGCTCCCTGGGATTCAGGATGGTACGCACTTGATTGAGAGTGTTGAATCTCCAGAGTGTCCATGATCAGATTGAATCTCCCTGGTAGTACGTAACGAGTAAAGGAAGCAATCAACACCGCCACAACCTTTTTCGTCTTCACATTCCGTAATGGAATTGCTCCTGAAATCTGGTGGACACATCCAATACAGTTTGCAAATACTGGTTTCCACTTTTGGTTTCAGGGAGGGGACCTACACAATCAGTCTCAACCACCTGAAAGGTTCTTCAAATGCGGGAATTGATATCAAAGGTGCTGGTTTTATTACTGCTTGAGGCTTTCCTACGATTTGACACGTATGACTGGTATGGCAAAATTCAACCACATCATTACGTAATCCGGGCCAACAGAAATGCTTTCTAACTTAGACTGAGTCTTCCTCACTGCTAGATGATTTCTTACAGGTAATTCATGTGCTACCTGCAATACCCACAGGGTAAGCGATGGCCTCGTGGTATTATCACTAGATTATTAATTCAGAAACTCAGCTCATGTTCGGGGTTTGAATCCCACCTCACCAGATTGTGGAATTTGAATTCAATAAAAAAAAGTCAAATTTAAAATCGACTGATCACCACGAAATCATTGCCGATTGTCGGAAAAGCCTGTCTGGTTCACTGATGTCCTTCAGAGAAGGAAAATCTGTCATCCTCACCTGGTCTGGCCTACAGACCCACAGCAATGTGGTTGACTCTCAAATGCCCTCTGAAATAGCCTAGAATGCCATTCAGTTGTACCAATGTCTCCAATGTCTCAAAGAAATGAAACTGGATGGATCTTGTTGACCCTGTAACGTCCTCCTCACTAACATCTGGGGGTTAGTGCCAAAATTGGGAGAGATGTCCCACAGACTGGTTAAGCAACAGCCTGACACAGTCATACTTACAGAATCGTACCTTACAGACAATGTCCCAGACACCACCATCACCATCCGTAGATATGTCCTGTCCCACCAGCAGGACGGACCCAGCAGAGGTGGTGGCACAGTGGTACACAATTGGGAGTGAGTTGCATTGGGAATCCTCAACATTGACTCCAGACCCTATGAAGTCTCATGGCTTCAGGTTAAACATGGACAAGGAAACCTCCTACTGATTACCGCACACTGTCCTCCCTCAGCTGATGAATCAGTATTCCTCAATGTTGAACAACACTTAGAGGAAGCACTAAGGATGGTAAGGGCACAAAATGTACTCTGGGTGGGGGATTTCAATACCCACCACAAAGTGTACAAGACGATGAGATGCATATATAGAGTGGATAGCCAGACATTTTCCAAGGACGGAAATGACGAGGGGGCATAATTTTAAGGTGATTGGAGGAAGGTATAGGGGAGATGTCAGAGGTAGGTTCTTCACACAGAGAGTGGTGGGTGTGTGGAATGTGCTGCTGGCAGTGGTAGTGGAGTCAGGTACTTTAGAGACTTTTAAACGACTCTTGGACAGGCACATGGAGGATAGTAAAATGTAGGGTATGCAAGGTAGTTTGATCTTAGGAGCATAATAGGTCGGCACAATATCATGGGCCGAAGGGCCTGTACTGTGCTGTACTGTTCTATGTTCTATGTTCTAAGAGTGGCTCAACAGCAGTACTACTGATTGAGCTGGTCGGGTCCTCTAGGACATAGCTGCTCGACTGGGTCTGTGGCAGGTGGTGAGGGAATCAACATGATAGGAGAACATACTTGACCTCATCCTTACTAATCTGTCAGCTGTATCTGTCTATGACAGTATCAGTAAGAGTGACCATTGCACAGTCTTGTGGAGACGAAATTAAGAATAACTTCCATTGTGTTGTGTGGCACTATCATCATGCTAAATGGGACAGACTTCGCACAGATCTAGCAACTCAAGATTGGACATCCATGAGGCGATATGGGCCATCATCAGCGGCAAAATCTGTAATCTCGTGGCCTAGCATATCACCCACTCAACCATTACCATTACTGTCACTTCCCCAGTCTCGATTAGACTTTCCAACCTGATCTTACAAGGAGAATGCTAAAACTCTTTCCATTTATTCCATAGATTATCAGTCTCTTGGGTTACATTGCATAAGGAGTATAAATACTATCATCTCTTTACTATTAGAGACTCCTTAGCTCCCGTATCTCTCAATATTTTAATTTCTTTACCTTCTCCCCAGTTCTTCCTGAGTAAACCTTACCCACAGAGGTGAAGTCTTTTGTTGAGATCGGGCACCATCTCTTGATCCAGCCTGTGACTAGGCTCCTAGACTTCTCTTAGGATCTCCTTCACTACATCAACTAATCCCACTGGTTTACCATCTTTTACCATATCCTTTTTCCCAGTGCCTTTCTTAAACTACTGGCACAGTGACTTTGTGGCCGCCTCCATTACAGTGAAAACATCTAAGGCCTTTCACCTCTTTTTCACCCTCTATTTATTCAAATGTGGTAAACTATTCCCAGTGTGATCTACATTTTGTTTTTGATTGAAGGATCTCCATTTTTCCCAATTTCTATCCCTCACGAAAAGAAATTGCTGTTGGAAGCTACAATCCTATTTAAACACTGATGCATATACATCTGCCATCTCAGCAGCTCTTCTCACTGTTTGAACTTTCTGTTCCTCAACCTGAGTTCTTATCATTTCTGGAAGTGAGTTTTTGAACTCCTCCAGCAGAATAATCTCTCTCAAGATACTCATATGTCTTTTCTATCATTAACGCTCTCACCCATCTATCGAAGTTGTTATGTTTAATCGTTTCAAATTCGACATACGTCTGACCTGGTTCCTTCTTTATGTTTCTGTACTGTTGTCTACATGCTTATTATGTGGATAATTGGAGCACATTCTGGGGAAGGTGGGACCTGTACAGTAAGGACGGGTTGCACCTGAACCAGAACGGCACAAATATCCCAGGAGGGACCTTTGCTCGAGCTATACGGGATAGTTTAAACCAGATAGCAGGGGGTGGGGAACTGGATTTATAATTCAGAGGATGAGGTATTCAGCCTTCCAACAGACACAACAGAGAGTGAGGTTGTTTACAAAGAAATGCGGTCGATGGAGCGTAATTGTGGACACAGAGATGGTTTGAGGTGTGTATACTTCAAGGTGAGAAGTATCAGAAATAAGGCAGATGAACTGAGAGCATGGGTTGATACTTGGAACTACGATGTTGTGGCCATTACAGAAACTTGGGTAACTCAAGGAGAGGAATGGTTGTTGGAAGTTCTGGGATTTAGATGCTTGAAAAGAAATAGGGAGAGTGGAAAAAGAGGAGTGGCATTGCTAGTCAGGGCTAGAAATAGCAGCTACTGAAAGGCAGTTCGAGAATGACATGTCTACAGAGTCAGTTTGGATTGAGGTCAGGAACAAGAAAGGAGCAATCACTTTGTTGGGGGTTTTTTACAGACTCCTTAATAGTTGCAGAGAAGTAGGGGAGCGGATTGGGAGGCAGATACTGGAAAGGTGCAGAATTCACAGGGTTGTAGTAATGGGTGACTTCAACTTTCCAAATATTGATTGGAAACATTTTAGTTGTAATAGTTTAGATGGAGCGGATTTTGACCAGTGCGTTCAGGAAGGATTCCTGACACAGTGTGTAGATTGACCAACACAAGGAGAGGCCACTTTGGATTTGGTGCTTGGAAATGAACCAGGCCAAGTGTTAGACCTGTTGGTAGGAGTGCATTTTGGCGGTAGCGATCATAACTCTGTTACTTTTACAATAGTCATGGAAAAGGACAGGTACATACAGCAGGGTAAGGTTTATAACTGGGGGAAGGGTAATTACAATTCTGTTAGGCAAGAACTGGGCAACATAAATTGGGAACAGATGCTGTCAGGGAAGAGCACGATTGAAATGTGGAGGTTCTTTAAGGAATGCATACTGCGTGTACTCGATATGTTTGTCCCTCGCAGGAAGGGAGGATGCAGTCGAGTGAAGGAGCCTTGGTTCTCAAAAGAGGTTGAACGACTAGTTAAGGAGAAGAAGGATGCTAGTATAAGGTTTAGGAAACAAGGAACGGAAAAGGCTCTAGAGGGATACAAATTATCCAGGAAGGAGCTGAAGAAAGAGCTTAGGAGAGCGATAAGGGGACAGGAGAAAACCTTGGCAGATAGGATCAAGGAAAACTCCAAGGCTTTTTACACGTACGTGAAGAATAAGAGAATGACCAGAGAAAGGGTAGGGCCGATCAAGGATTGTAAAGGGAATTTGTGCACGGAGCCTAAACAGATAGGAGAGGTCCTTAATGAATATTTTTCTTCGGTATTCACAACTGAGATGGACCTAGTTATAGAGGAGGACAGTGTGAAACAGGCTGGTAGGCTAGAGGAGGTTGATGCTAGTAAAGATGATGTGCTAGGAATTTTGAGGAAGTTAAAGATAGATAAATCCCCCAGGCCTGATGGGATTTATCCAAGGATTCTATGGGAAGCAAGGGAAGAGATCCCAGGTCCTTTGGCGATGATCTTTTCGTCCTCACTGTCCACAGGTATAGTGCCGGAAGATTGGAGAGAGGCAAAAGGGAATAGGGATAACCCCAGCAATTACAAGCCAGTTAGTCTTACATCAGTGGTGGGCAAATTATTGGAAAGGGCTCTGAGAGATAGGATTTATGATCACTTGGAAAGGCACAGTTTGATGCGTGATAGTGAGCATAGATTTGTGAGGGGTAGATCATGCCTCACAAACCTTATTGAATTCTTTGAAGAGGTGACCAAACACGTAGATGAAGGTAGAGCAGTGGATGTGGTATATATGCATTTAAGTAAGGCATTTGATAAGGTTCCCCATGGTAGGCTCAGGCAGAAGGTAAGGAGGCATGAGATAGGGGGAAATGTGGCAGATTGGATTCAGAATTGGCTGACCCTTAGAAGACAAAGGGTGGTAGCGGACAGAAAATATTCAACATGGTGCTCAGTTACGAGTGGCATACCACAAGGTCCACATACCACAACCTCCATAAGACCATAAGACATAGGAATGGAAGTAAGGCCATTCGGCCCATCGAGTCCACGCCGCCATTTAATCATGGCTGATGGGCATCTCAACTCCACTTACCCGCACTCTCCCCGTAGCCCTTGATTCCTTGCGAGATCAAGAATTTATCAATCTCTGCCTTGAAGACATTCAACGTCCCGGCCTCCACTGCGCTCCGTGGCAATGAATTCCACAGGCCCGCCACTCTCTGGCTGAAGAAATGTCTCCTCATTTCTGTTCTAAATCGACCCCCTCTAATTCTAAGGCTGTGCCCACGGGTCCTAGTCTCCCCACCTAACGGAAACAACTTCCCAGCATCCACCCTTTCTAAGCCATGCATTATCTTGTAAGTTTCTATCAGATCTCCCCTCAACCTTCCAAACTCTAATGAATACAATCCCAGGATCCTCAGCCGTTCATTGTATGTTAGGCCTACCATTCCAGGGATCATCTGTGTGAATCTCCGCTGGACACGCTCCAGTGCCAGTTTGTCCTTCCTGAGGTGTGGGGCCTGTCATGGGTCCTGTTCTATTTGTGATTTTTGTAAATGATTTGGCTGAATACAGGGTTAACAGAAAGATTCTTGGCAGTGTGGCGGAGCAGACGGATCTTGGGGTTCATGTTCACAGTTCCCTGAAAGCTGCAACCCAGGTGGATAGAGTTGTTAAGAAGGCGTATGGTGTGTTAGCTTTCATTAATAGAGGGATCGAGCTCAAGAGCAGTGAAGTTATGCTCTAGCTGTATAAAAGCCTGGTTCGGCCACATCTGAAGTACTGTGTCCAGTTCTGGTCACCTCATTACAGGAAAGATGTGGAGGCGTTGGAAAAGGTGCAAGAGGAGATTTACCAGGATGTTGCCTGGAATGGAGGAAAGGTCTTACGAGGAAAGGTTGAGAGAACTAGGGCTTTTCTCTTTAGAACAAAAAAGAATGAGAGTGACTTGATCAAGGTGTATAAAATGATCAGAGGTATAGATAGAGTGGACAGCCAGAGACTTTTTCCTCGGGTTGAGGTAGCTATTATGAGGGGGCATAGTTTTAAAGTGAGTGGAGGTAGATATCGGGGAGACGTCAGAGGTAGGTTCTTCACTCAGAGAGTGGTCGGGGCGTGGAATGCATTCCGGAGAGTGTAGTGGAATCGGCCTCATTAGGAGCATTTAAGCGGCTATTAGACAGGCATATGGATGATAGTATAAGGTAGGGGTGGAGGTTAGATAGACCTTAGGATCAGGGCGAAAGTTCGGCACAACATCATGG
Source organism: Ginglymostoma cirratum (assembly GCA_024137785.1). Taxonomy (NCBI): domain Eukaryota; kingdom Metazoa; phylum Chordata; class Chondrichthyes; order Orectolobiformes; family Ginglymostomatidae; genus Ginglymostoma; species Ginglymostoma cirratum. Next base: position 125,230 of record JAHRHZ010000232.1, read on the forward strand.
GCTGAAGGGCCTGTACTGTGCTGTACTGTTCTATGTTCTATGTTCTATGCTTCTGGTACCAATTTGTAGGCACTCAAAATAGCCTGTTTCACTCCTTTATAGTCTCCTGACACCTCTCCTGACAGCGCTGCAAACACTTCACTGGTCCTGCCTACCAACCTTGTCTGAAGTAAAATACCCACACAGTCTATGGCCAATTCAATTGTCCTGCCAATTTCTCAAACGAAATAAAAAAGGCTTCCACATCTTTTTCATCAAAGGTTGGTCATGTTTGGACATATTTGGCTGTGGGCTTTAGGCTATTGGCTACAACGAAATTGCTCATCCTCACTTCAATCTCATACTTTTCCTTCTGCTATTTGAAGTCTTTTTGCTTCTAGTTCCAACTTAATCTTTTCCAACGCAAACATTTTTTTTGTTCTTCCTCTGCTTGTAACTGTAGAGTTCTCCAGTCAAACAGCAAGGAAACAGACCCTTCGGTCCAGCCTGTCCATGCCAAACATAAACCCAAACTAAACCAGACCTGCCTGCCTGCTCTTGGTACATATCCCTCCAAACCTTTACTATTCATGTACTTATCCGAATGGCTTTTAAATGTTGTAATCTCATCCCCAGTCCTGTGTTGACATCCCCCTCCTCATTGTTGAACCCTTATCTGCTATGTAATTGAAACTGTTTCAATTCTCATTCATTCACTAACTCCAATTGTCTTGTTTGCAATTTAATTTTTTTCTAGCACCCCTGCACTTTACTGCTTCTCTGGTATACCTAAATGCTTGAGTAAATCCTTTACAATTTCAGCTTTCCTCTTGTCCCTCGTTAAACCGAATTCTAGCCTGTTTGTTAATTCTGAAGGTATATCCTTCCTCTGTTTTTCTAAATTTTCTTGGCAAATTTGGGAAGCATCTTCAAATCCCAGAACATCTTTAGCAGTGTTAAGAGCCATTTCCCTCACTTTTGATTTCACCAACTACACGTAACCGAAATTAAATAGATTTTTCTCACCTAAGTTTTATTTAAAGATCTGGGACGCTAATCCTCAAGTCTGTTTAAATCTGTCCAAATCCCATACACGAGCCAGCCAGATCCCGGACTTGAGGCCCTAAACTGTAGGTAGGGGAGGTCAAACCCCTCTGATAATTAAAGTCAAAACACAAGCCCCAAGCTGTTACAGTGGGAGTGGAGGTCCTCTTCCAATAATTAAACTCAAAATACCCAGTGAAGCATGCCTCACCTCGCCTAATCTATTAAACTGTTACAGAGAAGGGGAGGTTAAATGAAAGAAAATCCTTGATATTCTTTTTATAAGTAACACTATTTATTTAACCCTAATGGGGAACAAACTAACAGAATTACTAACAAACCAAGCGATTCCCCCTTAAATACAAACTATTTCTTACCTGAACTAAATTCTACTGGTATGCTATTCCAATAATCTCAAATCTCACTTATATAAACTCGAGTAATAAGAACATAGAGTAAAACTTTGTCCCTCAAAGTCTACAAGCCTTTCTTCTGCTGTTCTCAATTCATAAACGCCTTTCTTCCCCAGATCCGGCTGTCAGGGATGTTTTCTCTGTGAAGTCTTCTGTGAGGACTCTTAGCTCGAAGTGCTGTGGTACCTTTTATGGATAGATGGTGTTTTCTTACAGAATTTAGCAATTTCTTTTGAGAGCCAGACACTTATTCCTCAGATGGTGGTTTGCTCTCACACCGATTCTCAAAAATCCCTCCTTATATACCTTGGATGACATATCAATTTTCTTACAATAGCATTGGCCTGAGGTTGTCAAAACTATCAGATTTAAATTCAATTGGCTTTCAATCGCTAAGTGTTTGGTTTAAATTAATTGGCTGATTCCAGCTAGTTGCCGAAATATCAAAACAAGCCGAAGGTTTTCAATCACACAGCCAATTGATACGTTTCAATTTCAGAATTGGCTGTACATCATCAGCTACATTCAGGCATTTTTTCCCCTGTATAAATCTCTAAGCTTAGACAAGCACTTTACCTCTTAAAGGGACAATGCACTCTTCCCCCCACCCCGTCATTTTTACAAACAAATTCTAGCTTCCTGCCTTCCAAATTCACAAGCACGCTACACAACTTCGTAATATACCATTAAAGTTTGCCTTACTCCAATTAAAAGCTTTAACTTTTATGGAAGGCCTATCCTTTATCATAACCATTTTGAAACTAGTAGAATTATGATTGCTAGACCCAAAGTGTTCCTCGACTTTTACCTCAGTCACCTGTCCTGCCTTATTGCCCAAAAGAAGATCTGCTTTTGCTCCTTTTCTAGTAGGAGCACCTACATACTGATTAAGAAAATTTTTTTGAGCACATTCGACAAATTCTTCACCATCCAAACCTTTAACACTATGGTAGTTCCAGACAATGTTTCGAAAATTAAAATCCTCCATTATTATAACCTTATTATGCTTACATATATCCGAGGTCTCCCTGGATATTTGTTACTCAATTTCTCTTACTATTGGGGGACCTATAGTACAATTCCATCAAAGCGGCCTTTCTTTTCTTATTTGTAATTTCTACCCATTTGTTTTCAGTGGACAATTTTTCAGAAATATCTTCCCTGGTTACAGCAGTGATGTATTCCTTAATCAAAAACGCTACCCCACCCCTTTCTTGCCTCCTTTTCTACCCTTCCTATAGTATCTAAAACCTGGAACATTGAGCTGCCAGTCCTGTCCAACTCTCAGCCAAGTTTCTGTAATAGCTATGACATCCCAATCCCATGTTCCTAAACGTGCTCTGAGTTCATCAGCCCTACCCTTGCATTGAAATAAATGCAATTTAGTTCTTCAGAGTTACTTCATACTTTGACTCTCTCTTCTCTTTCCTTTTTAATTAACATGCTCTCCTCACATTCAGAACCTACCCCATCAATCCTTCCATTTTCACTAAATAAAAACAGAAAAAACTGCAGATGCTGTAAATCAGGAACAAAAACAAAGTTGCTGTAAAAGCTCAGCAAGTCTGGCAGCTTCTGTGAAGAAAAAATCAGAGTTAACATTTCTGAGAAAGGGTCACCAGACCCGAAGCGTTAACTGATTTTTTTTCTTCACAGATGCTGCCAGACCTGCTGAGCTTTTCCAGCAACTTTGTTTTTGTTTTTCCATTTACACTGTTACTTAGAATTCCTACACTTGCCTTTCCTACCAGTATAAAGTCTCCCTTAATGGAATGATTAAATCTCCCTGCCAAGATATTGGTCCCTTTCCAGTTTAAATTAGACCCTCTTTTTTTGAACAGATCTTTTCTATGCCAAAAGACACTCCAATTGTCCAAAAACCTGAATGCCTGAACAAGATACCAGCTCTTCAGTCTTTGATTTATCTCCTTTAACTTTTTGTTCCTTCCCTCGTTTTAAGTTTGGCATTGGGAGTAAACCAAAAAAATTACTATTTTTAAGGTTTAATTTTTTAATCTTCTGCCTAACCTCTTGAATTCATTCTGTATTGCTTTAATCTTTTCCCTAAAAATGGCATTCCTACCAATAAGTACAATAATTTCTGGCTTCTCAATCTCACCTTTAAGAATATGCGTGAAACATTTAGGAACATCCTTAATCCTAGCATCAGGAAAGCAACAAACCATCTTAAAATTACACTCATTGACACAGAATCGCCTGTCTGTGCCCCCGAGTCCCCGAAAACTATAAAACCTTATCAAACGCTGCCTAACATAAGGTCCATATATACAATATCTACTGCCCTGTCCTCAATCATCATTTCCTCAAAAAACTCAATCACAACCTTTCCTATATAAAGTCATGCTCCTATCCCAAATAAATCGAAGGGTGAGTAAATCCTGTCCCTCTTAGTCTTCTCCAATAATTTCCCTACCACTGACATAAGGCTCACTGGTCTGTAATTTCCCAGATTATCCCTGTTGCCCTTTTTAAAAAATGAACAACGGTGGCTGTTCTCCAGTCCTCTGGGACCTCTCCTGTGACTAATGAGGATACAAAGATTTTATATAAGGTCCCAGCAATTTCCTCACTTGCCTCCCTCAGCTTACTGGGATAGATCCCATCAGGTCCTGGGGACTTGCCTACCTCAATGTTTTTCAAAACAGCCAACTGCTCCTCATTTTTAAACCGGCCTGAGCAAATGAGTCTTGATATTTTCCTTGGTGCAGTCCGCTGGAAGCAGACAGCTTAGCTCAAGACATTGCACCAGATTTTGTCCATACAATGTAGATGGTTCAGAAGCTTTTGGAAATGTGATTATGTGATCAGCTATGGCCATTTTATGATTCTGGCAAATTTGTTTTTAAAGGAAACAGAATTTATAGAAAATATCAGTTTTCTTGAAGATTTGAGATAACAAGCATGGGGCTGGATGAACACAGCAGGTCAAGCAGCATCATAGGAGCAGGAAAACTTGACGATTCGGGCCGAAACCCTTCATCAGAAATGGGGGAGGGGAAGAGAGTTCTGAAATAAATAGGGAGAGAGGGGGAGGCGGATAGAGGATGGATAGAGGAGAGGATAGGTGGAGAGGAGGCAGACAGGTC
>JAHRHZ010000232.1:130172-155540 GCA_024137785.1 Ginglymostoma cirratum
AATCCGGGCAAATGCGAGGTGATGCATTTTGGAAGATCCAATTCAAGAGCAAACTATACAGTAAATGGAAAAGTCCTGGGGAAAATTGATGTACAGAGAGATCTGGATGCTCAGGTCCATTGTTCCCTGAAGGTGGCAACGCAGGTCACGAAGGCATACGGCACACTTTCCTTCATCAGACGGGGTATTGAGTACAAGAGTTGGCAGGTCACGTTACAGTTGTATATGACTTTGGTTCGGCCACATTTAGAGTACTGCGTACAGTTCTGGTCGCCACATTACCAAAAGGATGTGGATGCTTTGGAGAGGATGCAGAGGAGGTTCACCAGGATGTTGCCTGGTATGGAGGGCGCTACTAGGAAGAAAGGTTGAGTAGACTAGGATTATTTTCATTAGAAAGACGGAGATTGAGGGGGGACCTGATTGAGGTCTACAAAATCATGAGAGGTATAGACAAGGTGGATAGCAAGAAGCTTTTTCCCAGAGTTGGGGACTCAATTACTAGGGGTCATGAGTTCAAAGTGAGAGGAGGAAAGTTTATGGGAGATATGCGTGGGAAGTTCTTTACGCAGAGGGTGGTGGGTGCCTGGAACACGTTGCCAGCGGAGGTGGTAGACGCAGACACGTTAGTGTCTTTTAAGATGTATCTGGACAGATACATGGATGGACAGGGAGCAAAGGGATACAGACCCTTAGAAATTAGATGACAGGTTTAGACAGAGGATCTCGATCGGTGCAGGCTTGGAGGGCCGAAGGGCCTGTTCCTGTGCTGTAATTTTCTTCGTTCTTCGTTCTTTGTTCTAGCCCTAGCAGGGGTTTGTGATCTATTACTATTACAAATTCTTGCCTGTCAAAGTACTGCTGAACCTCCCTTTTCTATCTGGCCATATTTCCATTCAGCATCAACCAGAGTCTGGGAAGCATACTCTGTCGGGCATTCCTCTCTGTTGGGCCAGAACTACCTCCATTCCAACAGGGAGGCACCGCTGCTCTTTCACGTCCCAAAAGGCTGCTTCTTGACTGCGTGTACATTTCCAAAGCTGACCCTTTTTCAATAGCAGGTGTAAGGTTGCCAAGATGAAAGGCAGGTTGCATATGAATTTTTTGTAATAATACACTAACTGAAGGAAAGACCTAAGCTCCGGTACAGATGTGGGAGCCACAGCTCCTTTGATCACCCTCACTTTCTCTTCTAATCAGTATAACCCCTTTTTGTCAAGTCTGTAACCCAAGCAGGTCACGTGGGGCACCTGGAACACACATTTTCCTATCTAAGGTGTAAGCCCATCTGGGAGAAACATTGAAGCACCCTGTCCAAGTTCTCCAAGTGCTCTTTATTGGTCTTCCCAGTTATTAGCACGCCATCCAGATAAATGGCAACCCGGGGTAGCTCTTGTAAAATGTTCTCTGTGGCCCGCTGGAAGAGGGCGCCAGCTGATGATACCACAAATGGCAGTCTTGTATATTGGTATACAGTCCCCTGGCCTTCTGGAAATCCAGATACACCACATTTACCGGTTCACCTTTGTCTACAGCACTTGTAATGTCCTCAAAGAATTCCAGTAAATTAGTTAAACATGACTTGCCTTTCATGAACCCATGCTGCGTCTGGCCAATGGGACAATTTCTATCCAGACATCTTGCTATTTCTTCAAGCAATTTCCCCATTGAGCATCACTACTGAGTGACAATCTCCTGCTTCTCCCCAAAATCCTTCCACGTTATTTTTATTTAATTCAACATCAATGCTCTGTTGAATATTTCAACTGAACCTGCCTCCACTACATTTCCATGCAGTGCATTCTGTACCCTAACTATTCACATAGTGAAAAGGTTATTTTTCACATAACTTGCTCCTTTTTCCCTTTGACCAAAAACAGCTTCTCCCTGTCTGCTCTGTCCAGCTCGCTCATGATTTTAAAACCTCCAATAGATCTCTTCTCAGCCTTCTTCTCTCCAGGGAAGATCATGTTTGACAAATTTAATTGTGTCCTTTGATGAGGTGACATAGGCAGTGGATCAATGAGATTTGTACACCTCTATCAAGTCACCTCTAATCCTTCGTTGTTCTAAAGAGAAAAGCCCCAGTTCTCTCAACCTTTCCTCATAAGACCTTCCCTCCATTCCCTCCAGAGGAAAAACCGGTTAGGGAGGTGGAGATGAGCTGGGCTGGTTTTGGGATGCGGTTAGGGGAGGGGAGATTTTGAAGCTTGTGAAATCCACATTGATGCCATTGGGCTGCAGGGTTCCCAGGCTGAATATGATTTGCTGTTCCTGCAGCCTTCGGGTGGCATCACTGTGGCATTGTAGGAGGCCAAGGATGGACATGTCATCTGAGGAATGGGAGGGGGAGTTGAAATGGTTCGCGACTGGGAGGTGCAGTTGTTTGTTGCGAACTGAGCGCAGGTGTTCTGCAAAGCGGTCCCCAAGCCTCCGCTTGGTTTCCCCGATGTAGAGGAAGCCACAACGGGTGCAGCGGATGCAGTATACCACATTGGCAGATGTGCAGGTGAACCTCTGCCTGATGTGGAATGTCTTCTTGGGGCCTGGGATTGGGGTGAGGGAGGAGGTGTGGGGGCAGGTGTAGCACTTCCTGCGGTTACAAGGAAAAGTGCCGGGTGTGGTGGGGCTGGAGGAGAGTGTGGCGCGGACAAGGGAGTCGCGGAGGGAGTGGTCCCTCCGGAAGGCAGATAAGGGTGGGGAGGGAAAGATGTCTTTGGTGGTGGGGTCTGACTGTAGATGGCGGAAGTGTCGGAGGATGATGCGTTGGATCCGGAGGTTGGTGGGGTGGTATGTGAGGACGAGGGGGATTCTTTTTTGATTATTGTTGCGGGGACGGGGCGTGAGGGATGTGTTCCGGGAAATGCGGGAGACACGGTCGAGGGCGTTCTCGACCACTGTGGGGGGTTATCTGGCTTTTTAACCTTTCCTGTCTTCTAGCCGATCACAGAAATCTCCCTTTGTTCTTCCCCTCACAACACCTTTCCTGCTTCTACACTTGCTCAAAACCAGTTACAACTTTGCTATCATCAGTTCTTATGATAGGTCATTGATGTGAAAGTTTAACTGTGCTTCTCTCTTTGAATGCAATTCCAGGCGTGTTGAATACTTTCAGCATCACGTTGCTCTATTTAGGAAAGGCATTGCAATTGTTTCTGACTGCAGCTCAAAGAAGTTGCAACAAATAAATTACCATTTTACTAACCTGTAAGTTACTGCTTGTAGTGCACGGCAGTAACAGCTTGCCAACCAAAGAGAACGATCAGTCAGGATGTTTGGACAATGGGATACCTTCAAAATTAGAAGATTGCTGCCAGCAGCCTTCAACAGGGATTCCAGTCCAGTCTCCAGACAACCACTGCCATAACAAAATTAAATATGTGTTCATTTATTTAAACGTCCTATGGATATTTAATTTGATTTGTGTCACAACTGTTGCTGGTGACAGATCTTTGTCTCTCCACCACCAATATTTTGCAGCAGTTTTCAATAACATTGCCAATATACTCAAACCTCTGTGAAACAAAAATATAATTGCTAATAGGCTCAATGAAGCAAAATTAGATTTTTTTAAAAACCCAGTCATAAAACATTTCAAGTTTCTGCATAATTGGCAGGCGGACCTTGACTGAAAGTATTCAGAAAGCAGAAATAGAAATGGGAGCATGGACACAAGTATTTTTAATCACCAGGCAAGTAGCTTGGTTTCTGTTTTTTTTAGCAGAACAAATTAACATTGAACAAATTACACTGTCAATTCAAATAGGAGCTTGCTATAAAACAGTAAGAAGCATGATGTTATACTTATTGATACCTCAGATTCATATGTTTTAATTGTAACTTTAACCTTCTGGATTCAATCGGTCAATTATTTTGATTCCTGTCTCCAAATGAAACGATTCTTTGCATGAATTTCACTTTACTATAGCATGCAAACTAACTCAGCAGCAACAATAAAAAGTGAATTTTAAAAATAACTTTTTAAATAGGATGTACAATGTTCATAGGACTGAAGGCAAACAGTATGTTTGCATTTACCACAAGAGTCTGGAGTCACATAGAATAATAGAATTTTCCAGTACAGAAGGAGGCTGTTCAATCCATTGTGGCTGTACCGGTGCCTGAAAAAGCTATTCAGCTTCTGACTCTGCAGCCATATCTAGTCCTCTAACTTCATCTCTTTTAAATCTATATCCAGTTCCATTCGGAGCTCCACTCTGCTTGCCAGTTCTCTTTCTCTTTCTTTCTTTGTCCTTCCTTTTTCTCCCTTCTTCTCTCTCCCCCTGTAATAATTCTATCCCCTCCACCCTCAATACCTGAGGAATCGGGAAGGAGCTGGGTCGCAATCAGGAACCACATGTCGGAAGCTGAATGCGCGGGTTGTGTCCTGCAGCGACAGCGCATTGAGCGTGGGCCAGAACGATATCAGCGGTGGATCAAGAGTGGACTGGCGAGAGTGGGCCGGTGAGGCAGCGGGGGTGAAAACTAGCTGGTGAAGCAGCCAAGGCTGGGCCAGTGAGGCAGCTGAGAGCAGGACACTGGCAGCAGCATGGCGAGGCCTCGAAAGCCTGGAGCAGGACTCTAGCAGAGGCATGGTGAGGGCTGGTAAGCCTGGAGTGGGACACTGGCAGAGGCAATGTGAGGACTGGAAAGCCCTGAGTGGGACTGTGGCAGCGGAAATGGAAGTTGGACTCTCTTAAGTTATCTTTTCTTTCTTATTCGAAGTTAATGTGAATGGCACCATGTATGTATGGCGAAGGTTCACACCTTCCACTGTATTTTTACATTGAATACATGTGACAATAAATGATTGAATTGAATTCAATTCCCTCTTTGAAACATCCTATGGGACCCGCTTCCACCACTCTCCCCTGCAGCACATTCCAAACCCTAACAATTGAGTAAAAAAGTTTCTCCTCATCTCACTCATAGGTCTCTTGCTGACAATCTTGAAGTCGTGGCCTCTAGTTCCACATAGGGCATACCAGGAAAGGGTGGCTTTCCTTCCCTGAAGGATATGGAGGTTCTAGTGTTGGACTGGGTTGGGCAAAGTCAAAAATCACACAACACCAGGTTATAGTACAAGAGGTTTATTTGAAAACACTAGCTTTCGGAGTGTTACTCCTTCCTCAGGTGTAGTGAGAGAGGAGGTATCGAGACACAGAATTTAAAAGTAAAAGATCAAAGGTTCATTCAACTGATGCGAATGTATTGAATAAACCTAAAATGGCTGGCTGACTCCATCCTGTTAAATCTTTAATCAGTTAGAAAGGAGATGCAGGTTTCAATTGATTAAATGCAAATCTCAGAATTTATTTCAGGTAACTGCCCCGAGATAACTAAAGGTTTTATCAATGTATACAAGAGCTGGCATCTCAGACAGGCAATGCATTTTAGGTGTGAGGCCTTGTTTAGAATCTGTCTGTGTTTTAATCTGGATATCTGGGAAGTCGTAGAATTGGACGCCTCATCCTGGAAGCAGATGCGGCGGAGGTGGAGGAATTGTGAGTATGGGATTGATTTTTTTTATTCATTCATGGGATGAGGGTGTCACTGACCAGGCAGCATTCATTGCCCATCCCTAATTGCCCAGAGGACAGTTAAGAGTCAACCACATTGCTGTGGGTCTGGAGTCACATGTAGGCCAAACCAGGTAAGGACAGCAGTTTCCTTCCCTAAAGGACATTAGTGAATCAGATGGGTTTTCCAATAATTGACAATGGATTCACAGTCATCATTACCCTCTTAATTCCAGATATTTATTGAATTCAAATTCCACCATCTGCCGTGGCAGGATTACCCAGGTCCCCAGAATTTTATCTGGGACTCTGGATTAACAGTCCTGCAATAGTACCACTAGGCCATCGCCTCCCTAACTAACTTTTGCAGCACGGTGAGTGACAGAAGGTGTAGTCGAGGTAATTGTGGGAGTCAGTGGGTTTGAAATGGGTGTCAGTGGTGAGTCGGTTAACAGAGATGGAGACAGAGATATCCAGGAAGGGGAGGGATGTGTCAGAAATGGTCCAGGTGAATTTGAGGGCGCAGTGGAAAGTGTTGGCAAAGCTGATAAACTGCTCAAGATCCTTGTGAGAGCACGAGTCAGCGCCAATACACTCATCAATGAAGCGGAGAAAAAGGTGGTGGTTGGGTCATGTGGTGAAAAGTAGGATTTGTGTAGATTTAGAGTCGTTTTGTATGTGCAGACTCATGGGCTGAAGAGCCTCGTCTGTACTGTGTCAATCGATGGCTCTCTGTCCCTTTTCAATCTTTCCTCTCTAGTTTTGGACTCCCCCATCCCAGAGAAAAGACTTTGTCTATTCATCCTATCCAAGCCGTTCATAATTTTAAAAACTTCTATAAGATCAACCTGCAGCCTCTGATGCTACAGGGATCATAGTCCCAGGCTATTCAGCCTCTCCCTATAGATCAAACCCTCAAACCTTACCAACATTCTCATAAATCTTTTCTGAACTCTTTCAAGTTTCACAACATCTTTCCTGTAGCTGGGAGACCAGAACCGAACTCAGTATTCCGAAAGTGGCCCCCCCAATGTCCAGTACAGCCACAACATGTCCTCCAAACTCCTATACTCAACACACTGACCAATAAAGACAAGAGTTCCAAAAGTCTTCATCACCACCCTGTCTACCAGTGACTTCACTTTCAACGAACTATGAACCTGCACCCGAAGGTGTTTTTGTTCAGTAACAAGACCTTACCATTAAGTGTATAAATCCTGCTCTGATTTGCCTTCCCAAAATGCAGCATCTCACATTTATCTAAACTCCTCGGCCCATTTGCCCATCTGATCAATGTCCCATTATTCTCGGAGATAATCTTCTTCGCTGTCCACTATACCACCAATTTTGGAGTCATCTGCAAACTTACTAACCCTACCTCCTATATTCAAAACAAAATCATTTATAACCCTAACTCTTGAGTAGCACAGTGGCTCAGTGGTTAGCACTGTTGCTGCACAGCACCTGGTTTGATTCCAATCTTGGGTAAGTCGTCTATGTGGAGTTTGCACATTCTCCCTGTGTATGTGTGGTTTTCCTCTGGGTGATCTAGTTTCCTCCCACAGTCCAAAGGTGTGCAGGTTAAGTGGATTGGCCATTCCTAGTTTCCCATAGTGTCCAGAGATGTGCACGTTATGTTGGTTAACCATGGGAAATGCAGGGTTACAGGAATAGGGTGGGTCTGGGTGGGATGCTCTTGGAGGGGCAGTTAGACTCAATGGGCCGAATAGCCTGCTCCCACAATGTAGAGATTCTACTCTAATGATTATACTCCATCTTCAGAACTGGTCAATGAACTCAAAAGGTCAACTCTTTTCCCTTCACAGATGCTGCCAAACCTGCCAATTTTCTTCAGCAATTTGTTTTTGGTTGTTTCAGACCTGTAGCAGTTGCATTTCTTTATTTCTGCCCTTTCAATGAGACCCTTGAAGCGAAACCTGCTTAAAGCTCATAAATGCAGAATTTTAAACTGGAGCTTACACAAATGAAAGCTTTTGACCCAGTAAAGGCACACACTCAGACAAGGATAGAGCTTAACTCCAAAGGTAACCATGCAGCAGGAAGTTCAGCCTTCAGCACAGCAGTCAGTACTTGTCCCAGTACTCCTTGGCATCATCCCAGAGCCAAAGAAAGATCATGCAGCATGCCTCAATGACTACTGCACAGCGGCCCTGACCTCCATAATTATGAAGTGCTTGCAGAAGTTGGTCTTGACTGACATCAACTCCACCCATTTTTTTCTATTCATTTGTGGGATGTGGGCGTCGCTGACTGGCCAGCATTTCTTGCACATCCTTAGTTGCCCTTGAGAAGGTGGTGGTGAGCTGCCTTCTTGAACCACTGTATTGCTTCTGCTGTGGGTTGACACACTATGCTATGAAGGAGGGAATTCCAGGATTTTGACCAAGCAACAGTGAAGGAATGGCAATATATCTCCAAGTCAGGATGGTGAGTGATTTGGAGGAGAACTTGGAGGTGGTGGTGTTCCCATGTATCTGCTGCCCTTGTCCTTCTAGATGGAAGTGGTCGTGGGTTTGGAATGTGCTATCTGAAGATCTTTGGTGAATTTCTGCAGTGCATCTTGTAGATAGTACACACTGCTACCACTGAGCGTCAGTGGTGGAGGGAGTAAATGCTTGTGGATGTAGTGCCAATCAAGCGGGCTGCTTTGACCTGGATGGTGTCAAGCTTCTTGAGTGTTGTTGGGGCTGCACTCATCCAGGCAAGTGGGGAGTATTCCATCACACTCCTGATTTGTGCCTGTAGATGGTGGACAGGCTTTGAGGAGTGAGGAGGTGAGTTACTCGCTGCAGCATTCCCAGCTTCTGACCTGCTCTTGTAGCCACTGTGTTAATGTGGTGAGTCCAGTCGAGTTTCTGGTCAATGGTAACCCCCAGGATGTTGACAGTGGGGGATTCACTGATGGTTACACCATTGAATGTTGAGGTGGTGGTTAGACTGTCTCTTATTGGTGATGATCATAGCCTGGCATTTGTGTGGCACGAATGTCACTTGCCACTTGTCAGCCCAAGCCTGGATATTGTCCAGATCTTGTCGTATGTGAACATGGACTGCTTCAGTATCTGAGGAGTCACGAATGGTGAACATTGTGCAATCATTGGCGAACATCCCCACCTCTGACCTTACCATGGAGGGAAGGTCATTGATGAAGCAGCTGAAGATGGTTGGGCCAAGGACACTACCCTGAGGAACTCCTGCAGAGATGTCCTGGAGCTGAGATGACTGACCTCCCACAACCACGACCATCTTCCTATGTGTCAGGTTTGACTCCAACCACTGGAGCTTTTGTCCCCAAATACCCATTGATTCCAGTTTTGCCAGGGCTCCTTGATGCCACACTCGGTCGAATGCAGCCTTGATATCAAGGGCTGTCACTCTCACCTCACCTCTGGAATTCAGCTCTTTTGTCCATGTTTGAACCAAGGCTGTCATGAGGTCAGGAGCTGAGTGGCCCTGGCAGAACCCAAACTGGGCGTCATTGAGCAGGTTATTGCTGAGCACGTGCTGCTTGATAGCACTGTTGATAACACCTTCCATCACTTTACTGATGATCAAGAGTAGACTGATGGGGCAGTAATTGGCCGGTTTGGATTTGTCCTTCTTTTTGTGTACAGGACATACTTGGGCAATTTTCCACATTGTCGGGTAGATACCAGTGTTGTAACTGTACTGGAACAGCTTGGCTAAGGGAGCAGCAAGTTCTGGAGCACAAGTCTTCAGTACTATTGCCGGAATGTTGTCAGGGCCGGTAGCCTTTGCAATATCCGGTGTCTCCAATTATCTCTTGATATCATGTGGAGTGAATCGAATTGGCTGAAGACTGGTATCTGTAATGCTGGGACCACTGGAGGAGGCCGAGACGGATCGTCCACTCAGCATTTCTGGCTGAAGATGGCTGCGAATGCTTCAGCCTCATTTTTTGCACTGATATGCTGGGCTCTTGCATCATTGAGGATGCGGATATTTGTGGAGCCTCCTCCTCCAGTGAGTTGTTTAATTGTCCACCACTATTCACGACTGGATGTGGCAGGACTGTAGAGTTTAGATCTGATCCGTTGGTTGTGGGATCGCTTAGCTCTATCACTTGCTGCTTTCGCTGTTTGGCGTGCAAGGAGACCTGTTTGGTGGCTTCACCAGGTTGATACCTCATCTTCAGGTATGCCTGGTGCTGCTCCTGGCATGCTCTCCTAAACTCTTCATTGAACCATGGCTTGTTGCTAATGGTTGAGTGGGGGATATGCCAGGCCATGTGTACAGATTGTGTTAGAGTACAATTCTGCTGCTGTTGATGGCCCACAGCGCCTCATGGATGCCCATTCTTGAGTTGTGAGATCTGTGTGAAGTCTGTCCCATTTAGCATGGTGATCGTGCCACACAACATGTTGGAGGCTGTTCTCAATGTGAAGGTGGGACTTTGTCTCCACAAAGACTGCGCGATGGTCACTCTTACCGATACTGTCATGGACAGATGCAACTGCAGCTGACAGATTAGTAAGGATGAGGTCACGTATGTTTTTTCCTCTTGCTGGTTCCATCAGCACCTGCCGCAGACCCAGTGTAGCAGCTATGTCCTTTCGGACCCGTCCAGCTCGATCAGTAGTACTGCTGCCGAGCCACTCTTGGTGGTGGACATTAAAATCCCCCACCCAGAGTACATTTTGCGCCGTTTCCATTCTCAGTGCTTCCTCTAAGTGTTTTACAACATGGAGGAGTATGGATTCATCAGCTGAGGGAGGACGGTGTGTGGTAATCAGCAGGAGGTTTCCTTGCCCATATTTAACCTGAAGCCCTGAGACTTCATGGGGTCTGGAGTGAATGTTGAGGACTCTGAGAGCAACACCCTCCCGATTGTATCCCACTGTGCCGCCCCCTCTGCAGGAACTGTCCTACTGGTGGGACAGGACATATCCAGGAACGGTGATGGTGGTGTCTGGGACATTGTTTGTAAGGTATGATTCTGACAGTATGACTATGTCAGGATGTTGCTTGACTAATCTGTGAGACAGCTCTCCCAATTTTGGCACTAACCCCCAGATGTTGGTGTGGAGGACTTTGCATGCTCAACAGGGTTGTTTCTGCTGTTATCTTTTCCAGTGCCTAGGCCAATGCCAGATGATCTGTCCAGTTTCATTTCTTTGAGTCTTTGTAGTGATTGGTACAACTGAGTGGATTGCTCGGCCATTTCAGAGTGCAGTTGAGAGTCAACCACATTGTTGTGGGTCTGGAATCACACGTAGGCCAGACCAGGTGGCAGATTTTCCTCTCCTGAAGGACATTAGTGAACCAGATGGGTTTTTCCAACAATCGGCAATGATTTCACGGTGATCAATAGATTCTTAATTCCAGACTTTTTTTTGAATTCCAATACCACCATCTGCCATGGTGGGATTCGAACTCAGGTCCCCAGAACATCAGCTGGGTTTCTGGATTAGTCTAGCGATAACACCGCTGAGCCATCGACTACCCTTATTGCCTACTAGATTGCCTACTAGATTGCCTTGATCCTTGCAATTCGCCTACTGTCACAACCGACGTCATCTCCTTGGCCCTCATCCCTGGAACATCTGGATAACAAGGATACCTATGTCAGGCTCGTACTTATTGACTACAGCGCTGGCTTCAACACCATAATTCCAAACAAACTCATCTCTAAACTCCGAGACCTTGGACTCAGACCCCTCTGTAACTAGATTCTCAACTTCTTTACCCATAGGTCGCTTTCATTAAGAGTGGGCAACAACATCTCCTCCACAATAATCTTCAACACTGGTCCCTTGCAAGGCTGCATACTCAAGCCACTACCATATTCGTTATACACTCACAACTATGTGGTCAAATTCCACCCCAACTCCATTTACAGGTTTTACTGACGACACCAACGTTGTAGATCAGATCTCAAATAATGACAAGACAGAGTACACGAAAGAGCCTCAGTGCTTAGCAACAATAGTCTCTCCATCAACATCAGCAAAATGAAAGACACTGACTTCAGGAAGCGGTGTGGAGGGTCCGCCCCGTCAACATCAGTGGCACAGAGGGAGAGTTGGTTGACAGCATTGAGTTTTTGGGAGGGATGATCACGAACAATCTGTCCTGGTCCACCCACGATGATGCAACGGTCGAGAAAGCTAGGGAAATTCAGCGTGTCTCAAGTGACTGTTACTAATTTTTATAGCTGCGCCATGGAAAGCATCCTATCTGGAGCATCACAGCATGGTCTGGCAACTGCTCTTCCTAAGACCGCAGCAAGCTATCATCGTATTGTGAACACCGCCTGGTCCATCACGCAAACCAGCCTTTCATTGACTGACCCCATCTATACTTCCTGCTGCCTCGAGAAGGCAATCAACATAATCAGAAACCCCTGACAGCCTGTTTACACTCTCTTCCACCCTCTTCCGTCAGGTAGAAGATATAAAATGTGAATGCACGTATGACCAGATTCAAGAACAGCTTCTTCCCCGCTGTTATCAAATTTTTGAATGGATCTCTCAAATCTTCATGTTGATCACTCTCTCTGCACCTTTTCTGAGGCTCCAACACTATTGTGCACTCTGTTCTGCTACCGTGATGTACTTTGTATGGTATGCACTGCTGGTATAGCACGCAACACAGCACTTTTCACTGTACGTCGGTACATGTGACAACAATAAATCAGATCAAATCAAGTCCTGCTTATCCTTATGTAATCCTTCAATACAACCCTCTTCCCCCTCCTCCTTCATGTCCATTTAGCCTCTTCCTAAATGTATCTGTTTAATTTGTTATACACACTCTCTTGATCATGACTCCATAATTCTCACCATTCTAGGCGGTCCTGATAATGCATGAGTTGATACTCACTGCGTGTTTTTAAGATATTCCTCTTTACTTTCCTTCTTCCCTTTTGGACGAGGTTTAATGCCTTGCAGAGTGAGGGAGTGTGTCTGTGTACACCATTGGGAAAGGGTCACCATAAACTGAAACATACAGAAAATACAGATCTAATAAATGCAATCCAAAGAGATTTCAGCTGTATACATGGATAAAAACAAAAGAGATTCAGAATGATACTAATGAGTAAATAAAATCATTTCATGCTTTTCTGCAGTAAATTTCATCTGCCATATTTTCGCTACATCATCAACTTGTCCTTTTGAAATTTAACACTATTGTCCTCAAATCAAAATACTCCATCGAGAAATTTTAATATTTTGCGCTGTACACCAAGATCTAGATTTTTAATATATTTGAAGAATACTGGGCTGTTAACACTAAACTCCAAGAAATTGCACTATAAAGTGTTCTTCAGTCTGAAAACAACTGCTATTGTTTCGGTCTCTGAATTAATGTTTTGTCCATATTGTTACTGCATCTTCTTTTCCATGGGTCAGTTGACGTCTGAGCTTCTACCAATCCCCTTATTATGAAGAACTGTTTCCTAGCTTCACTCCTGAAAGATCTAGCTTTAATTTTTACATTATTCCTCCTCATCCTAGATTCCCAAAGAACAGAAAGAAATTATTTCTGACAATTGACCCTAATGTCGCCCTTAACATTTTGAAGACCTAACCCATTAACTTTTAAATTTTAGGCAATAGAACCTTAGTTTGTTTAGTGTTTCCTTATAACTTAACCTTTGAACTTCCAGTACATTATCAATGGTGTAACTTCCAGACATGACTGACTGGGGAAATTTTTCAATTATCTCTATTCTGCACAGGAAGAGTACGTGTACTTCATGCAACCCATTTGGAGTATTCAGTCACATGAAAATATAAGCAGAAGTTCCTATTTATCCAACCACTCTCAAAACTAAATATTCTCAAGAATAATTAAAATCACTCTGAATGAATACCACAATTAACACTTCCAGCTTCAGTGAGCAGCATTCCATTATTCATGGCCTATTTACCCTATATCTGCAAAGAAGAAAGTATAATCAATTTTCAAGTGTTTCTTCTTTATTCTGTGTATTTACACTGAAACAACAAGACGTCTTTGATACATATTTCATTCAGCATGTAATGTGAAAGGAAAATGATTTCAATACTCTGCTATAATGAACCTGATCCAAATGACGAAACTACAGGAATCACTGTACAAGTCTATCAATATCTGTCAAGCCAGTTTTATGGTTACCTGAAACAATTTTCAGGCTGGTTTGTAAATACAGTGCTGAAAATTCTCTGGGCAGCCTTTCTATCAAGCCTGTGATTTCATGTTTTCGGCAGGTGAAACCCCACAGTGGCTTTTCCATCTTTGCCCCAATTAAGGATCTTAAATGGTTAATTAATAGTCACTTGAAGTTTGTTTTCCATCTTAGCTTTGAGATCCAGAGGACAGATTTTGGCTTGGGTTTTCGAATTGTGGGGTGCAGGTTGGGTGAGGTGTGTCAAAGGATTTCATTCCTGGCCCTCATTTAGGATCAGGCAGCCCCTCCCAGGATCTAGGCCCCACAGTGCTGCCACCTGCCCCTCCTTCAAATTAAGACTTCACCAGTATAACAGGCAATGGCTCACACATCACTCTTTTATAGCTGTGAGGCATGGACTGTTCACCATTATCACATAAAGCAAATAGACGCATTAAACTTTCACTACTTAAGCCTTATATACACACTTGAGTGATTGAACAAAATCCCTAACACCAAAGTTTTTGCAAAGTTCTGCGTACCTAATATCCTGAGCATGCTTGCCAGAGCTCAGCTTCACTGGGTCATACTGTGGGGCTTACATAAGGACAATCCATAAGACTGTAAAAAATACGAATAGAAGGAGGCTTTTCTGACCCTTGAGCCTGCTTAGCCATTCAAATGGATCATGCTTGATTCTACATTCCTCACATCCACTTTCCTGCCTTTTCCCCTTGACCCTTGATTCCTCGCTGATCAGGAATCTAACTCAGCCTGAAATATACACAAGGACTGTGCCTCCACTCAGTGGCATGGAGTTTCAAAGACTCTCAACCCTCTGAGAGAAGAAATTCCTCCTCAACTTAAATCGGTGCCCATTTATTCTGAGACTGCACCCTCTGATCCAGACTCTCCATGAGGAGAAACATCCTCTCAGCATTTATCCAGTCAAGCCCTTGAAAATCCTATATATTTCATCATTGAATCATCATCATCATTGAACCCCTACAGTGTAGAAGCAGACCACTCGGCCCATCGAGTCCACACCGATCCACTGAAGAGATCCCACCGAGATCCAACTACCCATCCCTATAATCCTGCATTTCTCATGCTGACCCATCTACCCTACATATCCTTGGACACTATGGGTAATTTAGTTGCGCGGCACTTTATCAAATGTATTTTGTAAAGCCACTTATATCTCCAGAAATTCATTTAACATTGTCTTCTCTTCTGAATTCCATATGGCTCTTCTAAGTTAAAATGCATTTGACTAAGTTGCCATTCGTTTTGCCCTGAATTATGCTAAATGTCTTCTCACCACTGAGGTTAAACTGATAGGCCTGTAGTTGTTTGGCTTATTCTTACAGCCTTTTTTTGAACAGGGGTGCAACACTTTAAATTTTCAAGTACTTTAGCACCATCCCTGAGTCTATGGAAAATGGGAATATTATGTACTGCACCTCCAGAACTTCCATTCTAATTTCCCTCAGCATCCCATCTGTTCCTGGTACCTTATAAAATTAAGTAGAAACAGTCTATCCACTATCTTTTCTCATCAATTTTAGAACCTTAAAGAATGTTAATTATATCTTTTCTTAAAATTCATTCACACAATATGGCTGTTGCTAGCTTGGACACCACTTACCGCAAATTCTTAATTGTCCGAGGGAAAGTGGTGGTGAACTGTGTCTATGGACTGCCGCATTCCTTAGCCTGTTTTGCATGTGCAATGTCATTAGGGAGGAAGTCTCAGGATTTTGATTCAATGACAGTGACGGAACAGCAATGTATTTCGAAGTCAGGATGGTAAGTGGCTTAGAGGGCAACTTGCAGGTAGCATTGTTCCCAAGTATCTGCTCTCATAGAACATAGAACATAGAAAATTACAGCGCAGTACAGGCCCTTCGGCCCTCGATGTTGCGCCGACCTGTGAAACCAATCTGAGGCCCATCTAACCTACACTATTCCGTTATCATCCATATGTTTATCCAACGGCCATTTAAATGCCCTTAAAGTTGGCGAGTCTACAACTGCTGCAGGCAAGGCATTCCACGCCCTTACTACTCTCTGAGTAAAGAATCTACCTCTGACATCCTAACCCTAACCTATCACCCCTCAATTTAAAGCTATGTCCCCTCGTGCCAGCCGTCACCATCCGAAGAAAAAGGCTCTCACTGTCCACCCTATCTCATCCTCTGATCATCTTTTACGTCTCTATTAAGTCACCTCTTAACCTCCTTCTCTCTAACGAAAACAGCCTCAAGTCCATCAGCCTTTCCTCATAAGACCTTCCCTCCATGCCAGGCATCATCCTGGTAAATCTCCTCTGCACCCTTTCCAATGCTTCCACATCCTTCTTATAATGTGGTGACCAGAACTGCACGCAATACTCCAAGCGCAGCCCCACCAGAGTTTTGTACAGCTGCAACATGACCTCACGGCTCCGAAACTCAATCCCTCTACCAATAAAACCTAACACACCGTACGCCTTCTTAACAACCCTATCAACCTGGGTGGCAACTTTCAGGGATCTATGCACGTGGACACCAAGATCTCGCTGCTCGTCCACACTACCAAGAATCTTACCATTAGCCCAGTACTCTGTATTCCTGTTACTCCTTCCAAAGTGAATCACCTCACACTTTTCCGCATTAAACTCCACTTGCCACCTCTCAGCCCAGCTCTGCAGCTTACCTATGTCCCTCTGTAACCTGCAACATCCTTCCGCACTATCCACAACTCCACCGACTTGTCTTTCTGGATTGAAGTGGTTGTGGGTTTCAAAAGTGCTGTTGATGGCAGGAGCTGGGACTAGTAATCCAAACATCAAAATGATGTTTGAGACCTGGCTTCAAATTCCACCATGGAGGATCATAAAATTTGAATTCAATAAAAATCTGAAGTAAAAAGTCTAATAATTACTGTGAAAGATACGTGGAACAGTCCCTCTTCCGCAGTTACACTGGCACCATCCCTCACCTCTTCCTTGGCTACACTGATGACTGCACCAGTGCTGCCTTGTGCTCCCACGAGGAGCTTTGAACAGCTCATGTGCTTTACTAACACCTTTCACCCCTACCTCAAATTCACCTGGACCATTTCCGATACCTCCCCCCGGTTCCTGGGCCTCTCTGTCTCCATTTCTGATAACCATCTCAACACCGACATCTATTTCAAACCCAACGACTCCCACAGCTACCTTGACTACACCTCCACTCACCTGTAAGAATGTGATCCCATACTCCTAACTCCTCTGCTTCCACCGCATCTTCTCCCAAGACAGAGCATTCCACACCTTGACATCCTTGATGTACTCCTACTTCAAGGACGGTAACATCCCCCCTCTGGTGATTCATAATGCCTTTAACTGCACCTCTTGCATTTCCTGCACTTCTGCCCTCAAACTTTCCCTCTCCCAACAAAAATAAGGACAGAGTCCCTGATCCTCCATGCCAACCCACCAACCTCTGCATTCAACACACCATCCTCTGTCACTTTCGCCAACTACAATCCGACCCCACCACCAAAGAAATATTTCCCTCTCCACCCCTATCTGACTTCAGTGGGGACTGCTCACTCCGTAACTACCTCGTCTGCTCCACACTGCCCACCAACCCCACCACACCCAGTACCTTTCCCTGCAAACGCAGAAGATGCTAATCTATCCCTAAACCTTCCCTCTCACATCCATCCAAGGCCCCAAACAATCTTTCCAAATCCGACAGGGATTCACCTGGACATCCTCCAATCTGGTCTATTATATCCGTTGCTCCCGATGTAGTCTCTTCTACATCAGTGAGACCAAGTACAGATTCGGGATCAATTCACAGAGCATCTGCGCTCTCTACGGTATAATCAACAACACCTTCCAGTTGCCAATCATTTTAACACCCCCTCCCACTCCCTGGTGACATGTCCATCCTGGGCCTCCTCCAGTGTCACAATGACACCACATGCAACTGGAGAACATCACCTCACATTCCACCTCGGGAACTGACGGCCTGATGGCCTCAACATAGAATACACCTGTTTCAAAATATCCCCAACCCCGGCCTCATCTCATGTCCAATGCCCCCACTCATCACCGTCTCCATTTCCTGACACAACGTGTCCTTCTTCCTCACCTACTTGCCCCACCCTTCCCACGACCTATCTCCACAATCCCCTCCCTGCTTCCACCTACCATCATCCTAGCTAGCCTCCGCAACACCACCCCACTCCCTCTATCTTTTTTCGAGCTCCCTTTCCCCCTCCCTAGTCCTGATGAAGGGTGTAAAACATCGACTTTCCTGCTCATCTGATGCTGTCTGACCTGCTGCGTTCTGCCAGCTCCACACTGTATTGGCAAACACTGTGAAATTATGGCGGATTGTTGTAAAACCCACAGTTCATTCTTGCTCTTTAGAGAAAGGAGTCTGCTGTCCTTACCTGTGCAGCCAACATATAATTCCAGATCTATGGCAACATGGTTAACTCTCAACTGCCCTCTAAAATGGCCTAGAAAGCCACTCAGTTGTAACAATTGCTAAGAAATCTCAAACAATGACTGAAACCAAATGGATCATATGGCATCGACCTAGGTACTGAAAAATGCAATGATAAACACAGCCCTGTAGATCCTGCAAAGTTCTCCTTACAAACATCTGGGAGAGCTGTCCAACACACAAGTCAAGCAATACCTTGACAGTCACACTCATGAAATCATACCTTACAGACAATGTCCCACCCAGCAAAGTCACTATCCCTGGATGTATCCTGTCCCACCAGCACCACAGACACAGAGTTGCTCCTTAGCATCTGACACTACAGTGAAAGCAAACCAAGTTTATCCAACCTCTGTTTATAGCTAAAACACAACAATGCATTCAATGTTCTGGTAAATATCTTATGCACCTTCTCCAAAGCCTCCATATCATAGAATCATAGAATCCCTACAGTGTGAAAACAGGCCCTTCGGCACAACAAGTCCAAACCGACTCTCAGAGCATCCCACCCAGACCCATTCCTCACAATCCACCTAATCTACACATCCCTGAACACTACAGGCAATTTAGCATGGCCAATCCACCTAACCTGCACATCTTTGGACTGTGGGAGGAAACCGGAGCACCCAGAGGAAACCCATGCTGACGCAGGGAGAATGTTCAAACTCCACACAGACAGTTGCCTAAGCGTGAAATTGAACCCAAGTCCCTGGTGTTGTGAGGCAGCAGTGCTAACTGCTGAGCCACCATGCCGTATCCGTCCTACAGTATGGCAACCAGAACTAACGTTTACACAACTGCAAAAAAACCAAAGGACTGCAGATGATGGAAATTAGAAACAAAACCAAGACTTGCTGACAAAATTCAGCAGGTCTGGCAGCATCGGTGGGCCATCAACAGCAGCAGAATTATCCTCCAGCACAATCTGTAACCTCGTGGCCCAGCATATCCCCGACACAACCATTAAAATCAAGCCAGGGGAACAACCCTGGATCAATGGAGAGTGCAGGAGGGCATGCCAGGAGCAGCACTAGGCATACCTGAGGATGAGGTTTCGACCTGGTGAAGCTATCAAACAGGACTACTTGCACGCCAAACAAGTGATACGCAAAGCGAAGCGATCCCATAACTAACAGATCAGATCTAAACTCTGCAGTCCTGCCACATCCAGTCGTAAATGGTGGTGGACAATTAAGCAACTCACTGGAGGAGAAGGCTCCACAAATATCCCCATCCTCAATGATGGAAGAGCTGAGCACAGCAGTGCAAAGGATAAGGTTGAAGCATTCACAGCAACCTTTAGCCAGAAATGCCGAGTGGATGATCCATCTCAGTCTCCTCCAGTGGTCCCCAGCATTACAGACACCAGTCTTCAGCCAAACTGACTCACTCCACGTGATATCAAGAAACGGTTGGAGACACTGGATACTGCAAAGGCTACCGGCCCTGACAACATTCCGGCAATAACACTGAAGACTTGTGCTCCAGATCTTGCCACTCCCCGAGCCAAGCTGTTCCAGTACAGTTACAACACTGGTATCTACGCGACAATGTGGAAAATTGCCCAGGTACGTCCTGTACATAAAAAGCAGGGCAAATTCAACCCGGCTAAATACCGCCCCATCAGTCTACTCTCGATCACCAGTAAAGTGATGGAAGGTGTCATCGACAGTGCTATCATGCAGCACCCTGCTCAGCAATAACCCGCTCAGTGATGCCCAATTTGGGTTCCACCAAGGCCACTCAGCTGCTAATCTCATTACAGCCTTGGTTCAAACATGAACAAAGGAGCTGAATTCCAGAGGTGAGGTGAGAGTGACAGCCCTTGATATCAAGGCTGCATTCGACCGAGTGATCACAGAAAAATACTGGTGAAGACATTTGTAGGTCCCATACAGTTAGAATCAGGTGAATTCATAATGGACAACAACGAGATGGCAGATTAGTTGAACAAATACTTTGGATCTGTCTTCATGAACGAGGACACAAATAATCTTCAGGAAATGTTACAGGACAGGGGGTCAAGATGGAGGAGGAACGGAAGGAAATCCTCATTAAAACACAAAAAGTCACCAGGGCCTGATGCTCTGCAACCCAGAGTACCTAAGGAAGTGGTCCTGGAAATAGCAGATGCATTGGTGATCATTTTCCAGCAGTCTGTAGACTCTGGAAGAGTTCCAATGGATTGGAGGTTAGCTAATGTAACTCCACTCTTGAAAAAAGGAGGGAGAGAGAAAATGGGGAATTATAGGCTGGTTAGTCTGACATCAGGGGAGAGGAAAATGCTGGAGTCAATTATGAAGGACGTAATAACTGAGCTTTTGGAAAGTGGTGACAGAATCGGTCCTAGTCGGCATGGATTCACTGAAGGGAAATCACGCTTGACAAATCTTCTGGAATTTGTTGAGGGTATGGCCAGTAGAGTACACAATGGTGAATCAGTAGATTTTGTGTATCTGGATTTTCTAAAGGCTTTTGACAAGGTTCCACACAATAGACTAGTAAAGAAAATTAATGCTCATGGTATTGGAGGTAATGTAATGGCATGAATAGAGAAATGGTTGGCAGTGAGGAAGCAGAGAGTTGAAAACCGGTACTTTTCAGAGTTACAGGTAGTGACAAGTAGGCTGCTGCAGAGTTCAGTGCAGGGACCCCAGCTGTTCACAATATACATTAATAATTTGGATGAAGGAATTGAATGCAATATCTCCAAATCTGCAGATGACACTAAGCTGGGTGGCAGTGTGTGCTGTGAGGAGGAGGCTCATAGGCTGCAGAGTGACTTGCACAGACTGGCTGAGTAGGCAAATACTGGCAAATGCAATATACTGTGGATAAATGTGAGGTTACCCACTTTGGTCACAAAAACAGGGGAATGGTGATATCAAGGGCTATCACTTTCACCTCACCTCTGAATGGTGGCAGTTTCGGAGAAGGTGAGGTGCAATGAGACCTGGGTGCCATGGGGGAACAGTCACAGAAGGTTGAAATGCAGTTGCAGCAGGCAGTGAGGAAAGCTAATGTAATGTTCCTCTTCATAGCGAAAGGATTTGAGCATCAGAGTAAGGATGTCTTGCTGCGGTTAAACAGGTCCTTGGTGAGGCTACACCTTGAGTATTGTGTGCAGTTTTAGTCTCTAAGTCTGAGGAAGGACATTCTTACTATTGCAGGAGTCCAGCGAAGGTTCACCAGACTGATTTCCGGGATGGCGGTCCAACCAGTCCATGCCAAACAAGATCCCAAACTAAACTAGTCACACCTGACTGATCCTGGCCCATATCCCTCCAAAACATTCCTATTCATGTACCTATACAAATGTCTTTTAAACCTTGCAATTGTACCTGCATCCACCATTTCCTCAGGAAGTCCATCCCACACGTGAACCACCCTCTGTGTAAATAATCTGCCGCTTATATCTTTTTAAAATCTCTCTCCTCTCACCTTAAAAGTGTGCCCCCTAGTCTTGAAATCCCCCATCCTAGGGAAAAGACAACTACTACTAAATCTAAGTATACCTCTCATTATTGGATAAATATCTCTCAGTTTGACTCTCAACCTCCTACGCTCCAGTGAGGAAAGTCCCAGCCTTTCTTTATTAATCAAACTTTCCATACCTGGCAACATCCCGATAAATTTCTTCTGAACCCTCTCCAGCTTAATAATATCCTTCCTACAACTGGGCAACCAGAACTGGTCACAGTATTCCAGAAGAGCCCTCAACAATGTCCTATACAACCACAACATGACTTCCCAATTCTTCTGTTCAAAAGACTTAGCAATGAAGGCTAGCCTGCCAAGCACCTTTTTAACCACCTTGTCTATATGTGATTTTCAACGCTTGACAGACAGGGAGGACCCACGGGTTCTGGAACAGTCGGAAAGGCAGTCGAGGAGCTGGGCACGTTTTGCACCTGCAACATTTACAACTTTGCAGCTTTCACATGGTCCATGTGCTCACTCAGGACCATTCCACCTACCCGAACTTTATACGTCACTAAACTTGATCTCGTGTCAACCATACCTCTTATCCATGCAGGGACATTCCTGTTGTTCCTACACCAAACTTCGTCCCCTGAAGTAAACCGTCTATCTTGCTTAACGAAGTGTTGTGTTGGCATTCATGATGCCGTTTCACCCTCTCCCCCTAACCCCCCCACCCTCCCCCAGGTTTGGGAAGATCAGGTTTAATCTGATGCAAAGTTTTCTTCCCAGTAACAACTCTCTTGCAACTATCCCTGTAGTTGCATGAGAGGTGGTCCTATAATCAAACAGGCAACCAGTACAGTTTGGTATCTAGTGAAGCTGTAGGCTGCTTCTCTAAGCCTGCCTCCAAAGTTTTGACGGCTCTTTCTGTCAAACCACTGGATGATGAATAGTATGAAGCTGTCCTTACATGATGAATACCATTCAACTTCAGGAAATACTCAAGTTCCCTACTGGTAAAAGATGGCCTGTTATCTGTGGCCAACACCTCTGGGAATCCATGTATTGGCAAAGGATGTGCGCAGTTTATCTGTCTTTGTCCTGCTGTTTGACGAATGAACTCTATTCACAGCCAGCCATTTTGAGTGGGCATCTGCAATGACTAAGAACGCTGAGCCCATGAAAGTGCCAGTATAATCGAAGTTTAACCAAGTCCAAGGTACACTCAGCCATTCCCACGAATGTGGGGAGATGCTGGCAGTAATTTTTGTCCTTGTTGTCACTCTGAGCACTGTCCCATCAACACAGCTGTGTCTGCATCAAATTCAGGCTGCCAGACATGACATCTCACCAACATTTTCATTTTGAAACCCTTGGATGACCTTAGCAGAGTTCAGCTCGTGTCTGGTGGCGACGTTTGCATGGTAAATCATTCTTGCTCCCCATAATAATTTGCCATCCTTTACTGTGATCCGGTCTCTCTGAGTCCAAAAAAAGTTTCAATTCTGATTGTGACAGCCCTTTGGTTTCTCCCGCCACCACCTGCTGTTTTAGTTTTGCCAGGACCAGGTCCTTCTGTGTCCAAAGTCTGATATTGTCAGCTGTGACTGGAAGTGTCTCCAGAAAATTTTAAACCGTTACGTACTCTTCCAGTGGAAGTACCACTGGTAGTGTATCTGCCAGTGGGAGGCAGCTCAATGCATCCACATTTGCGACATGGCCTCCCAGATGGTGTTCCAACTTGTAATTATATGGGCAGCACTGCCTTGTCCTCTTTAAGTAGACCTAGCATGCGTTTGTGGTCTGTTACAATGTATTGGTGAACAGCAGCAAGCTATTTGACCCCTCAAGCCTACTCCGCCATTAAATAGGTCCATGGTTGATCTGACATTCCTCTTGTCTACTTTTCTGTATTTCTGTATTTTCCAAATTGTGCCCCAAATTCAAGTCCAAATCATTAATGTATAAAACAAACAGCAGGGGTCCCAACACCGAACACTTCAAACATCGATCCATTTGCAAGGGCAGCCATCGATCATTACCCCTTGTTTGCTGTTACTAAGCCAACTTTGGATCCAATTCAACACATTACCCTGTATTCCATGGGTTTTACTTTTTTGACCAGTCTGCCATGTGGGGCCTTGTCAAATGCCTTACTAAAATCCATGTAGACAATATCCACGACACAACCCTCATCGATCCTACTTGTCACTTTCTCAAAGAATTCAATCAAATTTGGAAGGTGTGACTTCCCTTACAAAGCCATGCTGATTATCCCTGACTACTCTATGCCTTTCTAGGTGATAGTTGATCTGATCTCTCAGGATTGATTTTAACAATTTACCCACTATCAAAGAAAGACTAACTGGCCTATAATTGTTTGGCATTATTTTTGTAGCCTTTTAAAACAACGGAACCACATCTGCATTCCTCCAGTCCGCTGGCACCTCACCTATGTCTAGTGAAGACTGGAAAATAATCTTCAGACCATCTGCTATTTCCTCCTTGACCACCTTCAATATCCTAGGGAATAATCCATTCGGCCCTGGTGACTTATCCACTTTCCGACTAATAAGGAGGAAGTATTACATGCTTTAGCGGGCATAAATGTGTATAAATCACTGAGATTTATCCTAGACTGCCACGGAGGCAAGGGAGGAGACTGCTCAGATCCTGGTGGAGATATTTATCCATAAAGCAGAGTAGGCTACGGACAAAGTGCAGGTTAATTATTTTCGCATGTTTTGGTGTTTGTTGGTTGGCATAGAGAATCGTAGGCCAAATAGCCTGTTTCTGTTTTGCATGACTATGACAATATATGCATGGATGACACCCTAAAGTAACCACACTGGTCACCAAGGCCCATAAACACACTGATACTGATTTTAGTGAAGATAAAATTCCCTGTTCATATATTCTTTTGAGATGACATTACAGTCCTCAGCTAAACAACTGTTCCTAATTTGAGTAAATTATGTCCATTTCACTCTGATGTATAATGTGTCGTGAATACCTTGGAAGATACTCTAGCATTCTCCAACAGAACTCTAGTCCAAACTGCTGGATGCCTTGCCACATATTTCCAGTCCCGACAGACCTCAGCTGTTTTCAGCAATGTCTTTGTGTCCAAGTAGGTGAAAATACAAAATAATGCTGCTCGCATCTTTAGAACCTCAGGACTGATAACTTCATTTGATCGGGAAGGGCTGCCCTTCTGTAGTTTAGTTGCTTTGTAACTAACTGGTTTGGCATTACCTGAAAATAAATATGAAAGACATTAAATAGTAAGTTTCAGTGCCCGAAGAACTAACATGAATAAAGCCATTAAACATGTTCAAAATGTTTGACTATGAGTGACTAGAATGACATATAGCAACATCTTATCATGTCCAAATCAGCCATGGATATTTGGATATTTTATATTTTAAAACGCTTCTTTCAAACTAAAATTAATACAATGACTTTGATATGATCACCAAACAGGCCATTAATTCTTCAGAGATAAAAGGAGTTTTACCCAGTTCGCAACAAACAACTGCACCTCCCAGTCGCGAACCATTTCAACTCCCCCTCCCATTCCTCAGATGACATGTCCATCCTTGGCCTCCTACAATGCCAGTGATGCCACCCGAAGGCTGCAGGAACAGCAAATCATATTCAGCCTGGGAACCCTGCAGCCCAATGGCATCAATGTGGATTTCACAAGTTTCAAAATCTCCCCTCCCCCAACCGCATCCCAAAACCAGCCCAGCTCATCTCCACCTCCCTAACCTGTTTTTCCTCTCACCTCAAGCCACACCCCCAA
>JAHRHZ010000232.1:155940-169068 GCA_024137785.1 Ginglymostoma cirratum
CTCCTCCCTACCCCCCTACCTACACTCACCTTTACTGGCTCCATCCCCGCCTCTTCGACTTGTCTGCCTCCTCTCCACCTATCCTCTCCTCTATCCATCCTCTATCCGCCTCCCCCTCTCTCCCTATTTATTTCAGAACCCTCTTCCCCTCCCCCATTTCTGATGAAGGGTTTAGGCCCGAAACGTCAAGTTTTCCTGCTCCTATGATGCTGCTTGACCTGCTGTGTTCATCCAGCCCCATGCTTGTTATCTAGGCCATTAATTCTTGCTGACAGGTGAGAACACCTGGTGATTAGCTGAAACAATTAATCTAAAAGGAACCTGGATCTGCACATGAAGTGTTTTAATTTTCAAGGATACAGATCAGGTGCTGTTAAGTGGAATCAGAATGAGCCTTTAGTTTATTCAGCTGCAGACATATGATGGGCTGAACGGCCTCTTTCTGTGCTGTAACTGTTCTTTGATACCCTTTTACTTCCTAATTCCATCTAAGAGTTGCCTTGCATGTTGTGAGCTTTCAGAGTTCATTTAGTTTCTTTTGGAATTCAAACAGGTATTCAACGTAGCTCCGGAATTCACTTTGAATTATTGTGGAAACATAGAAACCACCACAGGTGTAGGCTTTTTGGCACTTTAAACCAGTTCTGCCATTCAATAGGATCACGACTGATTCACTTTATTCCTGCTTTCTCCCCACGTCCCTTGATGCCTTTAAAATATAGACATTTATCTTTCTCTTGAATGTATTCAGTGACTAGTCCCCTTCAGCCTTCCCTGGTTTGGAGCTATGAATTGTATGCTGAGAGCTGAAAGTAACCTTTGAATTGTGAGCAGCAGCTTGTTTTAAAAAATGAGAGGAGAACAAATAAAATGATATTTGTTTATGAAGCCAGACCTGGAAGTAAATTGCAGGTTGATTCTTGTACAAAGGTGCTCTGAAGTCTTTGATTCTGGAGATACATTATGCTCAAACAGATGGCAGAAGTTGAATGTTAACCAGAGTCTCATAGGGAGACAACCAGTTTAACAACAAGAACTCAAAGTCTGAACTGTTTTTTGAACTGTGTTTAAGTCAGAAGAATTGTGCCTGTGAAAGCTAGAAGATGGAGGTCTCGGTGCTCCCTGGTTGTCCTGTCATTACCAACGTATTGAACGTTTGGAGAATAGAATATCTGTTTTAAGAATTAAGCTAATATTCCCTGGAGTCTACTGGAGGATATTTGCATGCCATCAGAAATCAAGCAAGATATAATGCTACTTACATGTGATGTTACATATTATGGAGTCTGCTTAAGTGAACTACCAGTTACATTGTTTTTCTCTTTTGATTTATCCCTTAACTGTGTCTGTTTGCCTGTTTATTGTTCTGCGAACGGAGGCCAGAAATAAGAAGATTGGGTTTAAATCTTACATATTAATTAGATTACCTTATTGCTTAACTTTGCTCTGCCAATACTATTATATTATTAAATGACTGTTAATTCTTTTGTTTAAGCTATAAACTTGGTGACTGGCATTGGTTGCTTACAAATCTATTACTCACTATTTGAAAAGATTGGTTAGGAACCATTGGGATAAATTTTGAGGGTCGTTGGATATTTACACTGAGGCTCATTGAGGGTCAGTTAATTTTACTGTGTCTTTGTGTCGTAACATACTAATTTTCATGTGCCCATCTGAGTACTTTTTAAAGGTTATAAGGTTTCCCGCCTCAACTATCCTCTTAGGCAGTGCATTGCAGATTCTCAACACTCCCTGGGTAGGACGAGTTTTCCTCAAATCTCCTCTAAACCTTCTGCCTTCTACCTTAAAATTATGTCCTCTTGTACTGACACTTCAACTAAGTTGCTTCCCATCCACTTTCTCCATGTCCCTCATAACCTTATACATCTCAGTCAGTTCCACCTCAATCACGCTTCCTAGCTAAAATGCTCCAACCTAAGCAACACCCTAGTGAATCTCCTCTGCACCTCCTCCAGTGCAATCACATCGTTCCTATAGTGAGATGGCCAAAACTGCACATAGTACTCTAGCCGTGGCCAAAGTCCTGTACAGCTCCAACATAACCATCTGAGCTCTGAGAAAGGATCACCGGACCCGAAACGCTAACTCTGTTGTTTTCTTCACACCAACTCTTTGGTGAGCAAGCCACCTAGACACACCCTCTTACCCTACCCCTGTAACCCTACATTTCCCCAGGCTAATTCACCTAGCCTGCACATCTTTGGGTTGTGGGAGGAAACTGCAGCATCCTGAAGAAACCCAACAAAATCCACACAGACAGTTGGCCGAGGCTGGAATTGAACCCAGGTCCCTGATGCTGTGAGGCACCAGTGCTAACCACTGAGCCACCATGCTGCCCAGATTTTAAATCTGAGATAGATACCATTATCTATATCTATATCATTATCTATCTGAGATAAAGAAGGTAAAAGCTCATGGAATCCAGGGTGACTTGACAAGTTGGATCAAAAATTGACTGAGTGTTAAGAGTCAGAGGGTGGTAGTAGAAGGCTGTTAGTGTGAATGGAGGCCAGTGTCCGGTGGTGTACCACAGGGATCAGTACTGAGTCCCTTCTATATCGTGATATACATAAATGATATAAAATTGATGAGTAAGTTTGCAGAAGATACCATAAGAAATAGGAACAAGATCATGGGGAGGCAATGGCCAAGTGGTATTATTGCTAGACTATTAATCCAGAAACTCAGCTAATATTCTGGAGACCCTCATTCAAATCCCACCAAGGCAGATGGTGGAATTTGACTTCAATAAAAAGAATCCAACAATGACCATGAAACCATTGCCGATTGTCAGAAAAACCCATCTGATTCACTAATGTTCTTTAGGAAAGGAAATCTGTCATCCTTACTTGGTCTGGCCTACATATGACTCCAGACTCACAGCAAGGTGGCTGAATCTCAACTGCCCTCTGGGCACTCTTTCTGCAAGTGAATAAAAAAAGCTACAGTCTTTACAGAAACTTGATGGCGAGATGGATAGACCTGGCAGTTCAACATTCCAGGCTTTAGATGTTTCAGGATGATACAGAGAAATGTAAAAGGGAGCAGCCTTACTGATTAAGGAGAATGTCACAGCTGAAGTAGGAGAGGACATCTTGGAGGGTTCATCG
The DNA here is from genome assembly GCA_024137785.1 of Ginglymostoma cirratum. Classification (NCBI taxonomy): domain Eukaryota; kingdom Metazoa; phylum Chordata; class Chondrichthyes; order Orectolobiformes; family Ginglymostomatidae; genus Ginglymostoma; species Ginglymostoma cirratum. The sequence goes on from JAHRHZ010000232.1 coordinate 159,075, forward strand.
TGCAAATGAATAAGAAAGGTGCAATCACAGTGACAGGGTGATACTATAGACCTCCCAAACAGCAAGCAGGAATTAGAGGAACAGATATGTAAGCAGATCGTGGAAAAATGTAAAAAACAAGATTGTTATAGTGGGTGCTTTTAACTTCCCAAAATTGACTGGGACTCTCTCAATGCCAGGGCTTAGATTGGGCAGAATTTGTTAGGTGCATTCAGGAGGATTTCTTGAAACCATATGGAGATAGTTCAGCTAGGGAGGGAGCCATACTAAGTGGGGAATGACCAGGAGATGGCAGCTTCAGTGGGAGAATAATTTGGGAACAGTGGTCGTAATTCCATAAGTTTTATGATAATTAGTGTTAAGGATAAGATTGGTCTTTAGGTGAAAGTAATAAACTGGGGGAAGGCAACTACAACAGGAAGTGGAGAAATGAGATGGGGTGGCTGTTTAAGGTTTAGGAAACTGAAATCAACTGAAAAGACCCTTGAGGAATATAAAGGAAGCAGGAAAGAATTTAAACAAGGAATTAGGAGGGCTAAAAGGGCCATGAAATGTCTTTGGCAAGCAGGATTATGGAGAATCCCAAGGCATTTTACACCTATATTAGGAGCAAAAGAGTAGCTAGGAAAAGGGTAGGTCCACTCAAGGGCAAAGGAGAGAATTTTATGCACGGAACCAGAGGAATCAGGTGAGGTCCTTAATGAGTACTTTGCATAGGTATTCACTGAGGAGAAAAGCATGGACGATGGTAAAATTAGGGAAGGGTATATTGTTACTCTGGGGCATATTAAATGCTAAGAAGAATGAGGTGTTTGTGTTCTGAAAAACATTTCGGTGGATAAGTCCCCAGGGCTTGAAGGGATCTATCCCAGGATTTTGAAGGAGATAAGGGAAGAGATTGCTGGGGCTTTGACAGAGATCTTTGTTTCAGAAGACTAACGAAATAGCCAATGTTGTTCATCAGCCTTCCTGCTCCTCTGATACTGCTTGGCCTGCTGTGTTCATCCAGCTCTGCACCTTGTTATCTCAGCCAATGTTGTTCCTTTGTTTAAGAAGGGCAATGGGGATAATCTGGGACATTATAGGCCAGTGTGCCTTACTTAAGTGGTATGGAAATTATTGGAGAAAATTATTAAGACAGGATTTAATCGCATTCGCAGAAGTGTGGATATATTGGGGGTAGTCAGCATGGGTTTTGCAAGGAAGGTCTTGTCTCACAAACTTGATCGAGTTTTTTGAGGAAGTGATTAATATGATTGATGAGGGTAGGGCAGTAGTGTTCCACAAGGATCAGTGCTAGATCCTCTGTTGTTTATAACATATCTAAATAACTTGGATAAAAGTATAGAAATGTTTGATTTGTAAGTTTGCAGATGATACGAAAATTTGTAGAGTTGTGGATAGCGAGGAAGGGTATCAAAGGATCCAGAAAACTCGGTGGAGAAATGGCAGATGGGGTTTAATCTGGACAAGTATGAGCTGATGTATTTTGGGAGGTCAAATGCAATAGGGAAGTAGTCAATAAATCGCAGGATCCCGATGAGCATTGGCATATAGAGAGATCATAGCTCTCCGAAACTGGCATCACAATGGTACAGAAAGTGTAACGCACACTTGCCTTTATAGTTAGGCCATTGAGTATAAAAGTTGGGAAATCATGTTGCAGCTGTATAAGACTTCAGTTCTGAAGAAGGGTCATTGGATCTGAATCATTAACTCTGCTTTCTCTCCACAGATGCTGCCAGACCTGCTGGGTTTTCCCAGCAGTTTCTGATTTTGTTTCTGATTTCTAGCATCTGCAGTTCTCTTGCAGCTGTATAAGACTTTAGTTTGGCCACATTTGCAGGATTGTGTGCAATTCTCGTTGGTACACTATGGGAAGGATTTTTGTTTTTATTTATTCACAGGATGGTTAGGCAGTATTTATTGCCCATCCCTAATCGCTCAGAGGGCAGTTAAGAATCAACCACATTGCTATGGGTCTGCTGTCACATGTAGGCCAGACCCGATAAGGATGGCAGTTTCCATCCCTAAAGGGCATTAGTGAACCAGATGGATTTTTCCAACAATGGATTCATGGTCATTATGAGACTCTTAATTCCAAATATTTATTGAATTCAAATTCCACCATCTGCCGTGGTGGGATTCAAACCAGGTCCACATAATGTTATCTGGGTCTCTGGATTAACAGTCCAGAGATAATACCACCATGTCATCACGTCCTCTGCAATGTGGACGCTTCAGAGAGAGTGCAAAAGATATTTCCTGAGATGTTTCAGAGACAGTAGGAACTGCAGATGCTGGAGAATCTGAGATAACAAGGTGCAGAGCTGGATGAACACAGCAGGCCAAGCAGCATCGGAGGAGCAGGAAAGCTGACGTTTCCAGCCTAGACCCTTAAGAAGGGCAGTTTTCCTGCTTTCCTGCTCCTCTGATGCTGCTTGGCCTGCTGTGTTCATCCAGCTCCACAACGTTTTATCTCAGATTCTCCAGCATCGGCAGTTCCTACTATCTCCTGGCAATATTGTTTCTTTTGTTTACAAAGGGTGGCAGAGGTAAACCAGCCAATTAATCAGGCCGGTGAGCCTTACGTCAGTGGTAGGGAAATTATTGGAGAGGATTCTTCGAGACAGGATTTACTCCCACCTGGATATGAGTGGGAGTATTAGCAAGAGGCAACATGGTTTCGTGAAGGGGAGATCGTGTCTCACTAACTTGACTGATATTTTTGAGGAAGTGACGAAGATGATCGATGAGGGTAGGGCAGTTGATGTTGTCTACATGGACTTCAGTAAAACCTTTGGAACTGATACAGAAGGTAAAATTGCACGGGGTCAGAGGTGAGCTTGCAAGGCAGATAAAAATCTGGCTCGGTCAGAGAAGACAAAGGGTAGCAGTGGAAGGGTGTGTTTCTGAAAGCAGGGCTGTGACTAGTGGCGTTCCTCAGGGATCAGTGTTGGGGCCTTAGCTGTTTGTAATATATATAAATGATTTGGAGGGAAATGTAACTGGTCTGATTAGTAAGTTTGTGGATTACACAAAGATTGGTGGAATTGCGGATAGCGATGAGGACCATCAAAGGATACAACAGGATAAAAATCAGTTGGAGACTTGGGCAGAGAGATGGCAGATGGAGTTTAATCCGGAAAAATGTGACATAATGCATTTCCGAAGGTCTAATCCAGATGGAAAATATACAGTAAATGGCAGAACCCTTAAGAGTACTGATAGGCAGCAGGATCTGGGTGTATAGGTACACAGGTCACTGAAAGTGGCAACGCAGGTGGAAAAGGTAGTCAACAAGACATATGGTATGCTTGCCTTTCATAGGCCGGGACATTGAATTCAAAAATTGCCAGGTAATGTTGCAGCTTTACAGGACTTTAGTTCAGCCGCATTTAGAATATTGTGTTCAATTAGGTGGAGACAGCTATTACAAGGGGGCATAGTTTTAAAGTGAGTGGAGGTCGATATAGGGGAGACATCAGAGGTAGGTTCTTTACTCAGAGAATGGTAGGGGTGTGGAATGCATTGCCAGACAGGGTAGTGGAGTCAGCCTCATTAAGGGCATTTAAGTGGCTATTAGACAGGCAGATGGATGATACCATAAGGTAGGGGTGGAGGTTAGCTAGACTTTAGGTTTAGGGTAAAAGTTCGGCACAACATCATGGGCCAAGGGCCTGTACTGTTCTATGTTCTATGTTCTAATTCTGGTCACCACACAACCAGAAGGATGTGGTGGCTTTGGAGAGGGTACAGAAAAGATTTACCAGGATGTTGCCTAGTATGGAGGGCATTAGCTATGAGGAGAGGTTGGAGAAACTTGGGTTGTTCTCACTGGAATGACAGAGGTTGAGGGGTGACCTGATAAGGGTCTACAAGATTAGGAAGGGCATGGACAGAATGGACAGCCAGGCTGGAAGAGTCTGTTACTGGGAGTATAGGTTTAAGGTGTGAGGGGCAAGGTGATGTACGAGGCAGGTTTTTTACACAGAGGGTGGTGGGTGCCTGGAATTCGCTGCCGGGGGGTGGTAGTGAATGCAGATACTATAGTGACTTTTAAAGGGCGTCTTGACAAATATATGAATAGGATGGGAATAGAGGGATACGGTCCCCAGAAGGGTAGGGGGTTTTAGTTGTGACAGGCAGCATGTCAGTGCAGGCTTGGAGGGCCAAAGGGCCTATTCCTGTACTATAATTTTCTTCATTCTTTGTTCTTTGATGTTCCAAATGACAGGGGATTTGAGAACCAGGGTCACAGTCTAAGGATATGGGATAGACCATTTAGGATTTAGGTGACGGGGCTTAAAGTTAGGATTGGGGTAGGGTGGTGCGCAAAATTTAAAATCAAAGATAAAGGAGAAGGTAGGATTGGCCAACGGAGCCATAGAGTCATAGAGTTATACAGCATTGCCTTCTTTATCACCTTCTGCAGCAGCATTTTTATTTTCAGTGACTCATGTTTGAGGACACTCATGTTTCATTGCACCTTCCCTTTCCCACTCTATCATCCTTCATTTTGAGGTGATTCATTTTGGAAGGACAAACTTGAAAGCAGAATACAGGGTTAACGGAAAGATTCTTGGCAGTGTGGAGGAGCAGAGGGGTCCTGGGGTTCATGTCCACAGTTCCCTGAAAGTTGCCACCCAGGTGGATAGAGTTGTTAAGAAGGCATATGTTGTGTTAGCTTTCATTAATAGAGGGATTGAGTTTAAGAGCCGTGAAGTTATGCTCCAGCTTTACAAAACCCTGGTTCAGCCACATCTGGAGTATTGTGTCCAGTTCTGGTCGCCTCAGCATAAGAAAGATGTGACCGCATTGGAAAAAGTGCAGAGGAGATTTACCAGGATGTTGCCTGGAATGGAGGGAAGATCTTACGAGAAATGATTGAGAGAGCTAGGGCTTTTCTCTTTAGAACAAAAAAGGATGAGAGGTGACTTGATAGAGGTGTTCAAAATGATCAGAGATATAGATAGAGTGGACAGCCAGAGACTTTTTCCTAGATTGGAGGTAGCTATTGTGAGGGGGCATAGTTTTAAAGTGAGTGGAAGTAGATACAGGGGAGACGTCAGAAGTAGGTTCTTTACTCAGAGAGTGGTCGGGGCGTGGAATGCATTGCCGGAGAGGGTAGTGGAGACAGCCTCATTAGGGGCATTTAAGCGGCTATTAGATAGGCATATGGATGATAGTATAAGGTTGGGGTGGAGGTTAGATAGACCTTAGGGTAAAAGTTCGGCACAACATCGTGGGTCAAAGGACCTGTACTGTGCTGTACTGTTCTATGTTCTATGATTGGTGGTTACCAGGAAATGAAAGCAAGGAATAGCATGAGTGAATGTCATAGTGCACCAAGGAAAATAAAAGTGTCGGAAAATTTATCAATAGAAAAAAACTTAATGGTTTTGTATCTTAATGCATGAAACATTAGGAATAAAGTAAATGTACTGTCCATGTAAGTCAGGGTAAATGAATGTAAACTCATAGCCATTATCGAAATAAGGTTCCAAGGCAAATAAAACTGGGAATTTAACATTCAGGTACGTTTCACCTTTCAGAAATACAAAGGAATGGAAAAGGTGGAGGGGTAGCACTGTAAATAGTTGTAAAGCCTGGATGATGAACAATCTATTTGTATGGAGATGAAAAATAGCAAGGTAAAGAAGACATTGGTAGGAGCAGAGTACAGACCCCCAAACAACAGCTACTCTGTAGGAAAGGCTGTAGGAAAGGACAGATGTCAGAAGTAGATTCTTTACTCAGAGAGTAGTAAGGGCATGGAATGCCTTGCCTGCAGGAGTTGTAGACTCGCCAACTTTAAGGGCATTTAAATGGTCGTTGGATAAACATATGGATGATAATGGAATAGTGTAGGTTAGATGGGCTTCAGATTTCACAGGTCGGTGCAACATCGAGGGCCGAGGGGCCTGTACTGCACTGTAATGTTCTATGTTCTATAAGTCACTAGCTAATAGGAGCATCTAAAAAGAATAGAGCAATAGCACATAGAACATAGGACAGTACAGCACAGTACAGGTCCTTCAGCAGCAGGCAGTAAAAAGGCAAACTGTAAGTTGACCTTCATAGTGACAGGGTTTGAGTACAGGACAAGGATGTCTTGCTGCAATTATACAGAGCATTGGTGAGGCCTCACCTGGAATACTGTTTGCCGTTTTCGTCCCCTTATCTGAGGAACCCTCCTCCTGAGATGAGGAGTAATTTCTTCATCCAGAGAGTTGTGAGCCCGTGGAATGTGGTTGAGGCCAAAACATTGTGTTTTCGAGAAAGAGGTAGATATGAGCTATTGTCATGAAAGTGATCAATGAACATGGGAGGAGGGCAGGATTAGGCTATTGAGCTTGGTGATCAGCTATGATCATATTGACTTGCATATCAGGTAGCTGATGGCCTAGTGGCATTATCACTTGACTATTAATCCAGAGATTTTGGTAATATTCTGGAGAGCTGAGTTAAAATCCTGCCATTACAAATTATAGAATTTGAATTCAATAAATATCTGGAGTAAAAGTTTCGTGATGACCATAAAACCATTGTCAGCAAAAACCCATCTGGTTGAGGCAGGTACTTTAACACCATCTAAAAGGCATTATGACAAATGCATGGATAGGAAAGGTTTAGAAGGATACAGAATAAGTGCAGGGAAATGGGGTTAGCGTGGATGGACATTTTGGTTGGCAGGGACCAGTTTGGGCCGAAGGGCCTGTCTCCGTGTTGCAGGACTCTATGATTCTACCAGGTTCACTAATATCCTTTGGGAAGGAAACTGCCGCCCTATCCTGGTCTGGCCTACATGTGACTTCACAACCATAGCAACGTGGCTGACACTTAACTTCCCTCTGGGCAACTAGGGATAGGTAATAAATGCTGGCCTGGGTGATGATGGTACTTTATTCCCCGCATTCTTTAGTATTATTGGGACGTTTAGAATATCTTCCACTGTAGTGACTTATGTAAAATATCTACCCAACTCCTCTACTATTTTCTCGTGAGGTGATTTCATTGAAGGGGATTTTTTAGGGGCTTTATAGGGTAACTGCTGAGAGGATATTTCCCCTCATGGGAGAATCCAGGATCAAGGGACATAAGTCTAATAAAGGGGTGCCAATATGAGACTGATCATGTTGAATGGCAAAACAGCTCAAAAAGCCAATGGCTTAATGTTGCTCTTATTTTCTACGTTTCTATATTTCTCTAAGGAGTGGTATAGCATATAATAGAGAAAAGATTGTTTAAGAAGTTCCACTGGACAGTCACACTGAATTAAAAAGGAAGAGGAAGACAGAAAAATAACGAAAAGAGCTTTTATTATTTGTTCACAGGATGTGAGCATCACTGGCAAGGCCCCATTTACTTCCAATCTCTACATGCCTTGAATGGTGAGTCACATTCATGCAATACCGCAGTTTACATGTCTGTGCAGCCGCACTGGAAAGTTTCAAGATTTTGACCCAGCAACAACAAAGGAACAGCAATATTTTTCCAAGTTAGGTTTGTGCGTTGCTTGGAGGAGAACTTGCAGATACTGGTGTTTCCAAGTACCTGTTATCCTGGTCCTTCTAGATGGCAAAGAGTCGCAGGTTTGGAAAGTGCTGTCAAAGGAGCCTTGATGAATTACTGCAGTGCATCTTATAAATGGTACACCTTGTTGCTACTGAGCATCATTGGTAGAGTAAGTGCATGTTGAAGGCTGGAGGATGGGGTGACAATCAAGCATGAAGCTTCTTGAGTGTACAAGAAAAGCACAAATTCTCACAGCTGCAACTTTCCAGCCCTGGCAACATTCTTGAAACACCCCTTTGTAATGGGGAGACAGTGATTTTTCCTTTAGTTCACTCACAGGATTTGGGTGTCGCCAGCATTTAATACCTGTCCCCAACTGTTAAGAGTTGGGGTGGCATAGTGGCTCGGTGGTTAGCACTGCTGCCTCAGAGCACCAGGGACCCAGGTTTGATTCCACCCTTCGGCGACCATCTGCGTGGAGTTTGCATGTTTTCCCCAAGTCTGCCTGGGTTTCCTCCGGGTGCTCCGGTTTCATCCCACATACAAAAGAGTGCAGGCTAGATGGATTGGCCATGCTAAATTGCTCGTAGTGTCCAGGGATGTGGAGGTTAAGTGGATTAGCCATGGGAAATGCAAGGATAGGGTACAGGGTGAGTCTGGGTGGGACGCTCTTCACAGAGTTGGTGTGGTCTTGTTGGGCTGAATGGCCTGTTACCACACTGTAGGGATTCAATGAGTCAACCACATTACTGACAGTCTGAAATCATGTGTGAGCTAGACCAAGCAAGGTTAGCAGATTGTCCCCTGATTGGGCAGTAACTGGCTGGGTTGGAGTTGTTCTGTTTTTTTGTGTACAGGGCATACCTGGGCAATATTCCACACTGTTGGGTAGATGCCAGTGTTGTAACTGTACTAGAAAAGCTTGGCTAGGGGAGTGACATACCTGAAGCACACTTCAGGGCCCACAGCCTCTGTGACACCAACTGTTTCTTGATATCACATAGAGTTAATCGAACTGGCTGATGACTAGCATCTGTAATGCAGGGGATCACAGGAGGAGGCCAAGATGGATCATTCAAACAGTACTTCTGGCTAAAGATTGCTACAAATGCTTCAGCCTTATCTGTTGCACAGATGTGCTGCACTCTTCCACCACTGACAGGATATTTGTGGAGCCTCCTTCTCCAGTGACTTGTTTAATTGTCCATTACCATTCATGTCTGGATGTGGCAGGACTGCTCAGCTTAGATCCGATCCATTGGTTGTGGGATTGCTTAGCTCTATCTATCATTTGCTGTTTATGCTGTTTGCCATGCAAGTAGGCCTGTTTTGTTGCTTCACCAGGTTGACAGCTCATTTTCAGGTATGCCTGGTGCTGCTCCTGACATGCCCTCCTGCACTCTCCATTCAACCAGGACTGATTCTCTGGCTTGATGGTAATGGTTGAGTGGGGGATATGCCAGGCCATGAGGCTGTAGATTATGCTGAAGTACGATTCTGCTGCTGTTGATAGCCCACAGCACCTCATGGATGCCCAGTCTTGAGTTGCTAGATCTGTTCGAAGTCTGTCCCATTTAGGACGGTGATAGTACCACAAAACACGATAGAGGTTACTCTTAAAGTGAAGGGAGGAGCTTCGTCTCCAGAAGGACTGTGCAGTGGTCATTCTTACTGAAACCAAAATGGAGAAAAGCATTTGCAGCCGGCAGATTGGTAAGATGAGGTGAAGTATATTTTTCAGGAAGGTTTTCCTCAGAAACTGGGAGAAAGCACCTAGTGGGGATTCAGACGATGATCTGCCCAGCAGTGGAAAGTAGGATGATTCCTCAGTCGTTCCTGCAGTCCACATTGTCCACTTCCTTGAAGGCGGTGGTGAAGGCAGCATCCCTGAGATTGACAGGGATTTTTTCTTTGTCCTAGATTTTCAGGAACACTTGATGGAAATGACAGGTAAGCTCCACTCCACCATGTTTGAAAATTTCTGCTGATTCCGGCTCTTGCAGTTTTTATTCTACTTATATTCATGTGTCTAATGGTAGCTTCATTTCTGTGGAAGTGGTCACCTTCAGAGGAAGGGTTACCGGACACGAAATTCTACTTCACATATGCTGCCAGACCTGCTGAGCTTTTCCAGCAACTTCTGTTTTTGTCACTTCTGCCCCACTAGGTTGGAGTCCCAAATCATCTTTGATGGGGAGTTGAGTGATTTCCTTCAACACATTTTCTTTGATGATTTTATTGTCGTTTAAAAGCTCTTTGAAGTGTCCTCTCCATCAGAGGCTGACATTCAGCTCCTTAGCTTTCCCAGAGACAAAAAGAAACTACAGATACTGGAATCCAAGATAGACAAACAGGAGGCTGGAAGAACACAGCAGGCCGGGCAGTATCTTTTTTAAAAATGTTCATTCATAGGATGAGGGTGTCGCTGGCTTGGCAGCATTTATTGCCCATCCCTAATTGCTTGAAGGGGGGGGGG